>JAGFBZ010000750.1:0-566659 GCA_018398805.1 Hirundichthys speculiger
TTGAAGGGGACTTGGATGTCCTAAGTTTCCAAAAAAGATTGAAGAGAAGAGTGAAAATGCCCTATTCATTGTTGCATCACCAACAACTGGATCAAGAAGTATCAATTTCTGTGAGAGCTGCATGATCCACAAGACTGGAAATGCTCCGTCCAGGTGCATGTTTAGTTATTAAAGAGTTGTTGGTGTCCTTAGACAGCTAATATCAACATAAATATATAAATAAAATTAGTGAATTAAATAATAAATGCATTGAAAACAGGGTACCACCTGATAATCAGGAAAGAATGACTAAATGGCACAATCAGTCTCAAAGTGGTTGTTGTTCTACCCCTGCCAGGCTGTGACCAGATGTGGCGCTATAGAGCAACAGAGAAGAAATTAGTCTGAGCACAGACCTTTTCAACCAGCAAATGTTGCAAAACAACCACAAACAACTTATCTCATCAAAATATATCAGAATTTATTAACACGAGTGTTAAAGATGAATAAACAACAAACAAATATAAGATTCTTATATTTACTAAACAACATACCAACTAAGCTAAACATAAGCAAACAAGCATGAAATCAATAAAGATGTTAACATTTATACCCCTGCCAGGGAGAATGTAGATGTGTGTGTGAATGTCTGGAACAAGATGACTTCCAGCCCATGTAGTGGTGATGGACTACAAAAATGGCAGATGTAATGTGACACACAGTTACATATGTGATCCTGTGTGTCACACCCAGAACAGCTGAGCACCAGAAAGAACAAAAACAAAATCTTGGATGGAGTGCAGTGTGTGGTTGGTAAGGGAGGACAAAATACAGAACAGAAAGTAAAATTAAAGCTAGAATGGTTTCTCTCTGCCAGCAACAGCTACTCTGTGAGAAAACACATCAGTCCAATCAAACTTTACAGCAGGACCAATGCTCCAGTTCGAAACGTGTACTACACACAAGAAAAGGTAACCTACAAAATGAAACTAACCTCTGCCCAGACATAAAAGCCTCTTACATGGATCAACAAGTAATGAAGAGAGTGTGGTCCTCCAGAGAAGCACCGATGAAGGCTTCAGTGAATAGGACAGGAGGGACAAAACATAAACTTAACAGGCCCAACAGACATCACATGTGACCTCACAGATAGAGCCACATGCAGTATAATGCCACAATAACAGTTCACATTTGCTAAGCAGAGCTGATGCAGAATAGTGGGCCTCTGGAGCTGACCAATCAGAGCAGACTCTGACCAATAAGAACAGACTCTAAGCAGGTCTGCCTCTTTAGCTTCTGATTTTACAGAGAACATGAAAGCTTTTAGCATTCTGTGAGCTTGTTCATTCACTTTAATAACTGGATAAACACTAGGGGTGCAACGGTACAGGTGGCTCACGGTACGGTCCGTACCTCGGTTTTTGTGTCACGGTTTCGGTACGGATTTGGTACAGATTCGGTACAGATTCAATATTTTTGTGCATAAAGTGACAATTCATTTCTCTAAAATAATGTATTTATTTTGCTTCTCAGAACAAGTTCCAAACAATTTCAGTGTTGAACTGGAAAAGCACTCAGAGAGCGCAGACCTCCGCCATGTACAACAGTTCCCCCATATAGCGATTTACAAATAGCGATAAAATCCACGTTTTGGATCAGATCCGGATGAGCCTTTGAAATTTGATAGAGGTTCCCATTGTCAATCCCTGAGTCAAATTTCATGAGTTTTGTTGAGTTTTTGCACAGTTGTTGTTTTGCTGCCGTTACCTTTTTTAGGGTGTACGGAAAGCGTAATATCAGGATGATTACGCTGGAGCTTGTGGTTCCGTTTGAGTACGGGACATGTCTCAAGCAGCGTTTACACACTGTGAAGTTTCTGTTAACTGTTTTCACTCCCTTGCCGGTGTATTCAACAGCAAAATCACACCGGCGATTTAAAGAAGTTTTATCCCAACTTTTCCGCTGCCGCTGGTCATGCCTGCTTTTCCCCGCCCCATTTCCTGTGTCTACGAGCTGCAGCCAACTGGCTAAAGTGTGATCGGCTGGTCACTGTGAGTAAGCAGAGGCGAGTGGACATTGACATACAGTGGCGGGCCTGTTGCCTAAAAGGAATGCACGCTCACGTGCAAGTCCAATGCAAAGTTATTGGAACATAAATCCCGCGGGGCATAAAAGCGTATTGTCCCGTGCAGGTCGTACCGAACGGTTCAGTATTTTACAGAGTACCGTTGCATCCCTAATAAACACCTCACTTTTGTGTGCTATCTGTGGTCCTGAACTGTGAAAGATCAGAAAATCAAGTGTACCTAAATTGAAGGTGGAAGTCTCCTGCCACTCAGGTGAAAGTACAAATTTATCTAATTAAGCAGGGATGACAACTCAGCTCAACAACTGGCTGAACAGGCACACTGTCATCCTCATAGCCTATTAATGTTTGCACAAGAAACAAGCAGTGTCTCTGTTCCCATTAACTTCATCTGATAAAGAGGTATTCCTGTTTGCATCCCCACACAAACTTTCTCTGGTCTTGGTGGGTTGCTTTGGTCATGATTGGAATTGACTGTGTGTCTCTGTGGATCAGAGCAACGTCAGGACAGAACTCCAGATCAAACCAGCAGAACTAACCACATCTGTCTGAGCTCTTTTGGACTGTATGCACAACTAACTGCCTTTAACATGTTTCTCCAAATAAAAAAGCTTATTGAGTTGAGGCTTTTTTATTCTCCAAACAAAAAAGCCTCTTCTCTGTATAGGTGCAATGGGAGTTTCTAATTTCAAAGTACATTGTCAGTTAATTATTTGAACAGAAATTACGTCTAGACATAAGAGATGCTTTTATTTAATTTTTTACTACCTTTGAACTGATGTGTAAGGTGGGCATTGAATTGTTTTTCATTTAGTCCACAATCTTGCAATAAATTAAATGACTAGTGTGGACACGATACAAAAAAAATGTAATTAATCAGAGGCTTCGTAATGAATTAATTGTGATTAATCACCTTTTTATGCAATAAGTCAATTTTTTCTGTTTAAATAAATGTTGGTTGATGAATGAATCAGTGAAGGCTATGCACGATTTGCAGTCTGGGCGCAGATCTGCTGTTTTGACTGCAACTGGGCCGCTGAGAGCGCTTTTGCATGGGGGAGGAGCCTGCTGCAGATACCGTTGACAGTTGAGAAGAGTAACAATGTGTTGCTAACACTGCTTTTTATCAGCTGGTAAATGAACTTTGAGTGCACTACAGCTACCTGTCATGCTGGAGTGTGTGCATCAGTGTTACCGGTTTGAGAGAAATAAGGGTATTAAGAAAGATCGGATTAAATGCCTTTTTCTTTAATGAATTCAGCAGATATGTGTATTTAATGTGGTGTCACAATGTTACTTTCTATACTTACATTTATAGGTTGATTTTTAAAAGTGTAATTCTTACATATGGCAGCTTTAATACCCGGCACTTAAGTGAAATACGATTGTATATTTTTAAAAGCCACATGATAAAGTCTTTTTTCAATTTAGGCCAAGGAGTGAGTGTAAAACATTTCAAAATATATTCATGGCCAGTAATGGAGAGATAAATAACAAGAAAAAAAAAATCTAAATAATGAATTTCATCAGACAGTTCGGTGTGGAAGCATCCCTGGCCCAGATTTCCAACTGGTTGCACCTGGCCCAATTATATGTGATGATTATCAGCCACAGAAATGAACAATCCTAACAGCAATGTTTATGATTTACGAGCACATGTTAATTTGCCCACTTTAGCAAATCTGTATCCTGGTTCCTCCTGCCTCCTCTCGAGGACTCGGTTCACTGGGTTATAAGGCAGCATTTGCATCTGTCCTCAAAGTATTGCAGCATCAAAGCATCACTGAAGCAAACCATGTGTGTATCTCAGAGACACTAGAGGCTATTAATAAAAAAAAAAAAAACCTCATGTGATGTGACATGATTTAGCAAAGAGCTAAAGAAAAAGTGGCTTCATATTAAGAATGAGAAATGTGAGTCCTCTGTACATCAACTTTGTGACGCAATTAAAATTGGTCTGCTTTGTATAACCTTTTCAAGATACTGTCAAAAAACTGTGACTGTCTCCTAAAAGGTTGAATGTATAAAATCACTGGTGAGATGTCAGCAGTCATGCTGAGTGATGTGAGATTAGATTCATGAGAGAGGCCCGGATCCACTGCCACGGCACACTCTGTTTCTCTCACTGTCACCAGGCACTCCCAATTAAGCCTGAAGGACCATCCTTGTTAAACTAAAGCCATGCGTTCCTGAAATGTCACTGTCTCCACTGCCAGTAAACAGTGCCACCACTGCTGTCTCCTCATGCTTGTTTTGTGAGACCATTAACACTTTGTTGTTAATGTGTGAGCGCGTTTCAGTTTCGACCACGACACTAGCTGTTCCGGCATGATGCATTTTTACCTGTATACTTTATGTGATTCATTTGCACATCTCTGTCCCTGCACATGCCACATCCGCGTGGGCGTATAAGTGTATTTCTGTGAGACATCTCATTTGGCGGGCTGACAGGCTCAAGCATATGTGCTGTAATTGTTGCCTGACTGTCGTCATGCTGTAATTGAAAACGTCTTTTCAGTGAAACTTCTGTCGAGGTGTTTATACAAGCATGCCATTTAGTTTTAACACACTGTTTTACCAGCACTGTTCAGCCCACAGAACATACATGATGTGCATCCAGTGCCATGCTGACGCTGAGTGAGGAACCAAGACAGAAGAGACAGCCTCTCTCATTTCCAACATTTCATAAAATTACAGGACAGAGTAATAAATTATATGCTAAACAATTATTTTCAACTGTTGTGGCAAAGCATCATTTTGGAAGCAAAATCAAATGTTCTTAGCTTCCTTCAGCTCAACACAGAGTAGATCCACTTTGGAACGGACACAGAACTTGTTGGAGCTCACATGTATGTAAAAAAAAACACACAACACACAAACTCGCTGCAATTACATTATTCATAGCCCTGCTGAGAGCTCTTACACAGAGCCCCAACAAATGCACCAGACCGGCTGTAAACACTGAGTGATAACAGCATCAGCTAAACTGTCTTACACTGAGAGGGAAGGAAGCACATGGAGGGGGGGGGGGGGGGTGGGGGGGGGGGGGGGCGCTGAGTGACCAAATCTGAGATAAGTGTACGCGTGTTTCAGTCATTCAAAGAGCAATTTTTGAATTGCGTGTGTATGTGTGCGCATGTGACTTGTGTTTACTTATATTGCAAAAAAAAAAAAAAAAAAAAAGATTGTTTCATTTAATGAATGCATGCAAAAAAAGAAATCTTCATCAATGAATAAATAAATAAAGTAGTGGCTTTACTATCCAAAGAGCAAAGCTTATTTATGCAGGAGGAAAAAAAATAATGGAGATAAATTGGTTGCTTTCCAAATACGCAATTCTCTCAGCTTTTTCTGCCTGCTTATGTTGGCTGCTATTAAAGGGAATGTTCATCACCAGAATGGAAACTTTGGGTTCACTCACCAATCATTCTCAAGAGGAAGTTTTCCCTTGCAAACCCACATAAAGCCCCTCTATGTAGTCAAACTAGTTCTGCCACTCTACTAATTGAGCCACTGAAAATAATGATTCTCCGGCACATCTTGTAAAACTCCTTTGAAGGAAAAGAGGTGCACTCCTGTTTCAGTGATGCCAGAGGTTAACATACTATCTTTCTTGGGATATAATTCTGCAAAATAGTCAGAATGTTGCTGCACAGTGGCTTTAAAGAGCTTTCACAAATATCCACAAACTCAGTGCAGTTTCTTTATATAAACAAATATACAGTTGATTAATGCTGGAGCATATAAATAAATGAGTCATTTTATAATTTCTTTTGTTTAAAGTCACTACTTTACACAAATTGTTGGCACAATCATATGTTCACTTCTCTCTTGATGTGGACTTCTGCTTCTTAGGAAATATTTTAAAAAGAAAAGCCTAACAAATCTGTAGGTTGTTGGACAAGCAGCTGCTGGAAACGGTGCATTACGACAAATCAATCAATAATTATAAATTCGAGCAATACTAGACGACTGTTTCAAGATGACTCCTTTAATTAGGAAATCGGGAATTAATCTGACTTTTACAGTCTAATTAATAACAGATCAAAGAATTAAAGGCAGTTTAGGAAAATATGCCTCAACAGTTAAAACCTTTATCATTACGATAACACAGCTTGAAAGTGCCTTCAGTTCTGTGTCTTTTGCAGAGTTGGCGGAGCTCAACAGAAATTCAGAAAATGTGGTATGCTATGAGTGCAGTTGTAACACAAGATAATATATTCACCTAATTCAAAATCGTGTATTTATTAATATATTAACCCTGCCAAGGCTTTAAAGCCATTGCTAGAGAACCTGGGAAGTCCTAAACCATGCCGACTGTATTTGATCTTCAGCTTTACTGCAGCATGCTGCCATTCAAAACACTATACAGGAGAAAGGAAAACTTAACTAGTAATATGACAAAATTCACTGGGTCTAAATCAAAGAAAATGATTATGAGATTTTAGCTGGGTGGAAGGCAAGCTTATGTGTAGAGCTTTCATTCAGACTTTACACAGAAGATCTTTTGTTTTAGTGCAAAAAAGTCAGGAGCTGTTTTGACCATTTGTCTCATATTTGTATGTGCTCTTATTATTGGGATTATCAAGGGACTGCATTTAACATATAAACTGTATCAGTATTATTCACAGAGCTAAAAGCGGATGGAACAGGGACTGGATAGCTTTTCATTATTCTCAGGGGGAAATAGAAAGAACTGAATTCAATTTAACTAGCATAATATTTAAAATCTAAGCCCTAGTGTGACTTAAAGTTAATGAATAAACTGAGAAAACTAAACTATTCATCAAACTAACTATAGGAAAGTGGAGATGAAGAGCAGAGGTGGTTGCTGAGCTTCTGAGGGACCTGTCAACAATGGTATTTTACTGAACTATCACAATCAAATTCATTTCTGAAGTTTAATCAAGGACTGACAGAGCTGGCCACCTCAGATCCCTCTTTCATTGCTCAAAGTGCATGGTGATCCCTTTTCTGGAGGCCTTTAATAATGAATCCTGTCTGAATCCTGGTACAATGAATACGAGCTGCATTTCAGGGCTGACATTGCAGCAAAATGCCATCACTTTCCCCAAAGAGCTAAACTTAAGCCAAGTGTGAAATCTTGTTCTCAGAGAGCAAGGGCTAAGGGAGACAGAGGAGAAAAAGGATGTTACCTTAAATTATTATAGTCTATATGGCAAATGAGGATGCTGTTTGACCATATTGAGGTTGCTAATGATTATGAGACATTTTTCCTTTTTTTTTTTTAAACTTAGATCGATATTTGGAAAATAGACATAAATGGAAAGAACCTTTTCCGGAATGTTCAGGCTGTAATCACAGCTGCAGTTTCTACACTGGCCTGTTGATTGCAATGCAGCTGCAAGTGCAGCTTGCTGACCTGAGCCACATGACAAATCGTAATCAACTGTACAGGGACATCTGGCTTTGGATGGTGGGAAAAAAAAACAGTCAACAGCCATGAGCTTTTGTCAGAAAAGCAATGTAAGCAGAGGTGGTGATTTAGGATTCATAGATCAATTTTGAAGTTGGGCCAAAAGCTCCTTTTGCTATCAAATTTGTGCCAACACTTCCATCTGTTGTTCGTCTTTTTTATTCTCGGGAATCTAGCGCAAAGTACATTTCCACGATTGAAAATCAATATAAAAGACTGATGCAGAATTAGCAGACACCTTTACACACACATTTCTTTTTTCTTTCTCAATCTTTAGAAGGCTACTGTCACCATAAGTGCATTGGGCACCCTCCTAATTGGAGATCAATCCGCTGTGGATTATATAGAAGACATGTGTATCTTTTTTAACCTCAGGCCTTTACCTGGTTTAAAAAGAAGTTTTGGTTCCCAGTGAGTGACGGGGCCACTGATAGCCCAAAGCTCATATCAGAGAGCCGAGGATCAAACTGCTTCCAAGGCAGCTCGGGTAATCTGTCACACCAAGGTAGCCCCTGGGACAGTGGGTGGTAGACCACTGATGTACACAAGAATACAGCCAAACTCACGCCTCATCTCACACACACACACACACACCTACACACACACACACACACACTTCCTTTTTTCTTGTTTAAATTACAAAAGAGAAAAATACAGTTTGGTTCAAAAGGTAAAAAATAATTTGAAAAAGCCCTAACACCTTAAAGACCCAGTAGACACTTTACCACACTGAAGACAACAAGCTCATTATGTTTAGCTTTTAAACCTGGGGCAAAGATGGACTAAAATTCATCTGCACAAAAACACAAAATTATTTCAAACAGAAGATCATGTTCACTATTCTTAAGGGAATCCAACACAAATGTTCAGGATGTGTGTTATAGCAGAAAGTCAGTTCACTGATCTTGAATATGAATATCTACGGAATTCCTGCAGCCACAAGGAAAAAAAATCAAGACAAGCGTATAATTAAACAGCATATAACAACACAGAACAGGAACAGAACATTAACGGCACAAAGCAGAAAGCATCTGATGAAAAGGACATCTCGCAAGCTTTGTAAAATATATAGTTAATGGGTTTGTGAACTCACATGGCACGAAAGTGCACTCACACATGCATGTACCCAAATAAAGACTGAGAGTGCATCAGGAAAGCTTTCTGCAAGCGCACTGCCAATCCTAAACAAGCAAAACTCCTCATGTTATCTCATCTTGATCTCTGGAGAGGCAGCGGCAAGTGATAATGGTGGCAGAGAGGGAAAATGACGATGAGTAATGAGGTGAATGAAAACTGGAGGTGAAATCAAAAATAGAAAAGAAAAAAAAATAAACCATCTCAAAAGAAAATAGTCTGCTGCATAATTGGACCCTTTTATCAGGAACCATACCTGACGGTGACAGCGACATGCCTCTACGGTAGTCGACGGCAAACTAAAGGTAAGCTTATACTTGTCATATTACGTGTTCTTAAGTTATCCCTTGTGGCAGCTGGAGAATGTATTTCTTTTAAAACACATTTTAAGAAACATAATTGGAAGCTTAAGCATGTGAAATTCCCATCAATTAAGATAATTGTACTATATGTCTATTTTTCTCTTGTGTTGAAAATATATTTTGAAGGTGTCTGTGTATTTTGTGAAAATAGCAGACCATAGAACACATTAATGTTGAAAAATCTGGTGATCACAAGCAATATCTATATGCACTTTCGATTCGATTTTTTATACAGGCTCTGTGTGATCACAAGCAGAAGTAGAAAAGTTCAGAAGTACTAACATTTTCATGAACACCAATACATGTGTAAACTTCAATGCACTAACAAAATGAGGCCCACTGTGTGCACAGTTTGTACTGCCTCGTAGAAAGATGGACATTTACAATCACAAGGGCTTTTTCTTCTATTGCTACATAAAATGTCAAAATGCTAAAAGGGAGATATACTGCATGTCAGCCACTTTGACGATCGATATAACTGACACGAAGATGTTTCAATGCTTCTAAGGCAGGTGAAGCAGTTTCTAGGCTGCAGTTACCTGGTTTCCTCAAAAGGCCAATCTAAAGAAGTCTTCAATGGAAATAGCTGAAAGGTGATGCTGTAAAAAAATAAATACTACATTAACCTCTTCAGGAATTGTTGTTGCTACCAAGTGTCATACCTAAAACAAGCCATGTGCCTTCGCCATAAAATCCACACAAGTTGTAAAAGTGTCTGGATCGCATAAGAAGGCAATATGGGAAATCAGTAAAATATTCTTCCGAGAGAGACACAAAATTATCGAGTGGTGATCAGTACTGATAGATTTTTTTGTACATGCATCATGTTCACTACACAAAGAAGCGGTAAATGCAGGTGGAATATCTTCAGCTTGAGTACAGAACACCTCAAAATAGCAATTTGTACAGGCTGTGGGGTTAATATAACCCTCGGAGAAACGACAACTGGAACATTTGAGACAACAAACTTAATTCAACACTGAAAAGCACATCATCCTGCTGAACATGCCTAAAGCTTCACAGCTTTGGGCATGGCACAGAGGCTAAATATAGATCTAGAAGAGAACACAGCCAGCAGCTCCAGTTATCTTTCAGTGGTTGCTACTTCATATAGCTGGTTAGTTCTTACAAAGAAAACTGTAATTGTTGTGGTTTCCAGTTTCCAGTTTTGCTGACCTGTTTTTTTTTTTTTTTTTTTTAGAACAGTCTTGGTTTCTCTGGGGTCTGCCTGCCTTCCTTAATTGTTACCAACTACTGTATTGGCCCGACTATAGGACTCTGATTATAAGATAACCGCTTATTTTTCAAATATAATTTTGGGAAAATAAAAATATGTTGAAGACAATAAAGTTATTCATGAAACAACATTTTATTGTACAATTACTCTAGAAAAACTGACACAGAGAGTTATTGTTGTTAAACATTTTAATGATTTCATATTTCTTATGAAGTATGGTACCATACTTAACCCTTTAGGCACCTGAGTTTTTTTTCAAGAAAATATACAATTCTGATATCAAGATTTCAAAAGGCTATAACTTGAAAGCAGTTTGAGATGAAGGTATACTGTCATTGAGAAAATTGTTCAGTATGACTCAAAGTCTGTGATAGAAGTGAAATTATTCATATAATTTGCATATTATGACATCACAAGGAGGCGGCCATATTGGAAAATGTTCAATTTTGATACCAAGGTTTCAAAAGGGTATAACTTTAAAGTGGTTTGAGATAAAGGCATACTGTAAATGAGAAATATCTTCAGTATGAACCAAAATTTGGAATGGAAGTATATTTGCCATCTAATTTGATTATTGTGACATCTCCTGCGCAAACCTGCCCAGTAGTCCTCAATTTGTGAATTTTCCTCAAGCCCCATGCACTGTGAAAGTTTTCATTTCAGGGACATTTATATCATAAAGTCATGAAATCTCGAGTATGGTTTAATATTTCTCTTTCAAAGAACTGGTGGCCATATCTGTTTGTTTGATTGGTGATGAGGCTCCAGAATTCCTCATTTGGAAAAGGGATGAAATCAATGGGCTCAGAATTTGTTAAATTGTCTGTCATGGCTTGGTCAGCCATGGCAGCCCAGCTACGTATGTCTGTGTCAAGTTGGCATCTTTCACTGTCTTTAGTGGTTCCTGTTTTACTTTGAAAGGCCTGTCTTGTCCTCATTGTTTTCTTCTTTGCTTCCTCCCTCTTGTTACCTTGATCCCCTGCACCTGCCCCTCATTTGTTCCTCTGTGTATTTAAGTCTTGTATTCTCCCTTGTCTACGTGGGTCCATTAATCTTTGTAGTCTACGTTACATGTTTGCAGTCCTGCATGTTTTCCCGTCTCATCGTTTACCAAGGTTATTATTGTTAACGAAAACGAACGAAATAACGAAAACTAGAATTGAAAAAACATTTTTGTTAACTGAAATAAAATAAAAATTAGTTTTTTAAAAAACGATAACTAACTAAAACTCTATCATGTGTTTATAAAACAAACAAAAACTATAATAATGTCGAGAACGTCCTTTGTTTTCGTGTTTGTAATTTCTTTCCTCAGAAACATTTAAAATCTGTTAACTTCGTTCCGCCGTACAACAACCGCAAAAACAAAACAAACAAAAGAAAACAAAACAAAAAAACCTAGAGTGATCAGCAGTGATGGCTGCGGCAAAAGTTGGGAGAAAGCGGCACAGTGCTATTTAGGATTTCTTTGACTATGACTGTGTTACCGATGAAAGTAAGTGTCTTGTTGTAGAAGCGGGTGATACAATGTGTGGAATACTTCTCAAGGAGAAAAAACCCACGAATCTGAAAGTCTGTTTGATATGTTTAAATATATATATATATATATATATATATATAATATATAGTATATATGTATATAATACAAACACAAGCTGATGAGACACACTTGGAAGAAAAAACAAGTCACCAAGAAAACAATTCTTCAATGTAGTTCATAATAGTGTTGTTCCAATTCTAATGCCAGTATTGGAAATTGCTCTGATACTGCCAAAAATGCCGGTATCAGTATCATCGAGTACAGGAGTCCAGGCACCAACCGATACCAAGTTATTTATATTTAATGATTTGTTTTCTGATTAATTCCAACATAAATGACTTGGATTTTCTGTATTTATTCATGTTTTACATCAATGATAATTTTATTACAGTCAGGCATGGTGCTTTTTTTTTTTAAAAATATCATACTCAGACCGGTAGCCAATATCAGCCAATACTCACAGCTCAAGAATTGGAATCGGTATTGGGAGGGGAAAAAATGGTATCGAAACATCTTATAAACAATGACGAAAATCAGAAGCAACAGGTCAAACCTTTAAGGGGGTCAGGAATTTAAGTCAGAGAAGAGACTTGCAATCTGTGACCCCTACAAAAATTCCTGCAACTCCTTTTTAAGACACCAAAATAATTTGGAATATCTTGCCTAAGTTAAGACTTAAAACTTAAAAGATAGATAGATAGATAGATAGATAGATAGATAGATAGATAGATAGATAGATAGATAGATAGATAGATAGATAGATAGATAGATAGATAGATAGATAGATAGATAGATATCAAGTGGTCAATGCTCCAAGTAAAACTCTAGCCACCTTTTCTTTTAGGTGACAGCTGAGGTTACTCATCATTTTTGACCACTTGAGTAATGAGTAGGAAATTATTATTTTTTTCTCTTTAATTATAAGTGTGAGCGCAACTTCTTTGCTGTACCTTTCGAAAACTATCAAAAAATATAATATACAAAGCATGAAATAATAGGGAATATAAAGAAAACTGAAAGATGCAAAAGTTAGAAAAAAGCCTTAAAAAACTCACCAATACACGAGCCATCAATCTCCTCATACCCGACACTGCAAACACATCTTCCCAGGGGTACCAACCAATCTCCATCAGCTCCACAAAACAGCTTGGGTGTGTCTCTTTCTTCAGCATGGTCAATGCAGGCACCTCTCACTTCCACCAATGAAGAAGAGTCCACACGAGGCACAGTGTCTGGAAACGAGGCCAGGTTTCTCAGTGTGAATGGACATTTTTTATAATAAACTCTCACTGAAACCAAAGCAATGCAGGCACCGATGTCCTGGAATGCCAGATAAAAGCCCTTCCTGGTTATGGGTCCCACTTCGCGCACCTCCGTGTTGAGCTTGAGAATGCGATCGCCGAGATCCATCTGAGTGAAACTCTCATCAGCAGCAATGGTGTCGATCTTGGTGTACTGAGGTGGGCCTAAATTTAACACCATGAGCCTCATCTGTTTCATGGTAGAAGAGGTTGAAGGTCTCCTTGCATGTGCCAGACACCCAAGGGATGGAATTGCAGTCACGCAAGGTGAAGCGGAGCTCTACGTAGATTTTCTGGGCTGCCTGTCTGGAGATCCAGTTGGAGCGAAGCCAGTTGTTCTGGTTGGGCTCCATCACATTGCAAACCTGGAAGGTGTGGATGGGTCTGTTGTGCTCGTCCATCTCTGTGATCGCATCCCACTAAAGAAGAAACATTAGGAACATGGAGAGGAAGAGAGAAGAAGGAAGGGGAGGGTAAGAGGAAAAGGGAAAGAAACCAAGACAATTAAATCAGATCAAATTTCTGATAGGTGTCAGTATTCAACATAACAGTAACCGATCCTGATACTTGGTCTTTGGATTTATTTTGGTCCAAGTCTGACACTGAAAAGAAAGTTATCCTTATTGATTAATATCATCCATAATCTGATTTCCTCTTATTCATTTAGGTTCCAGGAGTAGGTGTTTCCTGGAAGGATGTCTGACTTCAGCTGCCCAGTCATCAGCTCTGCAACTCCCAAGTCATGTGATCAGAGAGCATGCGACTTGGGAGTTGATGTGAAAGAAGTTAATAGGGGTTTTTAGCCTTTCAGTCGAGCATTGCTCTCTGGTTTTATTAGAGTGGGGACTGGCTGAACGACTGACCCCAAAACCACCAAACATTGACCTCCAAAAATCTAATTACCTGCCTGGGAAAAGGGGCTCTCAAATCACATAGCTTACAATGCAGCATTGCGCCCTCTACAAGCTGCAGGGTTTGCCTGAGTACACTTAGTAGTATAGAGTCAAAGATGTGCGGTCTTTCTATCAGTAAAAATACAGTCTATGGGTGACATATTTTTAATGCTACTTTAAAACCATTACTTAAAAAACTTTCAACTACTGTACATTGTATTTAACTTTCAATGAAAGAACAATACAAATGTCCAGGTAAGGTGGAGGTGGGTCATTGAACTTTTATATAACCAACTTGCAGAAAGAGACATATGGAATATTATTAAAAATACATAGCTTTCAGACATCAAAAACCTACATCAGCGACTGCAAGAAGACAAAATCTCTTGTGTGGGCTGCAGTGTGTACGTTTTCATCTCCACTGTTTTCACAGAGAGACATGAGCGACATGCACTGGGAGCTTTTGCACAGAGGACAAAGTGTAAAGCTATTAATTACCAACCAACACATTCATGTTACGATCATTCTGTAATTAAAACTAAACTGACTTCAACATGCACTCACACTCTCCAGGTTGCCACTCTGATGTCTGCACAGGAGAAATCCCAAACTAATTAAAGGCAAGAAAACAACTCCTTTATTAACAAACATGATCCTGACACTACTGGCAGAGCTGCTGGTTAATTTATCACAACTATTTTCTTGATAAACTGGCATATTTAATACAATGTTTTTCACTTAGCTCAATATTAACTCTTGATGAGAGCAGGAATTAAAGCTTAATGTTTGCTTTCACATACTTATTATCCTTTTTAATAACATGTTCTAATTCAATCAGCCAAAGACCACATGCTTTAATCTGTTTTTCCCTCGAGGTGTAATTGGAGAATTACAGTCAAATTGATTTTGATTACATGTGATGGTGTCTATCATGAGCATACAATGAATGATGCCTAAAATATCACATCCACGAGGACAAGAGAGCTTCAGCTTTTTAGAAGTATAAGTTTACGGCTGCACACCGAGGACTTACTTACAGCTGTCTAATTTATCAAATGTGTATTTAAATGAGATTAAATTTGCTTTCAAATTTGGCTCTCGACAATTACAAGAAACAATGTAATCAAAAAAAAATTGACACATATTCTATCCTACATTTTGAATGACACATGCGCTTCAGACACAGACTCTTTTTGGGCATAAGAGAGTGATTCTTGCTTCTTCCTGTTTGTGTGCAATATAATGTGGAGTAATACTGAGATCAATAATAAATAATATTGAAATTATGCTGGTGTTTCTGCCCCAAAGTTTTTAGGAGATTATTTGAGCAGTTATGCCAACATTTGCTGTGTTGGGCTGAAAGATTTTCACTTTTGTCTTAAATTTCTTAAATTTCTATTTCTATTTTTTTGAAAGATGGCTCTCAATTTTCTCATTGATGGTTACAGATACAAACACAGACACCAGTCCTCCTCTGTCTGGTAAATATTGATCACAGTCAATGGTAGATCGACTGCCTTACAGAGTCATAACAGAAGCTTACAACAAGCACCACACAAAAGATTTAGATGTTTTCATATCAAACAATTTTAGCAAGAGCCAAAATAAACATAAAATTGCTTCTTACTGTATATTAGCGCAATTAATACAATTAATATTTTTGTACGGATATATACATACATATATCTATATATATTATATATATATATATATATATATACATATATATATATACATATATATATATATATATATATATATATATATATATATATATATATATATATATATATATATATTAGGGATGCAACGGTACTGGGTAAAATACGGTACGGTTCGGTACGACCTGCATGGGACACAGGATGCTTTTATGTCCCGCGGTATTTATGTTCCAATAACTTTGCCTTTGAGGCAACAGGCCCGCTACTGCATGTCAATGTCCACTCGCCTCCGCTCACTCACAGTGACCAGCCTATCACAGTTTGGCTGGATGGCTGCAGGTCATAGATGCAGAAAAAGAAAAAAAAAAAACAAGCAGGCATGGCCAGCGGTAGTGGACAAAAAGGGAAAAACTTTTTTAAATCACCGGTGTGGGAGAATTTTGCTTTTGCTGTTGAATACACCGGCGAGGGAGTGAAAACAGTTAACAGAACGCAATCTTTCACTTCCCTAAACCCGCGATCTTACCTGCATAAGGTGTTACCAGTTTTGCGTCTTGGCGCAGCTGATGTGCTTTTTATAATACTGCAGAATGAATCATTGGATGTGCATTTAAAGGTGGGGTAGGTGTTCTTTTTTTTGCAGCACTTTTTACAATACTGCCTGAAAACCTTTTCACATTCCCATTGCACCCACTGAAGTAAAATGTTTGCAAAAAAAACGAAAGGTTTTGGTCCGGTCTAGAGGGTATAATCAGAGAAAAACTCTGACCAATCAAAATAGTGATCATCATTACTTTGGCTGCCTAATACGTCCATCAAATATCAATGCACTCCCACCCACCCCTCCCTTCCTCCCTGTGGTTCATGTAGTTGTGAATCGTGTGAAGGCGTGGAGGGGTGGGCTGAAGAGGAGGAGGCGGAGCCTTTGGGAGGAGGGAGGGAGTGTATATTTTCAAAATCTCACTTGAGTTGGATTGCTGGAACCGTTTTTTCAAAGAACACCTACCCCACCTTTAAAGATCACAAACAATCAATGTTCCTGCCCCTCCTCGACCACCAACAGTTTCAGACATATCGGAAATAAATTCTCGCATCCAACCTTTTACAGCTTAACACCAGACACAGAGATCTCCTTGGTTTCCTCCACAGCAGACATCTGAACGAGAGCTGCCACAGCTGCAGATTTATTTCATGTGGACGCGTTCTTTTACGCGCCGACATGCAAGTTGCACTTTCCGCAAACTCGGTATCTTGCGATCGCTTGTTTAGGGTAGCGGGTGGTCTGAAACTGTACGAATCCATACCGAAACCATGACACAAAAACCGCGGTACGGACCGTACTGTGAGACACCTGTACCATTGCACCCCTATTATATACAGTCATGAAAAAAATTATTAGACCACACTTGTTTTCTTCAGTTTCTTGTTCATTTTAATGCCTGGTACAACTAAAGGTACATTTGTTTGGATAAACATAATGATAACCACAAAGATTGCTCATAAGAGTTTTATTTAAGAGCTGATATCTTACCATTTTCCATGGTTTTCTTGATTATATAGGAAATAAGTATATGATCCCCGGCTGATTTTGGCAGTTGTCATACTAAGAAATAAATGAACAGTCTCAGACTTCTATGGCAGCTTTATTTTAACAGTTATAGAAAGAATATTGAAAAAACAATTGAGAAAATTACATTAAATGAAAAAAAAAAAAAAAAAAAATAAAATTAATTTGCAAATTAATTTGAGGGAAACAAGTATTTGATCCCCTGGCAAAACATGATCTAATACTTGGTGGCAAAACCCTTGTTGGCAAGCACAGCTGTCAGATGTTTCTTGTAGTTGCTTACTAGGTTTGCACACACATCAGGAGTAATTTTCGTCCACTCCTCTCTGCAGATCATCTCCAAATCCTGAAGGTTTTGAGGCTTGCGCTTGGAAACTCAAAGCTTCAGCTCTCTCCATAGATTTTCAATAGGATTAAGGTCAGGAGACTGGCTAGGCCATTCCATGACCTTGATGTGCTTCTTATGGAGCCACTCCTTTGTTTCCTTGGCTGTATGTTTTGGGTTGTTATGCTGGAAGACCCATCCATGTTGTCACCCAAGATTCTTCGGTACACGGCCCCGTTCATCTTCCCATCGATGCGGTGAAGTCGACCTGTCCCCTTAGAAGAGAAACACCCCCAAAGCATAAGGCTTCCACCGCCATGCTTGACAGTAGGGATGGTGTTTTTTTGGGGTCATATTCAGTATTTCTATTCCTCCAAACACGTTGAGTTGAGTTGAGGCCAAAGAGCTCAATTTTGGTCTCATTTGACCACAGCACCTTCTCCCAGTCTCTTTCTGAGTCATTAATATGTTCGTTGGCAAACCTGAGTCGGGCCTGGACGTGAGCCTTCTTGAGCAGAGGGACCTTGCATGCACTGCAGGATTTTAAAAACTATTGTGTCTCAGTGTATTACCAATATTTTTCTTGGTGACTGTGGTCCCAGGTGCCTTGAGATCATTAACCAGCTCCTCCCATGTAGTTCTCGGCTGATCTCTAACCTTTCTCATGATCATTGAGACCCCATGAGGTGATATCTTTCATGGAGCCCCCAGCCTAGGTTGATTAACAGTCATGTTGTACTTCTTCCACTTCCGAATAATTGAACCATCAGTTGTCACCTTCTCATTCAGCTTCTTACTTATGGTTTTGTAGCCCATTCCATCCAGCCTTGTGGAGTTCAACAACTTTGTCCCTGACATCATTTGACAGCTCTTTAGTCTGCCCATGGTGGAGATGATGGAGTATGTGTCTGTGGGCAAATGGCTTTTTATACAGGTGACAATTTGGAACAGGTGTCTCTCATGCAGGTAATTACTTCAGTGAGATTTGGAGTATGCCAGTGGTCTGTGGGAGCCAACACTGGTCAAGGTTGGTCAGGGATCAAATACTTATTCCCCTCAATGACTTGCAAATTAATTTTTATTTATCATTTAATGTAATTTTCTCAAATTTTTTTTTAATATTCTTTCTATAACTGCCATAAAAATCTGAGACTGTTTATTTATTTCTTAGTATGACAACTGCCAAAATCAGCAGGGGATCAAATACTTATTTCCTCCACTGTATATATATATATATATATATATATATATATATATATATATATATATATACACACACACAGTTCAATCTTATCTGATATGTAATTATTTCCTTAATCCTAAAGTTAGCAATCCTTTTTGCTAACCTACTTAATTTAGGCTACTCAAAAATGTTTTCTCTTTTATTGGCATGTCAACATAAGGTTCGACTAACCTATCCCTAAAATCAGGATATGAACCACAGGTTTTTAAAGTCGCACTAATTAAACCTTTACTTAAAAAAAACAAACAAACAAAAGAAACAAAAAAACATTTAACCCAAACTTTTTATAGCTAAAAATTTGGAAAATGTAGTTGCAAGCCAGCTATGCGACCACCTTCATTTAAATGATTTATTTGAAGTTTTTCAGTCAGGGTTCAGAATACATCATTGCACAGAAGCGGTGCCATTAAAGTCACTAACGACCACCTCATGATCTCAGACAATAGATTAGTGTCCATACTAGTTCTGCTAGACTTCATTGCTGATTTTGATACCATTAATCACAGCATTTTACTGCGCATATTACAGCATGTTAACAGGATTAAAGGGACAGCACTAGGCTGGTTTAAGTCATATCTATCTGACAGGTTCCAGTTAGTTCATGTTAATGATGTTTCCTCTGCCCAGATTAGTGTCCCACAGGGTTCAGTGTTAGGGCTGATTCTCTTCACTCTGTACATGCTACCCTTGGGAAATATTATACAGAGCCACAGCATAAATTTTCATTACTATGCTGATGATACACAGCTATGTTTATCCATGAAGCTAAATGGAACAGAGCCAATAGCTCAACTTCAGGCATTACCACTACTGTAAAATTTGCCTAAAACGCCTATCCAAGGCATACCCAAAGTAAATTGAAAGCTGTTCCTGAACCGTTTGTAGCACATGGATGGTTTTGGTCTCTTTTGAAAGGTAACACTGAAGTTCTTTAGTCAACTGTCAGAATCACTGTAAGTGCTACTAGTATTGAGTAATCCAAGTTTGAACACATTGAAATAGAAGTTTTTTATTTCCACCTGAATTTCTTTTTGTAAACAGATGTCTGCAGATGAGTGCAGCTGTGACTTATTAGCTGGAAAACACAATGGGACCACAGCATGAACCCTTGCCTAGTGCAAGTTCAAATCTGATAACAATACCACAAAAAATGAGTATTTTACACATGTTTTTGGAAGAGTATGTCTAGGCGTTTCCAAAAATGTCCATTTGGAGACTCCAAAAGGACACTTGGATAACCATGGTCACAGTCCTAGGATACAAGTCATAACTACCTTTTACAACACAGCAAACATAGCAAACTATTGACATATTTTACACACATATACAACTATAACTATAACCAATTACAGGTTATTTGCAGCATTTTTTATATAAACATAATTTCATAAATTACACATTGACACACATTTTGACTGGGCTCCAATAATTTGCTATATAGTCATCTCTGTATGTAACAGTCATAAATCAGTGCATAGAATTCTTAGTTCTCCACTTTATGGAAAACTACTATTAATATTTTTTGCCCTATATAATATTGGCAATATATTTGTGCCTCTCCTCTCACCATACTCCATCCTCTCTGTCCTCTCTCCCTCCTCTTTAATTCCTTTACCTGGCTGACCTTGGCGAGGAAGGTCCCCTCTTATGATCCAGGTCCTGCTTAAGGTTTCTTCCCTCTTATGGGGGAGTTTTTCCTTGCCACTGTTTGCCTTAAAAGTTTTTTTTTTTTTCCCTACCAGGGAAGTTTTTAACTTCCTATTGTTTCTATCATTAGCATTTAATAATATTAGCTATAGTTAATAATATTCGCTCAGGGTTCATGCTCTGGGTGTCTGAAAGGGACTGGAGATAATTTGTATTGTAATAGACGCTATACAAATGAAGTTGAACTGAACTGAATTTCTTTCGGTAAATACATTTCATGCGTTGGGTTTAACTTACAAATTCAGTGTAGGTAAACTCAACCTTGTCTTATATTTGAATTGTATAATTTAGTACAATTTTTGGGCCTTCAATCAGAGTTTACCATTTAATCAGAAAAGATGCATCATCACTCCTGGGCTAAAAGACTTTTTTTTTAAGAACTTGACTGTAAGAACACTGGAGAGTTACTGAAGAAGTGGATATTGCACAGAAGAATACTGTGTCCTTGTTGAAGAAAATGTTTGACATTCCCACACTGTAGACTTGGGAATTGAAAAAGGTTATCATAAAAATGGATGGAAACAAGTACAAGCATGGTTTTGTAAAAGATGCAGACAAAGTGAGGCTAGAGCTGATAAGGATAAGATAAACTGTATAAATGTATGAAGCTCAAAGACAAGCTGACATTCGAATACAATAAGTCAGATCAATATTGCTCCAAAATATCTGTTTGTCATGACTCATACATTTATTCATTTTGGTTGGTTAGTTTCTATCAGATGAGAGATAGGGTATACTTTGGAAAAACTGCACGTCCATCACAGGACCACATAGAAGCAAATCACGATCACACTCACATCTACGGTCATTTTCAAATCCCAGATGAACCCAACCAAACTGCTCTCCAAACCACTTATTGTAATGGAAACATGCATGGACAACATAACCACGCTGGTCTTTGGGAAACTGAACACACACAAACAAAAAATGCAAATGAAAAGAACAAAGGTTAATTGCCCCTCTGGTTTTGTGGGTTTCCCTTTGGGTTACTCTTCCTCACAGTCACCTTGTCGCCTTGGTCTCTCACTGGCTGTGGCTAAAATTGTGGGTCCCTGACAGTTCTTGACATATAGCATGGTGGATATCCACTGACCATCAGCGGTGGCTTGGTAACGCATTGGGGAGAGCATTTGACATATTTTTGAGTCAGTCACATAAAAATTAAGAGCCAACAGCCGAAAACCAATTGCTAAAAAAATTGGCCCATGACCAGTCAGCAAGCTCCATGAGTAGCAAACTGGACCTAAAATGGCATCATGTGAAAACAGCCAAACATGCAGGTTTGGGAAGCTGGAATACCCAGAGAAAACCCACAAAGACACAGGGAGAAAATATGCACTCTACATAGAAGTACCCTGGCTGAGATTTGAATTGGGAACTTTCTAGCTGTGAGGTGGCAGTTATTAGGACTAGAGTTGATGTGATGTTAAACAAAGGATGCTGTTGAGTGTTGTATCTGGCAGCATTTGCCTAAAGAGAGCTGAGCAAGCTGCAGAGTCCTTAATGGATCACTGACTCTTCTCAAACTGAGCAACTACAGTGCATGTAATGTTATGACTCCAAGGAAACTAGAGATGAGAACTGAATAAGTCTTTAGAAATGCTTGCACACACTCTCTTTCTCTAACACACACATACACACAGCAAGGTCAGACATAGCCCTCAGTCTTTTATCCCGAGGATTTTTTTTTTTTTTATGGTGCACAAGGCTGTCTCTGTTGTAAATGGATTGAGGATAAGAGCTAATATCTTGGTATGAAATTGGATGCATTCCCCTATTAGACTGCATTCTTTAATAGCAAAGTATTGAATGAGTGTTGTGAGAAAGAGGGAAAAAAACAGCAGGAGATAGTGAGATGAGAGGAAGAAATAGAGAGTCCTAAGATTGTGCTGAGGTCTGTGTTCAAGGAACTATTTTCATCAGAGGCTGCAAAGAAACTACCAAAGTTAAGTTTCAGTGGAATGAACTTAAATGCAGATAAAACAGAACCCAGTGACAGATAGACTGAGACAGCAATATCAGAGTGAAGTGCCTCAAAGGGGTAAACGATCCACTGTGAAAGGAACACAGCGTTGCTAGAATCCCCAACTAAACACCATTCACAGCTGATGCAAAGGCCGCAGAGACCTTTGCATTCTGTCAGCTGGCTGAAAATGTCAGCAGTTTGTGCTGTTGGCACTTTGCAATAAGTCACTGCAGCTTTGGTATTACACAACTGAAAAGAAAAAAACGAACACAAACAATAATTAAAACTGAAAAAAAAAGCTAAAACTGGGAAGCAATAAAATGTATACATTTAGTTTAAATAAGCCTCAAAACAAAAGGGTAATTTCTGTGACAGCATTGCACTTTCAGTCCAAAGCAGGCACTCTCTTTAGCCCCTGTAATGTACTTATCTTACTTTATTCTGTGCCTGGTGCTGCCGATTTGTAATATCACTGTAGTCTAACTTTGTTTTCAAAGTGAAATCTAAAGTAAAGCTTTACCTAGACACCTCACTACCTTGCCATCCAGCCTTAACATGCATAATTGAAAAACGGACAGAAAATGAGTTTGATTGATTGCACCCTGAGACCAAGGCCTTTATAGTCCATCTTTCCCACACATGCAAGGGAGACAGCCGTTTTACTGGTCACTAGCCCGGGGGTGAGCTTCTTTTTATTAACACGAATAATCCCAGACCTGAACTTTTAACTTTACTGCCATAACTCGCTCAGTTCCTCTTAATCAAAATTAAACATTCTGCGATCCTAAACATTCCCACTTGGTTGGGTATGAGGCTGTAAATGAAAAGTGTTCAACGCAGTTTAAAAGTGGGACGTCCTTCTGTGTGAATGACTTTGTGTTATGACCCACTATACAAAAATTAATAATTACATTACTGAAAGTAGGGCAGGTTAGATAGGAATGCTTTAAAAACTTTACTATTAGACTATCAGGAGGCAGGTAATAACATTGGTAAAGTTAATTTCTTTTGTGGAGTTGGTGTGACACATATCTGCATGCAGCTGGTGTTTGCAGCATGTACTGAGCTTGTCTTTCAGGGCATGAATTTCCTTTCCTGGTGATATGCTCAATATGTTTTTGTGAATAATGCAATGAAAGAACATACATTTTATATTTTTGCAGTTAAGGCTGCTGCACAATTTTTCAGTCCAATCAGAGTAAAAAGAAAGAGTCTGTGGCCACAAGAAATAAACTAGCTACTGTTCCATCAACATCCATGCACATGTGGAATGAACAAAAATATCAAAGCACAAACTAAATTTACAAACAAGTTGGAAATGTTCCTGAAATGTAAAGATATCTAAATCTGTGACTAGTTTCTTTCATTTGGATATTTAACAGACAAAATAACAAAGGGAATTATTTTCAGATTCAGACCGACTTCATTGAATTTAGAAAGTACACAGTCAGCCAAAACTTAAAAATCTCCTGTTCAATATTAAGCCAGTCCTCCTCATGCACCCAAAAGAGCTGGGACTAGTCTGACTAGACAAAGAAGATTTGAGGGTGTTCTAGAGTGTTTGGTGCCCCAGTAAATCATTTGCGCCCTGTAGGTTGTGCGGAAGGATATGATTGGTCTGCAAAAATGTTTAGATAGTTGCCAAGTACCAAAATAACATTTATGTGAATACCAGGATGCAGGTTTTCTGAGAATCTTATATGGAAAGAAAATATGTTGTCTTACCCATGTTACCTGTCAGTGGTTATAGTGTTATGATCAGTGTATTAACAAATGAAGAACTTGATGCCAGCAGTACACTTAAAAAAACTGGAAAAATTATAGCATGTATAAGCAACATGATTTGGGATTCTTCAATCAACAACAACAAATAAATAAAAATGGTACAGGTGTGGGTGTCAAGACTGGGTATAAAAGGAGCCTCCACAAAAAAACTTTCCAAAAAACTTTTCAAACAACAATGATTGCACTCTTTTTTATGCCAAATTGTCTCCCGGACTCAGTGTAACATGAAGAGGAATTTGGATAATTCACTGTTTAGAGGGCTTAATAGGATGATAAGATTTAGGAAGTCTGAGTAAATCTCAGTGTGTAAAAGCCAAGGCCAAAAAACCATGTCAGATGCACATTACCTTTGAGTCCCAAGGGAGTGGTGCACAAGAAACCATCCATCATGCAACCATAATCTGTATAGCCACAGGAGCTAACTAATATCTTGGCAGTGTTGTACCTGAATGCGTTCATTAAACAATGTTCACGAAATAGTTCATATTTTTTGCGAACGCGAACAGAACGTGCTCTCTTTCTTCTTGACAAGCGTCTGGTGTGAACAAGTTAATTTGGGCAGTTGTGAACGACGCTCTTTCAAAGGTCACGCATGGTCAAAACCGTGCCACGTTTCCAGCGAACCCCATTTAAAATATACCACAAACGAGCCTAATATGTATCTTCAGAAAGCAATCAAACTTGGTAGCTCGGGCTGTCGCTTCTGTCATGCTAACAATTGCGTCATCAAATGTTTAAAACAAGCAGGAAGATGGAAGCTGCAGTCGCCCAGAGCTGGAGGAGCGCCCCGACTCCCGTGGTGGATTGAAATATTGAAATGGCCGTGAAAAAAAAACATTTGCACCTTAAGGACCTGTTTTTGTCTTATAATAAAGACCATTTGGCAGCAGGTTTTTCCTCATATTTTTAACATACTGCAGAGCAGTGATTCCCAAAGTGTCGACCACAGCCCCCACTGGGCCGTCGAGGTACTACAGGTGGGCCATGAGAGGTCATTAAAATTAAAGAAATATGTTTTAAATCCGAATCCGGCCACCGCCCAGCTCTCTACGCACCCGACCTCTATGGCCTCCTATTAGTTAGGAGGAGCAGTGTGGTTTTCGTCCCGGCCGTGGAACGGTGGACCAGCTCTACACCCTCTTCAGGGTCTTGGAGGGGGCATGGGAGTTCGCCCAACCAGTCTACATGTGTTTTGTGGACTTGGAGAGGGCGTTCGACCGTGTTCCCCGGGGATTCCTGTGGGGGGTGCTTCGGGAGTATGGGGTGCCGGACTCCCTTGTACGGGCTGTCCGGCCCCTGTACGACCGGTGCCAGAGTTTGGTCCGCATTGCCGGCAGTAAGTCGGATTCGTTTCCAGTGAGAGTTGGACTCCGCCAAGGCTGCCCTTTGTCACCGATTCTGTTCATTACTTTTATGGACAGAATTTCTAGGCGCAGTCGAGGTGTTGAGGGGATCCGGTTCGGTGGCCTCAGGATTGGGTCTCTGCTATTTGCAGATGATGTGGTTCTGTTGGCTTCATCGAGCCGTGATCTACAACTCTCGCTGGAGCAATTCGCAGCTGGTTGTGAAGCGGCTGGGATGAGAATCAGCACCTCCAAATCCGAGACCATGGTCCTCAGCCGGAAAAGGGTGGAGTGCCTTCTCCGGGTTGGGGATGAGGTCCTTCCCCAAGTGGAGGAGTTTAAGTATCTCGGGATCTTGTTCACGAGTGAGGGCAGGATGGAGCGGGAGATCGACAGACGGATCGGTGCGGCATCTGCAGTGATGCGGGTGCTGCGCCGTTCTGTTGTGGTAAAGAAGGAGCTGAGTCGGAAGGCGAAGCTCTCGATTTACTGGTCGATCTACGTTCCCACCCTCACCTATGGTCATGAGCTTTGGGTAGTGACCGAAAGAACAAGATCGCGGATACAAGCGGCTGAAATGAGCTTCCTTCGCAGGGTGGCCGGGCTCTCCCTTAGAGATAGGGTGAGAAGCTCGGTCATCCGGGAGGGGCTCAGAGTAGAACCGCTGCTCCTCCGCATCGAGAGGAGCCAGATGAGGTGGCTCGGGCATCTGGTTAGGATGCCTCCTGGACGCCTTCCTGGTGAGGTGATCCGGGCAGGTCCCACTGGGAGGAGACCCCGGGGAAGACCCAGGACACGCTGGAGGGACTATGTCTCTCGGCTGGCCTGGGAACGCCTCGGGATCCCCCCAGAGGAGCTGGAAGAAGTGGCCGGGGAGAGGGGGGTCTGGGCCTCCTTACTCCGGCTGATGCCCCGCGACCCGACCTCGGATAAGCGGAAGAAGACGGTACGGTACGGTTTTAAATCCTCGATCTTTTTTAAATATGTTTTGAATTATGGTAAAATATTCATGACATTATTAAAAAAAAACATTAAGAAGTAATAAAACAAACCAGTTAAGTTATTCTACTGTCATTTTAACTTAATATGACAAGTGTTAGCTATTTGTTGACCCCTCACATTAATATCAGAACATAGCTTCTAGTGCTGTCTGGTGATCATAGTTGTGATGAAGGGTTTGGGTGGACCGCGTATATTTTTCACATTTGGCCTCAAATTGGGTCTTGGTATTCTGAAGTTTGGGAATGGCTGCTGTAGAGAGAAACTGAAACGGAAACTACAGTTTTACATGGACTGTTCCTTCAGTGCTTATGTGAACCCTGATTGGATAAAGATTCCGAATTGAACACATAGTTTTCAACAGATAAAATGGATAAAATAATTGCAATTTGTGGTGGTGTAGTGTATGGGCAGTGGCAATCATTTTGACAAATAATTGCTTGCTTTTTTGTGGGAGTGTGAAAGGTGAATGTGTCCTTCACCAGTCCTCTCTGGCGATAAATTCTAACGTCTTAACATCTTAAATCCTGATTTCATCAGAGAGGACCAAAAAACAGCAGCAGTGAAACATTTAAAGACAAGACAGTTAAAGAGACACGACAGTGAGGGTGTGGTGTGTGCTGAGTTGTGAAGTATGAGGGGTGCTGTGTAGTGGATTGTGTTGTGACAGCGAACAAACTCAGAGGATAATATGTAAGAAACAGAAATTACTAACAAGGAAACTGGATGAACACCTTTTACCAAGCTAAAGACCTTGTATATGGAGAATTGATGTAAACATTATTGATTGATTGTGTTGACAGTGGGGGGGGGGGTGTACCATCAAATAAATGTGTTCGTGCCCATATACACTCACATGTAAGTTATCCAAGTACCAAGGAAACTGTTACCACTATTATCATCACCACTCTCCTTATCTTAGTCCATCTCAAGTCCTCCCGCGGGTGAGAAAACGCCAGCTAACTCCCATCGGCCCAGGGCCAGAACTGGCCCGAAAGGGCCCTTTCCCCCCTGACCTCTCGGGTCAGGGGGTAAACATCCCCGAGGCATACGTCTACTGACAGGAGCCCAGAGGGCCAGAGCCGTGACGAGACCCGCCCACCCCCCAGTCCCCACACCCACCAGGCCCCAAGCCCACAGCAGCAGCACCGCAGAAAATGCAGACCCGGTAGCCGTCACCCCATGCAGCCCAGGGACAGCCGAGCTCTCTCCGCCCCCACCAACCGCCGGCAGGGAGCAGAAGGGGAGATGGGCGGGACACAGAGAGGGAAGGAGAGGGAAACCAGGGGGACGCGACCCCCCCACCCAGGCCAGCCGAGACAGCCACCCCCCCCCCCCAGCAGCACAGCAGTGGCGACAAACGAGGGGAAGCGACCCGCACCAGAAGGCCATGCCAGGAAGGCCGCACAGCACCCCCCCACGCCACCGTGCACCAGCCCGCAGCAAGCAAACACCCCCCCCTCACACCCAAGACCCCCCCAGGAGCCACACCTGGTACCCAGCCCACCAGCAGGGGCGCACCAGGGCCCGCGCATCAGCGCAGGGAGGTCCCCACCGGCGGAGGGCCCCCCAAAAACAGGGACACGCCCCAGTGGCCAGGACCCACGACCACACCCCAAATCCCCTGCAGGGCAGGGAGGGACAAAAGAAAAAAAAAGAGTGAATGTGACCGGTGGTCCTTGCCCAGACCCTTGCCCAACTGCAGTGGGTCTAATGGGTCTATCCCAGTAAGTAGCAGGCTGAGCAGTATGGGTTTCAACATATTTCTGCTCGTTCTAGTTTAATCTCTGGCCGCACTCATTTTGGATTTGGTTTTGAAATGGGGGTGCTTGGACAGATGTGAATCTAAAGTAATATTACTTAGTAATACTATAATTTACTAGCCCCATAGTATAGGTTAAGCCAGCCAAACTAAAATAGCTAACTGTGACTGACATAAGGTGGCCGTGTTACAGCTGGCTACCCAGCCCTTTTCGTTCTGCCTATTTGCAAGATGTTGCTGGGAAGTATGAGGAAAAAGAGGCTGCATAAATACTCTTCAAAAAACCCATGGGTTTGTCCAGTTGTTACTATATAGTCTATGCTCAAGTCCAAGGATGCACAATTGTATAGTACAACTTTGCATTTTAATTAGTGACAGTTTACAAGCTTACGGAATCAAAGCTATGGTATAGATAAAATGTAACAGGAACAGGTGTGTTCTCCCCATGTCTTTTAGTTCTGTAAATTTAGGCTGAAGAGAGAGATGGGAACATACTTGCTCAGAGTCAGCTATATTTGCTTGAATAGTTCCTGTGCCTAAGCTACTTCAGACTTACTGTTTTTTTTTATATTTGTTTGTTTGTTCTTGTTTTTTGCTGGGGACCCAAGTGAGTGCAGTGTTGGGTGTGAAGTCAATCAGATGAGGGGCGGCCTCCTTTGGGGACACTTCTCTTTGGTGGATGAGGTTCAGGCCTGAATAACTGCGTCAGCTGCCATTGTCACAAGGTAACTTCGACAAAACCACTATGCCCATAAACAGGTGGAGCTTAAGTCACACCTGTTGCTTAGCAACAACATGAAAGGCTCTGTGATATTATCCATAGACCTCACAAATGATGCAACACTCCTCTGTGACTTCATTATGTCAACAGCTCAGATATAAAGTGTCAGTGATAGCAGATACTATTTTTAAGAGGCATTCTGTCTGACACAATTAAAGATGCAAACTTTGGGTTGAGCAAAATAAGTGTCTGTCGCTCCTGTTTATTTGACTTTCCTTGGCATTACACATCACATCTCAGCTAAACTATCGAGTCGATGCTTTATCACGCTTCAGACTGTCTGCAACCTGTTAATAAATCTGGACACAGGCAACATCCAAACCTGGCCATTGCAGTTTTAAATTAATATTTGCTTACTGTTTGATGAATATTACTTACTGATTATGAATAAACTTGTCTTGTCCTGGAGCGTCAGAAATTGAACTATTATTTAAGGGATCTCATATTTTGATAGACACTAAACAGCACTAAAATTCAGAGTCACAAGATAACAAGATATAGCCTAAAACTCTATCAACTCACCTGTATTTTCTTTGCAAATGTTCATACCTTTTTCTCTCCATCTAATCTTTTTCCTCATTGTTTCTCTCACTTTTCTCTCTTTCCTCATTCCCTGTGTTTACCCTCCATTTGTCTTATTCTATCTTCCAGTGTACTGTCTATCTTTTCATCCCCATGCTTTTTGTCTCCCGTGTACTCTGCGTGTGTGTGTGAGAGACACGACAGCCACTGGGATTGAGAGATTTTTATTTAATCTTACAGCTCCCCTCCGTGATTGATGAAAAAAAAACACCTCCTCCTCTTCCCACATGCACGTGCACACACGCTCCCTTGCACAACAGTAATCGTTATTGCGGAGATGGATGAAGAGTCTTTTCTCACTCGGGAACTTGATGCTGGCTCTTTGATGTTATGAGAAAAGAACAAACAGGAGCAAAGTAAAACAACTTAATTGAGAAGGAAAAATAGATGTGGATGAATGAAATCTTTTCCTTCGCATTATAAATTACTCCTGAATATTCATGACCGCTGAATGGATATTATGAGTAAGAGAAATTAATAAAGCTATCCCACCTCCATCCCCTCATTTAATTAGATTTTGTGTCACAGAGTGTGGGGAACATTTCTACATTTTATGCACTTCATTAACACCCGCCACACTCGTGCACTAAGCGCCCAAAGAAAAACCGCAAATATCACACATTCTTATACTTAGCAAGGCTTCATTGCTGTTAAAAAAATAACAATAATCTCGCAATCCTCTCATATTTAAAGGTATCATTTGTACTGTGTGTATGTGTGAACCTGCATAAGATTCTGGTCTACAGAGGGCCCATTAGGGACAAGTGCAGCTTACGTTGGGGGATTCCATCAATACCTGGCAACCTCAGTCAGGTCATTGTGTTTAACTAAGTGTCAACAGAAAAATCAATACTTTGATTGGGGAATTATGGAAATGGATTTTGAGAGTGTACTTTAGGACTTGCAATTAAATTACTAACGGTGTGCTGATGAGGTATATTGGCTGGAGTTGACACTGAAGAAAACCCTGCTTAACAATACTGAATATGCCAGGAAATCTTCCACGTTGGTACCTTAGAAAAATGAAAGAGACTCACTATGTTTCCTTACTGCAGCGTCACAGCAAAACTGAGTTATTCTTTTATGCACATATTGGCACTGACAGCAAGGGCGCAGACAGGACTTTTAAACTGGGGGGACTGAGCTGTCACAGAATTGTGAGTTTTCTGACTGAATAATATCGGTAGACAAAGGCCTATCTAGATAAAACTGGCCTTACATGATTAATGTTGTGCTGAATAATGATTTATGTTAATCACACTCAAAACTTGATGTCTTCTGCATGTTGTACTTAAACATTTGCTGATCTCAGCAGGATAAAAAATCTCATTACAGAAACTTTAACTGTAACTTTTAACAAAAAGGGAATGTCCAAAAATGTATTACAAATTAAATTTAAAATGATTCACACTTATGCCTTTATATTAATGATCAGAAACATTACAATATGTATGAAACCAAAAGTATAAGAACTTGAACAACAGATTCATACAATAAAAATAAAAAGTATTTTTTCCAATTAACAAAATTAATCAGAAAAATAAAATCCCTCTGCAGCTAAACACATTTACCGTCTATAAGCAGACTCAATATGTCCCAAAAACATCTCTCCTCCTTTCATTTACCTGAACATATTGCTGGGCAGTATCTTTTCTGTCCAGTTTGTCAAGTCTGTCTTGGTGAATATGGCACATCGGGGAAAGTTAACAGGCAACATGATTCTTACATTGCTCGGGTTTTGAAAAAAAATGCTGTAATTGTTTTTTGTTTTTTCATTGTTGACCCATTTATATTGGAAATCGGAACTTGGAGCTCCGAACAACATAACCTCAGAACTGAGTGCTTCCCAGTTTAAAAACTGGGACGTCATGAAACATGGAATATGGAAAAAAAACGACAACAAAAAAAAACAAAACAAAAAAACTAACAGTTAATGAAATGAAACAAAAATCCCTGGTTGGTGCTAAATTTCAATGCTTTTCCGACTTCAAACTTCAAATTTACGAGTACAGCTGAATGCACCATTAGTCGTAGCAGAAACACCGATGCTATCAAATGGATCAGCTGTACCGGATCACTTTCTGGATCCAAGAACTTTTTAAAGGATTCTTTATCATTGTGAGATAGGCCAAGACGAGCTGCTTGGCGGAGGTCTGCGCTCGCTGAGTGCTTTTCTAGTTCCACCTATGTTTGGTGCCTTACATAGGGAAGTATTAGGTCTGCATCTTGATTTTCCTTCTGCCTCTTTAAATTTCTCTAATTTTTCATCTTTATAACTCTGAGATTATGTCTTTTTAAAAGCCCAAACAAGAGATTACTCTTCCCTCACTTGTATACAAGGCTCCAAGATGCTTAAATTCCTTTACTTGAGGCAACACCTCATTCCAAACCAAGAGAGGGCATTCGACTCTTTTCAGACTGAGACTATCACATCTGAAGGTGGTGAATCTCATCCCCACCGGTCAGTACCACATCATCCACAAAAAGCAGAGATGCAATCCCAAAGCCACTGTACCAGAGACCCTCTGCCCCTTGGCTGCACCTAGAATTGGTGACAAAGGGCAGCCCAGAGAGAGAGCTGAGCTACAGGCAAAGCTCTCTGTTTGCCAGTGGATCTGTGACCCAACCCTCACCAAAGGTCATGAGCTGTGTAGTGACCAAAAGAATGAGATATTGAATATGAGCAGCTGAAATGTGCTTCCTCCACAGGCTGGACTCTTTAGAGACGGGGTGAGAAGCTCTATCACTAGGGAAGGACTAAGAGTGGAGTTCCTGTACATTGAGAGGACTCAATTGAGGAGGTGGTTTGAGCTTTTGGTTAGGATGCCTTCTGGTATCTAAGCTTCCAGGGCAGACCCAGAACAGAGTTTAGTGATTACATCTCTCAGCTGGCTTGGGAACAAATCAGTATTCCACCTGAAGAGCTAAAGGAGGCAGCTGGGAGAGGGCTATGGAGGGTGGGTGGATGGAAGTACGGACATCAGATTAGTTTGGTCAGATGCTAATCGCCCTTATATTTTACTATTGTTCTAAGGAGGACAGAAATAGCAAACACAATGGCTTGCTTCTTTATTTCCATCGATCTATCCATTCATCCATTATCCATACCCACTTAGTCCTGTGCAGGGTTAGGGGATCTGCTGAAGCCAACCCCAGTTCTCTTCGGGGGAGGGGTACACCCTGGACAGGTTGGCAGTCCATCGCAGCCTCTCTATTCTTAATATTCAAATCTTTTAGGCTCTGCAGTATTTGTATGTCTGGCACAGCATTAAACTGCTTTCTCAAGCTGTGCAAGTGAATGAGTAAAAATTAATCTGCTTTGGAAACTTGAGACAAAATAGTTTTCAGTGATGCATGGTATCTCCCACAGAAGATCGTCACCGTGATTGACAAAGCGTGGGGGAATTAACCTGCGCTGCCAGCTTCAAATTACTGGAATGAGGGCTAGAGATGCTTTTCTTTTTTTTTTTTCCATCAGATTTGCTTTTACCTCAAGCACCATGGTTGTCTCATACATGCCAATGAAGAATGGAGCCGTCATTCCCATGAGTTTTTCACAACAGGTCAGTGCTCAGAAAGGCAGAAAACAGCCTTCACCCTTGATTATGACACCGATAAAGGAGCTGTGGAGAGAAGAGATGCTGCAAGCGAGGAACAGCCTACTGGCCATGTGCCATATTTCACAGTATAATGGATATCTCCACCTTAAATATATTTTTGATGTGGAAATAACTTCATCCTGAACTTGAGACTGGAGACTGGAGACTGGATCTGTTATTTGTCTGACAGGATTGTTGAAGAGAAATTGCAGGGGGAAAAAAAGGCAAAAAACAATCAAAACAAAACAGTGCTTCAAAATATCCCAATTCCCAGTTAGGGACTTTTTTCATAATAATAATTAATGTATATTGCTTCACTGAGGCAAGAGAGGCTAAGACTTGCATCTCAAAATGACTCTCCCAACAAATGTCAGCCACCTGCAGCTATGACCCAAACATTCAGTCCATCTATAAAATCAAACCACATTCACTCATCGTAGATATCCGTTTGTTTGCATGTGTTCCTTGGGGAAGTGATTAATCAATTAAAAGCAAATAAAAACCACAATACCCTCCCTCATGCTCTCTCTCACACACTGACTGTCAACAGCTCACCACTAAATCAATTGTAGCAAGTGAACAGTGCTGAGAAAATGAAATCCAAAGACCCTGTGCTTGTCTAATTCTTGGATCCATCACGTGGATGGGCAACCAGCAGGGTGGAGCCACAGCATCCATCTGTTATCTCCGTGGTGCTTCCAATCCTGCTGGCCTAGTCAGCTAAGTCAAAGGTGCATGCTATTGCGTACAGAACGACTTCATTTCAATAGCAGATACTGAAAAAATATCTATGGAAACAAGATGGGAGTTTAAAAAAAAATCAGTTCCAAAAAGATTACATTAAAAAAAATCTCAGCTGATGATGTCAAGTGATTTCTTGTCAGCTGCTGTAATACTCAATACATTTTGGTATATGGTAGCAATTTTGAGTAGTTTAAAACTCCTGCAATGACGTTACCTGGCCAGTGAAGAAACTTGTCAGATACATCTCAAAATATATCTTTCACATACTGAATACTGCTAATGTTACACTGATGCCTTGAGGTTAGTTTATTTGCATGTTGACCATTCTTGAAGAATGAACAAAACACATAAATGACTCACATGAAGTGGTTTCCTCAGGGAGGTAATCTGGTCATAGTCTGGGCAAAACTTAAGAAAACATTTCTCAAGTTGTTGCAGTTCTCCTGAGGTACATATGATTGCAGGGCTAATTAAATAAAATCTTCCATTCACACTGAAGTGGAGAATTTCTTGGTCGAACATAAACATAACAATTGCACCTTATACACCAACTCTGGTCAGCATGTGCTCTTCATAAAAATGAAACTTATGCCTAAATAATATACACAATCTAGCCCTTATTTTCTATATGTTCTGCAACTTTAAAAACCTTGCTTCGACAAGCAATATCTATTTAAGGTAGTGTAAGTTTGAGAGAACTATCACCACTCTCTGACTTGACAGAGCTTACATGCTGTAGGCAAATAAACAGTTCCCTTCTTTAAGTATACATCTTACGCTACTACACTCTTTGCTTCCTTAGTCACTGTGGGCAATTTCTTAATGGCATCTTGTTTGAGTTTGCATTTCCTAGAACTGAAGGTCTTTGAAATGTCCTCAAGTATCTACCTACGTTGGTAAAATGGAGAGGAGAGAGAGTGAAACAGGGAAAGGTAAGAGAGGCTAAGCTATGATGACTGCACTTTGCAATGCCCAAAGCCATCCATCAAAATGTTATTGATTTCCATGTAATATGAGCTTATCTAGACAAAATGAGTTTACCTTGTAAAATCACACATATTCTATATTATTTCCGTAAAAAGGCAGTGGAAAAGCTGATGAGAAATGTCACATTGAAAAATGACAAGATAGTTATATCAGCACATACAGATATGAGACCAGGAGACTGCTAGAGCAGTATGCTTAAAGGTTCAACATATTTGACTCTTCCACCACTGTATGTCTGGTGTATTGTATTCGATTTAGCACAAGCTGGTGCAGTAATGCATTTCTAGCATTTAGTGTAATATCTAGTGCTGGGCGATATGGAAAAAATTATATATCACGATATGGACTATTTTATATCACGATAACGATATATATCACGATATACCATAATAAAGTATGTTTTCAGTTATTCTCTGAAAAGTTTGACAAAAATTTAATTGCTTACTTTTCAACTTTATTTTAAAGGACATTTAGCTGAACTGTCACAAACATACATTTTAGTGCAGCAAAAACAGGTAGGTACAGAGGTACAGTAGCTTTCACATTTTTTTTTAAAGTGCACAACAGTTTCTGAGAGGAAAAACACATTTTTGCACTGAAGTTCAGCTATAAAAAATAAACACAAATTATTTTTCAACTTTCTGAAATCTGTATATTGGTTTGCAAACTTTGCACTACAAGGTTAAAGTGTCTAAAGTAAACATCAGGGTTGAAGAGAACTCTGTTTAAGGCATTAACCATGAATAAAAGTGCAAACATAAAAGGCTACTTTGTAGAAGTAGATATGTTTCTATCAAATTTATCGTTGCAGGTTATTTAATTACATATTTGCTGTAATAATTGATAAAATTAGGTTAGAAACGATAGAAACGATAAAAGAGAAATGGCACGATACACACTTTTCTATCGTCCCCACGATATGTATCGTCATATTGCCCAGCACTAGTAATATCTATTACAGGTTTGGCCTCTGAAGGAAGTTTCAATTCATCATCTAGCAGTGTCAGCCAGAGATCCCTCTCCCTGCTGTTGTAAATCAATCAAGGCTGCCATTAATGGATGCAAAGTTTTATCTTTAACCTTTTCATCAATAGGATAAAAAAGCTAATTTGTATTTTGACAAGGCTTATTTCTTGAAGTCAAGGAGCAATGTGGCGTCAGAGTTGGCCTTCGAGAAAAGATTGCCCTGATTGTTTACTGTATCAGAAACCACCTCCCAGCTGAAGTGTCCTTGAATAAGAGCACCAACCCCCATTGCTTCAGGGGCTGTTGTCGAGTTAAGCCGAGCCTCTGACCCCCCCAAATGAGCCACTGGATTTCTATAACAAGACTGGGTCGCTGCTGGATATTTTACATTAGTCTCACAACAAATGCATAGCAAAATACTTGTCAGGAGCATAAGGTACAATAAATTTTAATTGTCCAACTAATAAATTCAAACTTATGTAATATCTAGTTCAATTCATAAACCGATTTGAAATTGAAAATGACCTTAGTCCCAAATCAGCAGTTTCAGTCATCAAAAACCACATGCCAGCCAACCCCTACCTATCTACAGGATGAACACCGGTTAAGGGTATGAACCTTTCCTCTTTCAACCTCTTCCTGTCTATCTCATTTGCTTAAATAGTGATATGTCACTCCCCTCTACACCCGCTGACTGTGTCTCATCTAAGCTGACACAGATCAGAGACCTCTCTTTTTTTCCCCCACCAGCTCAGACAAACTATGCGTGGGAAAACTTGGGGGGGAAGCTTTTCGCTTTACATATCTATTTTTGCCAGAGAGGCAGGAAGGCAGTCTGGAATGTCAATGTGTGGCTCAGCAGCTTCTGACTGATGTGGGATCACAGTGACGGCTGCAGACAGTTGTACAACGAGCACACATACGTGGACGGTGCCAGTGGGTGAGGTAGAAGAGCACAGCAATAGACTGCTCAGATAAGAGCAGGTCACCCATGTAGGGGAGAGCATGCTATAAAGACACATGCAAATATTGTCAGCCAGACAATTATTTCAGTATCTACATCTGTCATATTCAAAAACACAAAACAAAACAAAAAAACATTTCTCTCAAAATGGGTTTTTCTGCGAGCTACAGCAAATACTATATTGCTTAATCTTATCGGTCTCACACAAGTACGACTCTTCTCTCACACTTTCATTTCTTTATACCCTTGAACTAAAATAGAGTATCTTCAGATCATCCCTCCAAACTGATGAGTCAAATGTGGGGTCCTAAGTGGTGTCAATTCTAGCCTTACACTGGAGTCAATGATAAAGACAACTCTGACATTTCAAACTGGAGAAAAGGTCACCACAATCTCATTCTCTATTACCTCTTTCTTGCAATCGCAATTCAATTAAATTCAAATCTGTGTTATTGGTCTGACACACAAGACAGCTTCGTTGAAGAAACATTTATTGTATTGATTGAGGTCCAGGAATATTATTCTCCCGTCAAGTGCTGCTGATGGATGTAAGAAGTGATGAAGCCAACAAAGCTGACTGAAGCAAAGTGAAAAAAATGTGATCTTCATAGAAGAGAGAATGGACACCACCACAGCAGTAACTTACATAGAAGGGATATGTTTATACTCCCGCTGGACTTGAATATTCAGATATCTAGATATTTGGGTCATTAGGTTGACATATGGTTTTCAGTTTTGGCATTCATTTCTCTTTTTCTTGCAAACAGCCACACCCCACATCATATTTTTTATTGAACCATTAAAATTTGAAAACAGGAATGAAGTGCTCTAATAATAAGCTGTATGAATAAACAAGATGGTGCTTTCTTCTCCCCCTGGGCTCTGAAGACCTGTGCCAACCAACCGTCTGCTGTTCTCCAGCATATCTTCAGCTGCAGCCTGAGCCTGGAAAAGATGGCGCTACTGTGGAAGACCTTCTGCTTGATTCAGGTCCCTAAGAAGTCGAATCCCTGGGCTCTAAAGGACATCCAACCAGTTGCTTGTCTTGGCCCATCTTGAGACTTGTCTTGGCCCATCTGAGGCTTCAGATAAGATCTTCTCTGAACGCTCTAGAATTTTGCCTATCAGCATCATCTGGGTGTGGATGATGCTGTCATCTACCTGCTGCAGTGTACTCATTCACACCCGGATGCTGGCGAGGGACTGTGAGAATAACATTCTTTTATTTCTCCAGTGCATTCGACACCATTCAGCCTTTATTGCTGGGTGAAAAGCTGTGGCTGATGGGTGTTGAGGTGTCCACTGTGTCCTGGATCACTGATTACCTGACAGGCAGGCCACATGTCGTGTCCTCTACCTCTAGCGCCTTGTTGGAGCTGACACTCAGGTTAACTCCTGTCCAAAATGACCACACTGACATGAGAGCTCATATTGACTCTTTACTGCAGCCAAATGGAGTAAGGCAAAATTGAAAAATGAACATAAAACCTTCATAAATAATATTTAGCACCAAGCAATGTGGCAGTAATGTGTTAAACGGGTCTATTAACCGGCAAGATATCTAGCTTCTAAATGTTTATGCAAAATAAAATGTTATGCTATACATTTTAAATACAGTCTTCATCAAGTCCAATATTACAATCCTGCAATTTAATCTACATACCAACAGTACTTTTAAAGACCAACAAGAACGTGAAGAAGTGTTGCAAGGAGCAGATCATGCATTGTACCACACCATATAATTCAGTGGAGATTTCTGGTTTTTCAAACAGGGGAAGCTCATGGTATATCATAAAAAACATGTCAATTTATTTATATGTAAATTCTGCCCTTCCCTTCCCTTCCTTACAGTGAGTGTGATTTATTTACAGTGTAAGAAATAAAGTATTTCTCTGTAGAAATGCCAACAAATGGTCGCTGCTTGTCACTCGACTTTGCATGCAAAGCCGGCGATGGACTGAAATCGTGCATGAGACATGACAGTATATATATCTTGGAAACCTGTCAGTCGAAACCTGTCAGTCAAAACTGCATTCCACTTTTCCTCCAATCACGATGCATCACTACTGCATTCAGCTTTTCCACCAATCACCATGCAGACTGATCAGCGTCCAGGCCAGCCGAGGCCAACCCACAGCTCGAATCACTCCCAGAGACGCTGAGAGTCTGGGGGGTGGGATGAAATTGGCATTTCAGCCAATGCCCGTCGAGTTTCTCAGCAATGAAAAAAATGCTCCATGCAGTCCCAGAGACACTTAGTTTCTATGGGGAAATGCACTGACCAGAAAGCGGTATGGAAATGTATGGACAAGTCAACTACCGTATTTTCCGGACTATAAATGACATTTTTTTTCATAGGTTGGCTGTTCCTGCGACTTATACTCCGGAGCGACTTTTGCATGAAAAAATTAAAAATAAAAAAATTTCACAGACAGCCACAAGAGGACACTCTAGACTTACTCATCAATATCTTTTACTCCTTAATAATTAAAAATTTAAACAGTAAACGTTAGCTTACAAAGACACCTGAGAACGAAAACACAAATGACCTCAAAGAAAATCATATTCTTCAGACTACAGGCTGCAAGTCGTGAAATTTGCAGCTGAAAACAGTAATTGAGCAGCAGAGAGAAAGTTTGGATTAAGTGAAAAACTTGTTAGGGATGTGAAGCAGAAGCTAGTCTTAGTGCGATGAGAAAAAAAAAAAAAAAAGCCTATCACAGGCTCAAAGCTAGGTGGCCACAGCTAGAGGAACAAGTTTGCAGCAACTGGGAGGATGTGCCACGCAACTTTTCTCCAGGCTATGGAATGGATCGACCAAGCATGGTCTTCAGTGACAACTGAGACCATCCTGTCTGGATTCAGAAAGGTCTGAAGAAAAAAAAAAGTCTGAAGACAGCCATGCAGAAGAGGAAGCTCCACTTCATCTTCGTCCGGAGTTGGCGGAGTTATTCAGAAGTGACACTGAGGGCACATTTGTTTTGTTGTTTAGGCTATAGTTACATAAAACTGTTTATGTTCTGGTAATGTTTATTTTTTGTGTAACTGATTAACCTTCATAGTGTTAGCATATCTTATACCTTTTCAGCCTGTTCTCTATTCTTTTATTAATGTCAAAACTTGCCTTCCAAGATGACATAATGTCTGTTTTTGGTCAAGTAGTTTGTAAAATAAATTACCCGCAAAAATGCGACTTATACTCCAGTGCGACTTATGTATGTTTTTTTATTTTACCTAATTATACATTTTTAGCCTAGTGTGACTTATAGTCCGGAGTGACTTATACTCCGAAAAATATGGTACTTTACTTGTGAAGAAGTAGCTGATTCTGAATCAACTCATCTTCATGTTTAATGTGTTCTAACACATTTATAGTCAATGCAATGTTAACACAACTGCACATATTAGGTCTTTTATTTTTTTTTGACATTATAGGACATGGAGACAGGGGAAGCTCAGCTTCCCTTGCAGTCTCAGAGGAATCCCCTCTGATATAATTGCATCCCTGTTAAGACTCAACGGACAACAGATCAATCTAAATGTAATGCCAAATTTTACCAACAGAGGGTGATATATGATCAAGATAATAGGTCTGGAACACAAAACTTGCAATGCAATAGACAGTAACAAAACACTCCCCCTCTGAAACTCAAGCGGTATTACTCCGTTCTTAAAAAGGTTACAATCATTGTATTGTTAACACATCCTTGGAAATAAGTAAGAGTATCTCACTCACAGGTCGTAAAAATGACTTTGTGGCATCTTTCTTTGTGACTCTTAATTGAACCTTTTGAACTTTTCCATCTTTACAGGGGTAATGATGGAAAGAGGTCATCTATTTATTTTGCACTGACTGTCATTAAGGAGTATCACACTTCCTAGTGTTAGATTTGGTCTGTCGGATGACCACGTCCTGCTTGGTTGCAGTGTTGACAAATTCTGTTTGCACCACCTGTCCCAGAATGTGTTTAACAAGTGATGGATCTTATGCCACTGGTGTCTAAATAAAAACTTTCCACTGAATTCACATAATGGACTGGGAGAAGGCCCAGCTTTCTGGGTCAGCAATGTTGCAGGTGTAAGTATGAAAGGATCTGTGGGATTGTTGGAAACAGACACCAACAGTTGGTTATTCATAATAGCAGAAACCTCCACTAACACTGTAGTGAAAACTTCACGTGTAAGACAATTTAATCTGGAGAAACATTGAATATAAAATGCACATCTGATGCCAATCATTCTTTCCCACACTCATGTGACAGGAGTATTGAAACTCCAAGTACATCCATGCTCTGAAAGAAAAATTTCGACAGCTTTTTACAACATCTTTGGATTAGATACCCAGGTCCTCTGAAGCACCGATGAAACCACCTGATTGCCTTTATAGAACTGGAAGGATCTAATGACTCAATGACTTCAATATGAGTAGTTGTAACACTTAAAAAAATGAACTGTCCACCTTTTGCTCTCAGCCTCCCCTTGTGCGACACAGGGATACAGACCAGGGGCCAAACGAAACCAGAACAACATTAGTAAATGGTGGCTCCATCACAAGCCTGTCTGGTAGGAGATCAGCCATCTGTTGAACTTCACACCTTCTCCCTGAGCTTCCACCATGTTATTTATTTAAAGATCAGCTTGCCTACACATCTTTTGTGACCAGTGATCGGTATTCAGGAGATATTACAGCCACCTCAATAAAATGCTGTCCCTGTTGTTGAATCTGTTCATGAAAATGACAAACTATGAGGGGAGTTATATGGTATCATCCAGATTACATCAGGAGGTGCCCGACACTACTGCCCAGCTTTACAATTAAATAGATATTACCCTGTCTTTTCTTGAAGCACTGAGTAATACGTGTTAGAGCAGCAACAAGTCTGTCAAGAAGCGGTAAGAAGCAGTTGAAGTGCCAAGACCCAAGATTTAAGGACACCCATGTTATTAGAATCATTACTTGCAGTCAAATCTCAAGATCAGGTTCTATGAGCTCAAATGTTTGATCTACAGGTGGCATGTTGATAGGCTGAGACAAGAATGTGGGACCCATAAACCACATTGTAGTCATTGGCAATGTTGGCAGGGCTGTGCTCTGTGTGTAGATATTACCATTGCTGTGGCAATGTGCTGTGCAGAATTATTTATATAAAGTTACCTTATCTCATTGTAAATGTACCCTAGAACAAGTTTTCTATTTGTGTAAAAAGGTGACTGCATCATAGGTTGTGTCCATTTCATAGGTGATGACCTTGGGTAGATCTCGCTCCATGACTGCTGTGCAAACCTCTAGTTGGGGTAGAATAGTATAAACTGGGCAGGGAGAAAGTCTAGCTTTGCTTGTGATCAACAGCATTTTGTATTGCCCATCTGCAGGTCTTCAAATATGCAACGACAGCCACTGTCCTCTCTGAAGCATTAAGAAAATACAAAGTTCTGTTCGACTGGCACCTGATGGTGGAACATGTGTATAAGCTCTTGGGATCTCTAAGTGCGGTAGTTCTTGAGGAGAATCTCTCCAACACTTCCACAACTTCTATTTTTCAAAAAGAAGTGGAGAATCTCAATTGGAACAGTCTGCAGTGAGCTCGTGAAGGAGAGCCCTCTACTAGATAGTGGTAGGGTACACAAATCCAAGTGGATCGCAAAGGCTGTTCACAGTTAAGAGGATTCCATGTCAAGTAAATTGTTTTCTCTCATTTTGAACATAGCAGGTAAAATAGTCAGCTTCCAGTAATCCAAGGCATTGGTAGGTTATCAGAACCTAGATCCAGGTCTTACAGGCTTACAGTTTGATCCTCATTTGGGAAGGCTTCCAGAAATGCTTTGCTATTTGAAGCCTGCTTATGCAGCCTTGAGGTTTGAATAAGCTAACATCTCCTGTATTTTTTTTTAAAAGTATGATAGCTGCATCTGCAGTGGGAAGACATTTCAGTCCATCAGCAAAGTATAGGTCACAGGCTACAAACCACCTTGTGTCATCTCCAAAATCTATTTAGCCTTCTTCAGGTGCTGTCCTGAGGCAGTATGTAGCCACTGCCAGACAAAGGGGCTATTTCCAAAAACAGGGACTGTTATCTGGAATTCCATGATGTCCTTTTCATGGGTGCTGACTGAGGTGTTGGGGTTTTGGAGGAAATCTAATCCACTGGTGGAGGTCTGCTGCATGACACTGGCACACCAAACACACCAATAACAACTGTGATTCAGCCTGTAGTACTGGTCGCGGTCTCTGGTTGATGCTGTGCAAGTGTTCAAGGTCAACACCACCACTTTATGTCTGACTAATGGGCCGCTGAGGCTGTCCTGTGGATAAATGGTTTGCATCAAAATTCACGACATAAACCACCACATATTCATTTACAAGCACCACAGCATAACACACAAACACCACATGCATCACCATACAACACACACCACAGTCATCACTGCCAGTCTTGTGACTTTGTCTGTCCTGTCCTGTCATGCTTCACTGTTGGTGAATTAAGTCCTCTCTGACAGAAGGTGTTGATAAAATATGTTAGATCAGACTGTCAGAGAGGGTCAGAAAAAAACATATTTACAGGTGGGTGGACTGATTAAAGTCAAATATTTATTCATAATTAGGGGAGTTGTCTTTTGAGGGATTTGGGTGGGGAGGTCTGGTGGGAGTCTCAGTGACTCATGGTCTAGGGACCTCTCAAAACCTCACTCTGGCATCATTATCCTCATTTCCTATCAAAGCTCCGGAGATAATTAAACAGCATTCGGGCCAGCCCTAATTTATATTTGTTTTTGTAGTTTTTCTCGTTAACTATATGCTAAATCGTTATATGTTTTGGAATAAATCACAGGTTAATTAAAAACAAGCATCGGAGTCTGTTGATGACAATTTCCACAGGAACAAGAAAAATGCTCTTAAAAACTAACATCTAAAGGTAACTTCATTATAAGCCTGTAAAGAAGTATATATCAGACATGATAAAACAACTGTGTTATCTAAAATGACATAAAAAATCTGACTTTAATTATAATGCTTAATGTAGCTTATTACACCATCATCCTTTTGCAGACACATTGTGTGAAACACAGATCAACACACCAACAACACATTGCCTCTTGCCTGATTTTACACTCTGATGCTCTTTGTTAAGAGGAACCTATCAGAGAGGCTAAGCGAGAAGGTTGGAAAGAGAGGTAGAGAAAACAAACAAAGGGGAGAGAGAGGAGAGGATAAGCAAGAGGATGATGAAGAGCAAAACACAAAATAGAGAAGCAAGTAAAAAGAATAATGTGTTACACGGTGGTAGCATGTGTGTATACGTGTTGCAATAATTCTAAAGATGCAAAGGCCAAACATTTGAGAATGTGAAAGAGCTCTTTAGAAAGTCTTTTTTTTTTCAGAAAGGCTTTTGAAGAAAAAGACTGGAGGTTAGGTTGTAGATTACCTTAGGCTCAAGATGGACAGACGTAGCAGAGCAGACTTAGAGGGCTGATATAGTTGTCTATTACATTTTAAATAAAGCTAAAACTCAAAAAGCAAGGGGTATATAACAGTTGGCATTAAATTACACCTTTTCACAACATCGGCTCATGTTCAAATCTCAATATCCACAGTTTCAAGGAGACATGTCATATAGGGAGAGAGAGGCTGCAGACAGAGTGGTAAGGGTAAAGTAGAAGGGACTCCAGTGCTTGCAAACAGATGATGCAATCCTGGACATAGTACTGTGATATTTGTAGGTACAATAGGTATTTGTTGGCTGTGAGCTCCCATCCATGTTTTCCACTGAGAAAGTTTTACTTGGTTAAATGCAGACGCTGCATGTGATCTCATCAGCTCAGTTGTTGCAATCATGGAGATCTCTACATGTTATAATCATGCATTTCTCTCTCCCACACTTCCAGCTTTCCAAAAGTTTGTTAACTACTTTTAGGTTCTTATTTTTCTACTTATTTATTCACAGTTTTTACTGCAGTCATCCCCTTTGGGGATTAATAAAATACTGTTCAATTCAATTCAAGTCCCACCCGATCTTAAAGAAGTGAAAAGTGATGAATGCACATGAGACCTACATCAGGAATATATTACTGTGAAAGTTGTGTGGGTATCATAAAAATGCCACAGTTTGTGTCTGTCTGTATAAATACAAAGACTTCAGTTTATTGCGTCTTTCGTGATTAACCGTGACACTGCATGGTTGCTCCAGGAAATTGCTCCGTTTGCCTTGAGTTTTAATTTAACTGCAGTCTCTCACCTGTGCGCCTGTCTTTTTCGTAACAGTAGGAGACATTTTCCTTTAGTAAAGCCATCTGACTCCAGTCTATAGGGCTTAAACAAGCCTGACTGGAAATAAGTGTAGACAATATGAGATTGTCTGGACTGCCCGATCAATTATGACTGAGAGAGTAGAAAGGTGAAGCTGAGAAAGCATGTGGTGAGCGACTATTGCAGCATTCACAGAATTGATACAAAAAGTTATCCTTCTCCAATGAAAGTATTTTCCAGTAGTAGGAGCCATCCTTTGACCTAAAGTTTCGCTTCAGATCTTGAAGTTTCATTCAAGATCAAAGACCTACAACAAGCATTTCTGCGTCTGTCTTCATTAGCTTGTTGAAGACAGACAAAAGCACAAACTGTTGAGATCAATGGTATACATATTTGCCAACCAACCTTGCGTTTCTTCGATCACTTCTAATATTATATCACTGATCAAAGACAGAAGTTGGGTATACATTATGGATTAACTGACTTTTGACTTACCATATTGTCCATTTCTTTTTCACAATCTCTTCTCATATATCTAATAATGTAATAATTTACGCGCCATTGATCTGTCTTTCACTTTGGACAATGACAGGGTTTTTATCATTTCATCATTATACAACTGCACAAAAGGATTTGAAGTAAAATAATCAAGATGTGATTGATGTGTTGGCTTTCAGCTTTCATTTAGGAGGTTTAAAAAAAATACAGCTTTTACCAATCAGGAATTACGGACATTTATTTCACTGCACCTAAATTAAAACTTAAAAGTATTTGGAAAATTGACTGAAAAGAAGTTCAATAGCCAGGTGTGGTTCATTCCCTTTTTACTTCAAGACAAAATAAGCAAATAAAAGGTCTGGAGTAATCGGGTTTTCTGTTTGCATTTGACAGCTGTTTGACTGGAGTTGGCGATATGAAGTCCAAGGAGATCTCAGTGTAAGTAAAGAAGGTCATGGTTAGTGCTGAAAAAGAAACAACATAAATCTATAACATAGAGAGCAAAAAGCTTAGGTGTGGCTGAATTATTATGGTATATTCCTGGTACCTGGTACACATGTGACAGAGTTGCCAACTTTTAATCTATATGTTGTAGTTTGATTAGTTTGATGGTCTGATGGTCCTCAGCACTTCCAACTGCCAAAGTGTTCTTGGGCAATAAATAAAAGCAATAAAAGGCTCTTATTGCTTATAAGCAATGAATCAAAGTATTACCTACATTGCATAGGTGTACACACACACACACACACACACACACACACGCACATATATATTTATATATATATATATATATATATATATATATATATATATATATATATATATATATACACATATATATATGGTGATGTATGAGTATTAACATGAATGAAAAGCTATCTGCAAAGAGTTTTGTGAGAAGCTATAGATGAGGTAAAGGACCTTATACTTTCCCATTTAGAAGTCTTGGAAACTTACATTATTGGACTTGGGGAGACAGGGAGTTGTTCAGGTTTTACAAAAGGGAGAAGGTTTCTTCCTTTAGCACTGTGATCTTTGGCTCTGCAGTCTTAAAAACATGAAGCAGATTTCCTTTCCATCCACATCCACTGCAAGTTTGAACTGAGACTGAGGGATTTTGGGACTTGAGCAGTGACTCATATTGAGACTGAATCCGCTGAGAATTCAAGCCATGGATTCAATCTTGATGGAAGTTGATAGAAGGTTTGCCTGCATTTTCACAGAGAAACATGTAAACTCCTGTACTTAGAAAGGTGAATAAACTTTAATATGTCAATACCCACAGGCAGATCTCTGCCTGTCTCCTTACAATCAAATGACCAGAATGAATATGGATGGATATTATTTCAATCCATTAGAAGCTATCTGACCTTTTGAATATGGAAATAGCTTAAATTTTCAGCATGACAAGATTTATGACCTTCACCAACTGGAACACTTCAAATCATAAACCTACAGTCTTGAAGAATAAAAAAAAACTGATTCTGTTTGTTGCTGTACATGTGCGATTATTTAAGGGTTAATGGTAAATCCAAGTAAATTCAGAGCTTATCTCTGGATCAGAAAAGATCTATTCTAGGTCATTCAAGGACAATCACTGTGAAATCAACTGTACTACCAGCCTGGTGATGACTAAGTGAAAACCAATGATGAGCAATCAACTACAACAGGATGCAGGTGTGGGGAAAACAACACAATTGAAATTTATAATGAAAAAAAAGGGGGAGAGATACGAAATGAAACTGCAAGTAAAACTAACTGAGGTGGAGAAAGACAGCATTTCATAACAAAAATAAAAACCCTTAACTACGACAGGTACATTTGCTGTAGGCAAGGGCGTAGATTTGCTTTGTCATTGGTGGGGACATATAAACCCCCTATGATAACCACTGATGACAAAATAAAGGACATGTCACTTGATTTACATTTGTTGGCAATGCCATTCTGATTTTCTTTTTATTCCATTCTAAATATACCAGTATTAAGTAATGAATTGTGTAATGTTAAAGGAAAATGACCTACAAAAAAGTAGTTTAAAAGTTTACTTAAGCCATTGTTAAACTGAAACTCTGAAGGTTATTTGAAAATTAAAAAAGACGGAGAGAGCTTTTAAGGCTATTTCAGTTTTTCTTTTATCATTAATGTTTGCACTTAACAGCGAGTGCATTTTTAAAAAAGTTTGTACCAACACAGTGCACAGTACCCGCAAAATCCCTAAAAATGTTTAGTTTATGTCTCATAATAATTTTATCCCAATCAACACAATCAGTGCCATCAGAGTAAAGTTTCTGTGTGTCACTAAAATTCTTAGCCAGTCAACATAACAGGTTCTGTAGGTTAATCATTTTCTTGCTCAAGGCTGGAGTTTTTCTCTTCCATTGATTTAACAGAAGTTAGACGTTTACCCTGGGAGACTGTAAGATAACTGACATGGATTGTATTTAAACTTCCACAGCAGGCTGTCTGGTCTGAAGTTCGTTTGAAGACCATGTTATTCATAGATATACAGTCTACCTTATCCTGCGCCATAGTCACTGAAAAACTAGCATTACTATTATAATGGACTCATTCATTAGCAAACCTGATTTACACCTTTCTTTGAAAAACAACTCCTATATCCACCTTTTTTTTTTTTTTGCTGTCATTCATCTTTTGCTGTCATTTTGCTGTCAGGGCCCCTACGAAAAAGAGACTTGTTCTCAAAGGACTTCCCTGGTAAAATAAAGGTTAAATAAAATATTCTCACTCCCTTTTAATACCTATGTGTCTTACATGGAATCTAATGCAGATTCTGGTGCAGACTTCGATGACAAGCTGATGGTGATCCATTCATTTGAATCAGGTGTGTTTTGGCAGGGAAACATCAAAGACATGTAGGACAGCAGCCCTCGAGGTCTGAATTTGCCCAACCCTTATCTACGGCTATTTAATGTTAACTGGAAAAAATATTTTTTCTTCTTGCACAATTTTGGAGCTGCTTAAAACAAATATATCTTCTTCAGGAATATGTACCGCCAATAACACTAGCCAATAACACTAGCCAGATGGGTTTAGGCCAAGAGGCTTAAATAGAGAATGAGATTTAACCTTTTTGTGAACATCTAGATTAACATCTAGAGACAATAACAGGGTGTTCTTTTCTTTGGAGGGGAGAACAAAAATATTGCTAGGCATAATTCAATAATTGCTGAATACTGGCGGAGACATGTCCCCAGCACCCATGCTAATTCTATGTCCATGGCTATAGGTGTCTGGTATCACTGTGACCAGTCAGTCAGAGGAAGGACACCAAGCAACCTCATCTCAGAGTTGTCATGGGTTTGAAAAAAATGGTAGAATTTGTGTGGCATGCATGATACACTGGGTCAGTTTCTTGCAGGTCTGCCACTTTGGCCAAGGGAAAACCCAGGTAAAAAATAATCAAAAAGCCACATTTCAACATATAAAGTGCAATAAGAAGTTTTCCAAGCATACCAATGCATTTTCATTATTATTCACCAAAGCACATACATGGTCTATTTGTAATGCATTCCACTTTATCATTTTATTTGATTTTTAAAAAAACCTCAGTGTATTGAGCTTTTGAAATCCTATCCCAAAACAGATAATACAATAAAACTGCAATGTTTTGCAATGTGTATTTTCACAAAAGAAAAGGCTCATTGCACAATAATGATGTTTTCCTCATTAATATCCCTTTCTAAGAATGGCTTGTACACAACTGTATCAATAAGTCTACCTTACAAGTGTGTCTAAGTGATGATGCAATCATTCAGCTGTGATGAGATAATATTTGACAATAAGACATGTTTTACACTATTGATTTTGCTGACTACAGTCAGATTATAAGGTGGAGGATGGCATCAGCCACTGACTCCCATGCAAGAGACCATGGGACCAAGACTCATCCGTACATGTTTTCCACAGCCTTCATTTCATTTCCTTCACTGTCACTTGCAGTACAATCTTACTTTTCTGCCAGGCCATCAAATGTGCATATATGGGGTAGGTAGTAGAAAACACATGGCTAGTGCTTGATTCATACATATCCAGTTGAGTTCAAAATAAAAGCAGTGTGTTTACAAAAGTGAGTAAATCTCAAAATCCTTATAATAGCTTTTATTTCCAAAGATGCAAATACATTGGGAACACTGCACGCTCCATTCCAAACAAATCATGAAAGAAAAATGCATCAAATTTGTTTTTACTTGACAGAAAGTGAAGAAATAGGAACATTGGTATTGGGCTGTTAAAAAAAAGTGTGGTGTTCAGTTAGTGAGCTTATTCATTCTGTGAGAAAACAGGTGTCAAACATGTGACCCTTTTTTTAAGGACGAAGGCAGCAGATATTGTACAAACTTGTTATAATGCATGTCTCTCTAAAAATCTAAGTAAAATGGCTCGTTCCAGACACTGTGCAGAAAATTGTAATCAAAGGACAAAGTTGTTTGAGGAGGGGAAGCATAAAAAGAAGTGCAGAAAATGATTCAAACAATGATGCAACCAAACCCAGAAGACATGGAAGAAAATGGAAAACTACCATTCGAATGGATCGAAGAATAACCAAGATGGCAAAAACTCAGCCAATGATCAGCTTCAGACTGATCAAAGAAGATCTAAAATTACCTGTGAGTACTGTAACAATTAGCTCAGCTTCACATATTCACCAGTCCATTGCAGGCCCACATGTAGACTAACAACCATGCACACTCACAATCACTCCCACAGGCAAATTTAGAACCACCAATTACCCTAACATGCATGTCTTTGGACTGTGGGAGGAAGCCGGAGTACCTGGAGGAAACCCACGCAAGCACGGGAGAACATGCAAACTCCACACAGAAAAACCCTTGCTGAGGTTTGAACCAGGAACCTTCTTGCTGTGAGGCAACTGTGCTAACCACCATGTTCTTTACCATGTTTACATGGTAAAGAACATAGTTTAATTAATGAGACATTCCCTGCTTCTCTAAACCCTCTGCGTCCCCTGGTGACAACGTGAATTGCTAAAATGGAAGCTAGCGGACATTCTAACTTGCAGGAATGTTTCGGGAACACCTGGCAGCAGATGTTTACCAATAAACTATGTTCCTGCTAGAGACACAACAAACCTCAGTGCTTTTGAACAGTTACACCGATCCCCACATCCATTTGGCAATGCTTGACCCCAAGTCAACGTGTTCATATTAATGAGGGGTAACATCTTCTAAACTATGCTTTGAATGTTTGCTAGCTTTCATTTAACCTGCCCACGTTCTTGTGAGTCTTTCGCAGCGGACATGCAAAACTCAGCATATACACTCAGTATTGAAGTTACGACGTTGCAAGTTACAAGCACCCGTACTTATGACCACATCCAGCAGATGGCAGCCCAGTGCGTAAGATAGTTGTGGCAGCCCAGCATCGTAGCTCCGATCCTCCGGATGGCAGCACCTTCACTCTCTGTAAAGGTGATGCCCCCCCCCCCCCCCCCCCCCCCCCCCCCATAAATTGCGAGTAAGAAAACTGATGGTGTGGCACATTATATTGCTAATTCCGAAGGAATGGAAAATGGCAGGAACAAACTTTTTTTTCCTGATGAAAGAAGAGACTACCCTTTATTAGGGCGGTTTCAGTGTTCAACATAGTCACAAAATACAATATTCTGTGGGCTTCAGAAGATCAGTAAACATGCTCTGCAGCTGGCTGGCAGCCAATGAGTTATACAGTACAATTTGAAATTCATTTTGTATATGCTCCGACTTAGGACCAATCTGACTTACTATTGGTTTGTTGTAACTGATCTAAGTTGTTAACTCAGGATACTGAGTGTAATTTGTTCTGGCATTCCATCCAAAATTTCATGCAACACCACCAAACACACATTCGTCTGCAAAAAGATACCATTTACATTTGTGAGTGTTTTCTCAGTTTAGAAAAAGCTTCAAGGACAGCTGTCGTATCCTCAAACACTTCACAGCAGCTGCATGTGTAAGGCTATCTAGCAGTGCAAAATTATGTGAAAACTCAAATAGGACATTTTATATTTTGAATGAGGAATTTGAATATCTTAATAATGCCTTTATGATTGCGTCTCCATGTTTCAGTGCGATTATTGCTTACTTTGATTGAGACATTTAGATTAAGGGTGCTTTTTACATGACAGTTTCTAAATCAGTATTGCTTTAATCCTTTTAATACTGGAGTTGCTGTTGTTCATGTAAACACATGCAGCATATCTATTTCAGCCTGTAATTTTATACATCAAACAAAGTATCAAATGTTAGCTTTGTGTTCATCAATCTCCATTTGGACAGTTTCCTTCTCCATTTGAAAATGTCAGGTTGGATATTCCTCTTTCAGCCAGTCATGGCATGTCCACAACCAAACAAAACAACAGGTGAAGATGATTTTTTTTTTTTTTTGTCAGTGACAAAAAAAATGTCAGTGTGAAAATATGATAACACATTACGTACTACGGACGCAGACACCATTCCTGGAGTGATATCTCAGCATGTGTGTGTGCATGCGGACATCTTTCTTTGGTTTTCTATCTGACTGCGGAGAGTGTGACAAATGGATGTGTCAGAGCTTGATGGAGCACTGCGATTGCTCTGCTAGGCACAAAGCTATTACAAGACTATACAGACAGCCCCAAAGAAAAATCCTGTTTCAATCAGCTACAGATAATCTGGGAGACAAAGAAAGATGTTTAACAGGTGACAGAGTGATTCAGATCCTCCTCCTATAAACAGATCCAATCCTGATAGAAATATAAATCTGTTGGCAAATATATGTAATTTACATTTGTGGGCATTTTCTGACAGACTTGTCAAGAAAGATCTTAAAAAGTAATCTAGGATATGGATAACGAATCCTTTCAACAGCCGCTCCGGTGACAGTGAAAGTGAGATTCATTTCTTCGACCTATTTAAGCAAACACATCTAAAATGTCAGAGATACTGTAAAGGGAACATGCAATTTAGCAGGATTAGGTATTTTGTAGGGGCTTAAAGGCATTACAATATTCAGAAAAAAAACCAACAACGAACAGACTTAATTTAAATACATTAACACAAGGTACAACAGAAGAACAGAGAGTATCCTCAGCTCTACACCACCTCAGTCAACCACAAAAGCGCAACTAGCACTTGAAGCCACACAGCAACACTGTTCAAACATGAACAAATCCAGTGCAATTCCTCACCAATCCTCCCTTTTTTCCAGCGTTAGCCAGAGCTTGCATCCTGACACTAAGTTATAATATTTTTCTTTGAGCCCTTATCAGCTTCTGGGCACTTGAGTAAATTCGGTGCTAAAGAAAAGATGAGTTGAGGTTCAGGTGTGGAGCTCAGCTGCAAAACTTCGTTGTCACTGCAATATATTTTCTGATGCAAGTCAAGTGAAACAGACAGGAGTAAACAGCCTATGAGAGCTTAAGCACTATGACCAATTCCCTGTTCTTTTGCTGCATACATGAGAATGTTTTCTTTTCTTTCCATGTAGCATATGTGATGTTTGTGTTTTTGTAAGAATAGCTTCCTAAGAGAATCTGTCAGCCGATCAGATCTTAGGTTGTGTTTATCTAACTGACTGTGCTGAGTGACCTAATTGGGATATTACTTAAATTATTCAAATTTGCCAAAATTTACCAAACCAAGGCTCAAGATTTTAAATGAAACATAAGAAAAACATTTAAAAGAAAAACTATTAATAATGTAGGATTTGGCATCATAATTAAATGCTGGACAGACCTGGGAGTTCCTTGACACTTAGTTATTATTTATCCAGAGCCTGCAAAGGTATAAGGCAAAAAAAACACTTTCTCATGTGTGGCTATGACTGTTGTGAAGGTTACTATTTGCATTTTTATACATCTAATGCATGATAATGTGTATTTAGACCAAATAAACTTTGTTAAAGTACCTATAACTCTTGAAAACATATTTCTTTTTTTTTTTTTTTGTGACTACACTACAGGGACTGCAGACAATCGTACTGTTGCTCATATAATTCAGTTTGTTGGATTTTTGTTAGCATGGGCACAAGACTGTGTTTTGTAACTGAATGATGTTCAGTCCAAGTGTTTGGGTTGAGTGTATTCAGCGACTGTATGTGGCAACTGTGGTCTTAAGTCTGCCAGCAATGAGCTGTTCATACTTTATTATTGTTGCCACTATTTACCAAGTTGTTGATATATGTGTGTATGAGTGCGTGTGTGTGTCCACTGAGCAAATTAATACCTGAATATCCCAAAATTTAAGTCCAGCCCAAGTAGATATAATAGACAAAATGTGGACAAAATAGGGAGCTCCTTAAATAGCACGGTGAATGGAACCACCAGTGAAGGCAAAGCAGGCAAGTTTTGGGGCAAACATAGACAGACAGATCAAAATACACAGAGATGAAAACTGAGAATTAAAAATGATGTCCATAAATGTACATAAAAGGGTTAAAAGAAAGATTAAAGCAAACTATTTAAAAGTAAAGAAAAATCGCTTGGCTCTAGACTTCTGTATTGTCAGCAACTGACTTCAAACGTTGATTTTGAAGTAGGGGCGCACATAGGATTTTTAAACTGGGGGGGACTGAGCTGTCATTAGAATTGTGAGTTTTCTAACGGAATTAATATTTGTAGACAAAGGTCTATTTAGATAACACTCACCTTACATGATCAACTTATTTGTCTAGTGAGTTAATTACACTCCAAAACTTAATGTCTTCTGCATGTTTTATTTAAACATTTGCTGATCTCTGCAGGATAAAGAATCTCATGACAGAAACTTTAACTGTAACTTCTAACAAAAAGGGAATGTCCAAAAATGTATTACAAATTAAAATTGAAATGATTCACACTTGTGCCTTCATATAAATGATTAGAAACGTTTCAATATGAATGAAACCAAAAGTATAAGAACTTGAACAACAGATTCATACAATAAAAATAAAAAATATTTTTTCCAATTAACAAAAATTGATCAGAAAAATAAAATCCCTCTGCAGCCAAACAAATTTACCATCGATAAGCAGACTCAATATGTCCCAAAAACATCTCTCCTCCTTTCATTTCCCTGAACATATTGCTGGGCAGTATCTTTTCTGTCCAGTTTGTCAGGTCTACCTTGGTGAATATGGCACATCGGGGAAGTTAACAGGCAACATGATACTTGCATTGGTTGGGTTTTAAAAAACACTGTAATTGTTTTTTGTTTTTTCATTGTTGACCCCACAAGGGATTGACTGCAGGCCAGGAGGACAATGTTAACATCTTAAATCTCATCATTTCAGTAAACAATTAATGCTTACTAAAATACCATTATAAAAATAACATTAAAAGATCAACACCTACAGCCGAAGAATTCTGTTACTTTTACATTTAGCCTACTTCAGGTAAGTCCAAATGACTCGCTACTAAACATTACAAAACAAGTATTTTTCACACCTGGGAAAACAGGCAAAGCATATCTTTTAGTTCTTGAAATAAAAGCTGTGATTTTTCTCCTCCCTCTTCTCTTGCTTAATTGTTAGAAAGATCACCGGCTCAGTCATTAGACTGCAACACAGCTTTGCCAGGTGGGAAATGTAGGATGATTGTACAAGAGACTCAAAATTATCATTTTTTGAGGGAAATGATCATACATCTGTCATAAGCAAAATAACAACCCCAATGATGCGCTGCAGTCAAATTTAATCACTCTAGTGATAAATAGCGTCCCACGGGCACTCACAGCTTCATGGCGTCAGTACGGAATGGGTTAACGGGACCACATCAGCACAAACTTACAGCTTGCGTTAGACTAATGTGTCCCCCAAAAACAAATTAGAGGTGGGAACTAAGAGCCAAATTATGAGACCTAGAGGCAATTTTGGAGAGTAATTTTTTTCCCCCTTGCTTTTTCTCTTCTGATTAAACTCTTTAAATCTTGCTCTCTCAACTTCCTGATATGCTCCTGAATGTAAGCGTCTCGTGGGGCGGGCGCAGCTGACCATTCAGCCTATCATGCTTGTTGTTCTGAGATAAACACTCGTATCTCACGCTCAGCAAAGCACGATTGGCTGGAAACATGTCACATGGGAACAGATGCCTTCAGGGTTCACAAAAAACTCTCTGGCAGAGAGTTGCAGCAGGGAATAATTTGAAATGGTCAAATTATCGTACATTTGGCCTTTTTTTGGATTATTGATCGTACATCGTACAGAAGGCCCAAATTATCGTACAAATACGTTAATTATCGTACACCTGACAACGGGCAAAGACGCAGCACCCCTTAGGACCCAGGGGTTGAAATGGTGTATTACAGTTACATTGGAAATCGGATCTTGGAGCTCCAAACAACATAATCTCAGAAGTGATCCGCTTCCCAGTTTAAAAACTGGGACATGATGGAACATGGAATATGAAAACAACAACAACAAAAAAAAACAACAACAAACAGGTAATGAAATGAAACGAAAACCCCTAGTAGATGCTAAATTTCAATGCTTTTTCGACTTTAAACTTCAAATTTACGAGTACAGCTGAATGCACCATTAGTCGTAGCAGAAACACCAATGCTATCAAATAGATCAGCTGTACCGGATCACTTTCTGGATCCAGGAACTTTTTAAGGGATTCTATATCATTGTGAATCCAAGACGAGCTGCTTGGTGGAGATCTGCGCTTGCTGAGTGCTTTTCTAGTTCTACCTATGTTTGGTGTCTTACATACGGACGGTGGTGGTGGTGGTGGGGACAAATAGGAATCAATATAAATCGGTTGGGGGGGCATGTCCCCCCTGTCCAGTGCCATCTGCGCCCCTTGTTTTGAAGTAGCTTTTACTCATATGTTTCATTAATAACTGGATTTCCATGGTTTAATGAGCCTATCTGTGATGTGGGACTTAAAACATGATTTTTAGTCGTCCACCAACAACCAGCTGGCAATTGGTCACGTCTGATTGGTCATATCTTCCTGTAAAACCCAATGAAAGGAAAATCCTTCGGGGAACTCCCCGGTCCTTACTGCTCTCAGCCTCGCCAAAGAATATTCTGTCCAAAAGTACAGATGGACTGCTTGTAAACAAATATACGCTAAACTTCCTATCTTCAAAAACTTGATCAGATGCCTTTAACTTTTTGTTTCTTTCTCATTTGTCTTCTTCTTTGTCTCATTTTGATCATGCATTTAGTAAAGGTTTCCTGGCAACATTTGCTTGCTCATCTTAAAGCAAAGACATACAGATGCATCTTGTGGCCACTCTACTGACATCAATATAAAGCAAAGGGTGAGGAAAAGTATTCATGAGATAAAAAAAAAAAAAAGGAGTGGAGGAAACAAGAAGAGTAGAAAATAAGAAAATAGAGGAAGAAGATGAACAGAATGAGTGGTAAAACACACACCAATAGCTGAGGAGAGACAAGAGGAACTTTTTATCTTTAGTGTTATTATCATGCAAAATGTGTGTTTCCTTTATTTCACATTTCTTGCTTTGCATAGTAAAATCTGTAATTAGCTAATTAACATTTTAAATATTTTAATAGAGCCATAATCCTATTGAATGTTACTCACAATTAGTCCTTCCAAAAGATTGTCTGCAAATACATTAAAATGCATAAATAAACTGGTTCCTGTAATGAAATTACCATGTCTTTATGTTTTTATTTTTAATTCTTTCTGGCATCTTACGTAAATGTGTTCCCTATTTAGACTGCCGATGTCTGAGAATTTCACATCTTTCACTGTTCGAAAGAGCCAAACATCTATCTTTCTAAGCTCAACCAGTCTTAAATCGACCACATATTCTATTTTCTCTCCTTGGTTGGCTCTACTTCCTGTATTCATATATTCAGATCCTGTGTTCAGCTAGGCACTAATAATCTCCTCTCCCTCCCTCCATTTTTCCCTCTTCTTTCCATTTGCATCCATCCTGCCCCTCCCTGTTCTTTCTTTAACTCACCTCACTGTATTCCTCACACGGTGAGTGTTAGTCCAAAAAGCTGTCAGGATCTGTTCTGCTGTCGGCATGATGCCGAGTGGGAGCGCATTAGATATTGGCCTCAGTGTGTCCCTGACAAGAAACAAGCCAATTAAGGGATCCCCCAGCACTGCTTAAGCCTGGTTATGGCAGAGGTCCCTGAGATGAAAACGGGTGTGCTAAATCATCAAACCTTTTTTATATCAGAGCTTCCGTGGGGAGAGACGAAATGATTCTGGATTATTCCCTTTTTTTTTTTTTATCTCTCCCACCGAGCTGCTGGCCATCACTCAGCAGAGCACATTAAAGAAGTTTATCTGAGCAATGAAGGACACTGACATACAGGTGTTTTTCTCTCCTCTGCCCTCTGCTCTTCAGTCTCGCTCTCAAGGCTAACAGTGTTAGGAATGGAGAAAGTACTTTGTGATAAGCCTCAGGTCGAGTATTTGCAATCACTTACTGTGGTTAAATATTCCAATAAAAAGATTAAGGATAAGGATTGGAGGGGGAGTACAAAAACTATATAACAGTGTAAGAACTTCAGTGTGTTTTGATATGTTGATATCTTTTTTTCTTCTAGAAGTTAACTTAATTATCTTGTTGCATACAAACTTAAAGCCTAAATCTGACAGTAATCCTGTTTTTATTGTTGTTGGTTTTTTTTTTTTACAAAACATTCCCCAAAACAGACTGAGGGATTTGTCAGAAAGTTCTTTGTTTTCAGCTGCCATATTTGCAAAATGATAGATATATTCTGTAATGGACAGTGAGAGGCTTCATGACAGGAGTGCAATCACGAACCATTGGCTGATCGAGTTATTGTACATAGATCAGATGACCGAGGCCAGGGGATCACAGGGATCTGCTGGAGCCTATCCCAGCTCCTCTGGGCGAAAGGCAGGGGTACACCCAGAGACACCGCAACAGGGTTGGCATACTAGGCAATTGCCTAGGGCCCCGAGCTGGAAGGGGCCCCAGGACAGCGGTGACATTGGTCCTTTTGTCAATGACAAAATGACTGAACTACTTTAGACACTGCAACGACAATATGTCGAAAACCCCCTCGCATAGGGCCCCCACTAGCTGTCACTGCCTCGTGTGTTAAAGGACCCCCGAGACGCTGCCAATAATGATCCATATCAATGACACAACCTGAAACCTCCATAGACACTGCAGCGACACGTTTGGAACCCCCCTAATGGGGCCCCGACTGCCCGTGGCCGGCTTTCTGCGGTGCTTCAAACTCGAAAAATGAAGCGAGCATATCCATCAGGACACGCAAAAAGAAAAAAAAAACACAAGAAGATGAAGAAAAAAGAAAATGGGAAAGTGGTAAGGTGTATACTCCCCTGGCTACATGTCGAAGTATCCCTGAGCAAGATACTGAACCCCAAGTTGCTCCTGTTGAGCATGTGGCACCCTGCGTGGTAGCCTCGGCCATCAGTGTGTGAATGGGTGAATGTGAGGCCAAATGTAAACCGCTTTGAGGGCACCTTGGTGCTGATAAAGCGGTATATAAGTGTAGTCCATTTACCATTTATTAAAAAAAAAAGTTGTGATGCCACTTTGTCCCAGTCTGTAGTCTCAGGAAGCACAACTGCACATGACATTTTTACTGCACCTTAGCTTGGCTTATTTAAACAGTAATTAACAGTCAGCTAACCAGTAACTGATTTGTATTGGAAGAGGGTGATATCATATGTCTCCTTGAATTTTCTGCAATGTCACAATAATCAAAAATATTATCAGTTGATAAAAAACTACTTGAGGTCAACCATGTGTCAAGAGAGGCCCACAGGACTGGCACTGATCTCAATAGAACGTGATGTGAGACGTTCTTTGGACATGGAAGACATCATTACTTCATTTGCACAAGCCAAGGCCTGCAAGCAAAGGTTTTAAAAACAATTTCCACCAGGACGTGGATATGGAACCAAAGACCACTAACTATTTATTTATTTTAACTTTTTTATTTTTTGCTTGAGTGTGTTTTTGTCAAACTTTGCACATTTCAGTTGTATTTGTTATATTATATTGTACTTTAAGTGTTGTTACATTATTGTGCACTTCTGTTATCTAAAAAAAAAAAAGATTTTTGGATTGAATGATTTTCTTGGTGTTTTTGGGCCGGGAGGGCCCCCATGCTCACTCTTGCCTGGGGCCCCCAAGGTGACTAGAAACGGCCCTGGGTACACCCTAGACAGGTTGCGACTCCATCACAGGGCCACATGCAGACAAACAACCACACACTCACACTCTTTCCTACGGGCGAATTTAGAACCACGAGTTAACCAGACATGCATGTTTTTTGGAATGTGGGAGGAAGCCGGAGAAAACCCACACAAGAACATGCAAACTTCCCACAGAAAGGCCCCTGCCTCTGGTCTGAACCAGGAACCTTCTTGCTGCAAGGAAACAGTACTAACCACAAAGTCACCGTGCTGCCCTCTACAAGAAAATATTTCTGTAGCACTACAGAACATAACAAGAGTCAACCTTACTTCCACCTGTTTATGCTTTTTGTTGATTACAGAAATATAATGTCAATCATTTATGCTTCCAAATGAACAATCTTTATGGGGACATTTGTCTCTACTTTGGAATTAAAGACAAAATTAGCATTTGTGAATTATGCGCTTTTCGCTTTGGACAAGAATTTCCCAGAGACCTGTGGGAATTTGTAACAACTGGAGGACGTCTCTGGCATTAATCCAGTGCGAAAGCTCCATGCCCATAGTTTGTAAAGTAGAAATTCCACTGCAAATTGCTTACCATACTTCAGTAAACACAGATCATTGGATAATTTTGATCCCATACAAATGCACATTACAGTAATTTTTCTTCATTATATCTTTTTTGTCTCTCTCCAGAAGACTTATGGTGCATGTAGTGGATATAATGACTGATGATATTTATGGAGAAATTTCAATAAATCGTCAGTATTTAGCCACACATGGAGCATGAAAGAAAGAAGCCTAGAGCCATTAAAAAAAAGGGCCACAGTGAGATGGATAACATGCAAAGCAGCATGCAGTAACATTTGTATTTCATCAGACTCAATAAAAATGCAAGTGTAACAGCCCAGGAGACAAAATAACTAAAGGCGTCACGGTCAAGTGATAACTGATCATATCAATATCTTGTTTTAACTGTTGTCACAGAGGTCCAACTTTAGAGTAAATGATTGACATTCAATTTTTTTTTCCAGAGTTGCGCACAAACCACCCAAAGATTCATATCAAGATTTAAAGTTAATGTTAGGAGACAAAAGCTGACACAAATATTTTTCATGTGTCTGTTACATTTTCAGAAATACAGTCAGCTTTATTTATCCCTTGAAGGACAATTCTCTGAATCGACCCGGTCAGGTACAGATATGCTGAGGTATACTGATGTGCACCAGTGCAGTGCCAGAGCTGTGCGAGTGCAGAATTTGCAAAAAGTATGTAACACTAAACGTTTGTCTTGTGTTCAGAATACTACAGAAATGACTTAAAAAGGCACAATTTTCAATTATGTCTTTAACAGCCCTCTTTATAGAAGTCTATTTTAGTAGGTGGAGTCACTACACTCCACCTCAGCCCCTCTCCTGCAGAAATGTACGGATGGGACATAATTGACGTTAGAGTATTGCGCAACCCACCTCTGAGTCACAGCAAATGCAGCATGAGGTGAAGTTGAGAAGAGAAAAACAGGAAAACTTAAATATTTCCACTGCGATGTTGCTCTGTGATGTCACAGTAACCAGAAAATCTCAACGTCATATTATCAGACCGGGGCGCGACAAGGTTGTGTCATGCCTCCTGAAAAGGTTGCCATGTGAGACACCCAAAATTGTCCACTCCACCACATTTTTTTCCCCCCTTTTTTTTAATAATATAGACCCTTTAACATTTAGCATATAACTTAGCAACACTCATGCCACTGTCAGGCGATTGAGCTATTAACTGGAATTTCTGATATCAAGTTCAAGTAATATTGACACCCATCTGGTTTCTGATTAAAAAAAAAAAAAAAAAAAAAAGAGATATGTCAGGTCTGGATTTAAAAATCAATCTCACATTTCTTAATATTTTAGTAAACTGTCTAAATTACAAATTCTTGGCGAAACAGCAACTCTCTTGATCATGATTTATTCTTCTTTCATACCCTTTTCATTGTATTCAAAGAAAACCCACACATGAGTGGGGAGTGCGTTTAAACTCCGTACAGGAAAAACACAGCTAGATTTGGAATCAGGAGCCTCATGGCTGTGAGACAAGGACCTTTATCACTGGTGGCTGGCAAATACGTGCAAATAAATAAAATTTAAATGATGCTCTGCAATGCCACAACTGGCTTTTTGTACACGTGTGTAAACAAATGTCTCCACAACATGAGCTCGCGCACACATACATGCACACTGTGAGACAAATGACTTTCTCTGAGCTCAACGTTTGTGAGATATTGAGTTTGCCAAGGCTAATGTTTGCCTGAGCAGTGCTCCCCCAGCAGTAAACCAGCAGTGCTCCTCACTTACATAACACCGCTCATACACCCCCAGAAGATATGACTTACTGGCTGCTTTGGATGGCTGACAATAGTTAAAAACAGGATTACCGCCTCCCTTTATGATGAGAAACCACCATTCCCTGTGTTCTGACCGGCCTTTTCCCATCTAGAATTGTAATGTGAATGAGGGAAAACAAAGGCAGCATTAGGTATTCTCAACCCCTTAAAGCTGTTTCGTGTAATTTAATAAATAAGATTCTCGACCCGCCTCACCCCCCCATATACCGGCACCCACCAGTGGAAAAGGGCTCATGCATATTTCAGCACCGTGTCTGCCCACTCTGAGTGAAGCTTATTGTGGCTGCATGTCGACGGCAAATCTTTTCTCCTCTCTCTTCCTTCCCTCTTTCATTCATCCCTCTGACACCATGTTCTTCATAACTGTACAGCATTGACCAATATGGAGAGAACCCTATCTTTGCCACATTTCTCTCCGCATAAATCTGCGTTCCTTTTTCTGTTCTCAAACGCACATTCATCACTTCTAGCTTCTACTGGGAAAATAAAAGTGTGAAGGCCCTCAGGTGAGATTTTGGTTCAATATGCACAAATCTAATGAGAGCAACCTTTGAGGATGAAAATATTTTGCAACTCTGAGGAAATTCCTAAATTTGAGTCATTAACAAACACAGCAACGGCACTCCTTTGGTGGTTTCTCCCCGCGGCTAGTTGAAACAGGTCTATTTATCTGAGCATAGCACGCATAAAATAATCAAAGGCCACCTTTGCACACAAAGCAAGGCATGACCAACACGTATGATCAGGGTTTAGGTGAGTAAACATCTGTTCACTGCTTTCCATTGTGATTTAAATGCCTAAGATGTGGACCTACGGGGAAATGCAATCTTGGCTGGAGGGGGTACCAGCCACAATTAATTAACTGAAGTGTCTCAGCCGTTCGCTTGCAATTTTCGCTTTAATTAAAATTATTCCTAGACAACTGTGATAATCACACAGGAGTGTGCCCATAGTGAGGAATTTATAGGTTAGAATTGCTAATGAACTTACAAAAGCTTTGTCATCTACAACTTCCTCCCTAACCGGTGCCAAAGAGAAGCAAGACAAAAAGAGATGCTAAGATGTAGAATTAACTTATAAAAGAAAGAATATCTGTTCGTCTGCGTGTTTGGTGTCTCAACATCCCCAGGCTGCATCAAAATTGGGGCTGGGAGCGAGTTACTGAAGTGCGCTGTAACTAGCACAGAAAACTCGCTTGTGATACACACACACGTGTCACTGTGTGCCCATTTGAATCCAAATTCGCAGTGTGAGGAAGAGTTATTGAGAAAAGAGGGAGAGTTTTAATCCTTTCTATTTACAGCACTCCTTTCATGTTTGAAGAGGTACACTGTGTTTCGGGCCACCCAGCCCAAGGAAATATGTGTCCTACAAGGAGTCACTACTAAAGCTGAGGCTGCAAAGGTAAATACTTCCAATTTTTATTTTCCTTTTTTTATGCAAAGGTATTAAAAAAAAAAACAGAAGACTCTTCTATGAAGGGTAAGAGATATTAAACAAAGATACAATGTGAAGTGAAAGGGATCAGTGCATGCTGCTAATACAAAAGCAAAAATGAAAAGATAGGAGGCAACTGTTAGCTTCCAGATTTGTTCCCAACACAGTCATCAGTTGCAAGTGCAGTTGCCATGTTTTATAGCTCACACAGTCAATTAAGATCCTCTGTACAGTAATTACTGATCTTGGATGTCTGTATTAGTAAATGTTCATAGATTAACTCAATATCAGAAAAAAACAGGCTCAATATGCCCAAAAATTGTCTTTTTTGTCATGGCCAGTGATATTTAGGAGGAATATTGTACCTTAGAACAAGTGACAACCAATTCATATTTTTTGCTTCTTCTTCCTCTTCTTCTTCTTCTTCTTTTTCTTTACAATCCTCATTTGCCAAAAATATTTATAGTCATGTTTCCACGGTGGTAAAACTCTGTCAGACCAGCACAGTGGACTTCTGCTCAACTCTCCACAGACTAGTAACAGGTTCTTGATGAAAAACTCATCCAGAAATATAGTCCCCCAATTCACCTTCAGTTTCGTATCATATAGCCATATATGCAAACTCATCATCAAGCAATCATTCTGCTAAAGTTATTGCATATAGCATTCAGTTAAGATGTTTCTGGGCTGACTGACAGCAGTTCATGTCCTGAACTAGAACAGGTGTATGTCTCCAACTTGCAGCTACATGATGTGCTGCTGTATTGGCCTGATACCAGGCTGTGTCTAATATGGTGGAGATTGACTTGCTCTTGCTGGCTCCTGGGTAGTGAGAGGGATTTAAACTATTTTACCTCCCCTGATCTTCACACTTTCCCTCAGGCCCTCTCACCTCCATGGCTCAAATATTAATGGTAAGTCGGCAGATAGAGGATGAGTGAGGAGGAGAGAGGACTGACAACTTAATCATGGAGGCAGTCGCCTCCCTCTCTGCTGTTCTTTAATGCTGTGGGCGTCTGTCACCACGACCTACATGTTGTAATCACATCCATAACCCTGATATGGGCCACCAAGGGCCATGCGGGCAGAGATGGAGAGACAAGGCTGGGGGGTATGAGGCTTTAGAGTCCTCTAACAGAGGATCATTTAAGGTTAAAACCCAAAGGCAAAAGTAGCAAAAGACACATCAGATCAATATGAGACACTGAAGTGTTCTTCATTGATTGATTGATTTTTTATTTTTTATTTATTTTACACTTAACACTTTCAAAAGTATCACATAAAGCATCACTTATTTTCTTTTATGCGTATTTAGTACGAAGATTTGTGCATAGAAAATAAATCAAAATTTTTACATGGCGAATGTCTTGCATCTCTTTTTATCTCTCTATTAAGACATAAATAGTGCTAATAAAAACTAATCCATTTTGGCCATGGTTTGGGAAATAAAATGTTCAATCAAAAAGATTATAAATAATATATGAACAACCTTCAGAGTACAGATAAGAATAAAAGTGTGAGAGTGTTCCCTCCATGTAAGCGGTACTGATATGAAGGTTTTTGAATCAACGTGAGAAAAACCCTCAAAAATCCTATAATAAATGTGTGAATCAAACATTATTTAATTAAATATGTGTTGATTTGTCCAGTGAAACAAACACAACACTTGGGATGGTTTCTTTTTTTTCATGAGTCTGAAAGAAGATGTTTCATAGAGGGGAAAAAGATGAAAAAAAATCACAAAACAAACAAACAAAAAATAAGCAACACAAAAGACTTTCTTTCATGTTAAAATACATGTTTCAATTTCATTTGAATTAATATTTGCAAACATTTTGAAGCATCGTATAGCTGTCACAGTCTTCTCTTTCAAATGTTGGCAAAAATCAGCCAAAGTAAGTTTAAACTGCAAGTGAGAAACCAAACCAGAGGATTCCTAAACAGCTTTGTTAAAGCAATTTAACCTCCACACCAACAGGCAGGCCCACTGGGCCAAAAGTGGCAAAAGCTCTTCCCTGTGCATCTAATAACAGTCTGACAAAGCCCCTGTTAGCCTAGCTCAGGAAACTTGGTGGAAGTAGATTTTAGGCCTAGCCTACGTGATAATATGTTGATCTACATGTTGGGGCTTCTACATTTACCTTGTGTAGACACATATAAATCATAAATCATATAATACAAAATAAACAATATTTTCGCAAAATACTTCTGCCTGTGTGCAGTGACTCCGTGTAGCAGCACTGTTGCCAGGTGACACACATCATTAGAGTTTGAGATGTCTGTGAATATGAGAACTTACATAGATTGTAAATGTACAGTTTTCTTTTTATTTATGCACAACTTTAAATAAATATGCAGGAATGCTAACTTGTACACGCATATTGTTTTTGGCAGATGTCTAACTCCATTAACGAGCAAATATAACAAAAAGCGAACTCGGGTACATTTCATTTTTTAAAAATATATAAATAACATGTCAGAGAACAAGTTTGGAATAATGCATGTAGTTGTATGTGTCTATTGTTGTGGAAAAAATTAGATCCGATCTCGATGAGAAAATCAGAATAGAATTTATTACAGAGAAAAGAGACAGACATACAGATACTTGTGGCCACAAGGAGAGCGACCAGCCACCACTCCGCAGAGCACTGGCTGATCACTCTCCTTGTGGCCACAAGTATCTGTATGTCTGTCTCTTTTCTCTGTAATAAATTCTATTCTGATTTTCTCATCGAGATCGGATCTAATTTTTTCCACAACAGTTTGGCGCTGCGAGCAGGGTCCCTCGCTTGGCCGTCTGGACGGAGTGACCAGAGACCGAGAACCTTAAAAGTGCTGTTGAGATGGGAGCTGACTCACTGCGTCCTGACTGCCAACGCTGGGATCCAACGAACTTAAGTCCTACAATCTGATCTAGTGAGAAATTCATTTTCAAAAACACATTTGGTCTCGAAAAGGTTCAGATCTGAGGTGGTTCAGCATTCTCCATAGCATTTGGGGAAGTTTAGTTTGCAGGAGTGACTGCGACTGGTTAGTTTCTGAGATCTGTTCTGAAACGCTCCTTCTGTAAGTACTCAGAAGGTTAGGCTTTAACTGTTTGGGGCAGGCAAACAGATTTTGCAAAGACGTTTGCAATCTTAGCAAGAGTATGCATACTGACTCATAAAGAAATGAGTTCTGATAAATCCAAACCTCTTTTCTGTTCCTCAGAGTTCCAATGTGGAATAGGTGAGAGAAAGAAACGGCCGTGAGAGTGTTGAATGTCTGGACTCAGAAATATGGGTTCGTCGAGTTTGAATGAGTTGGAAAGACTGAATGAGAAATTGACTGAAAGATTTGTGTAAAAGATTTGGAAGAATGTGAAACATAGCGCTTTGTTTTTTTTTTAAGGAGTGAATGTATCTTTATTGTTGATTCTGATGCTATTCCGCATCTCTAACCCCTGCGCATGCGCAACAATATATGTATATATATATATATATATATATAATATATGTGTGTGTGTGTGTGTGAGTATATATATATATATATATATATATATGTATTATTTTTTGGTACCTTAAGTGTTGTATGTATGTCCTGTGCTTTGTCTGTCTCACTAAACCCCAGAACAGAGACAGTTGTTTCCCACACTGATACCCCCCCCTTTTTTTTTTTTTTTTCACTCATTTGCTTTTGGCCAAAGCAATTTACAGTGATGCAACCTAGACTTTTTTTTTTTTAAACTGTCAGGACTGAAAGCCAGTCCTGATTTCAAAGTTTGTGTTTTTTTCTCCCTCCTTAAGGTGTACAGACAACAACCAGTCAGTACTGTATGCAAATCAGTGAAACCGGTTTCCATGGCTGCTCTCACTTCTCACAGCTTCCTGTCTGAGGAACAGGCAGCAGCCATCCCTCCCTCCTTACGGGACGTCCCCTCAGATCTCTAAGCCCAGAGTAAATATGTTAGTCTAAAAAACAAAACAAACTGTGACCCTGTTGTTATTCCTATTGTGATTTTGTACTAAACTTCTCTGTGCTTGAAGCCCCTTTATCTTCTTTTGTCCATGGAGAAGGTCTACAACGCCTCCAGACCTTATTAGATGAACCCCCCCCCCCCCCCCCCCCCCCCCCCCCCCCCCCCCCCAAGGCAGAGAAATTAACTGAAAAAGGCTCTTCAAACAGCTCCCACGTTAGGCCTTTCCTGGAAAGAGTTCTCATCCCCCGACAACCAGATTGCTCAGCAGGTAAAAGCAGCTCTTCCTGAGACCAGCAGACACCCCTGCTCACGAGTCACCCATACAGCGGTAACAGTTGCTGAGAGAGCTACTTGGACCCATGCTAGCCAAATGCAAAAGGTGCCAGAATCCACTGGTGACCTCCCTCCGGCTATAAATCACCCAGCATCAGAGTAGACGCTCTACTCCACCTATCACCAGGCGAAAGTCATGTCCTCCCCAACTGAGTGGACATCTCAGTTCAGTTGAAGGAATGAGTGCTGATCAGGCCTATGGCAGCACTCCGAGCTACATGCTCCAACATGGGTGCTTTGTTCTGCTTGGTGAGTGACATTGGCTCAGACACGGACAATGGCAGCCTGTTGGACTGACAGGTTGTGGACTATTTGGCTCAAAATGCCCTTGATTCGGATTACTCGTCATTTGGCCTATTTCCTGAGGGTCAGGAGGTCATTCAAGATTGCTGCATAAAAAAAGATCTCACACTGCAGCACTTTTATGTGGTGTCAGCTCATGACACACCCCGCCATCGCCGCTCTCCAACTGACCCACGTGACTCAATCTGGGGCTCGGATGTCCCACCTGACAGGAAACTCTGGTCAAACACTTTTTTCCCCTTGATGGGAAAACTCATGCTCTGCCTGTAAACTGTGAACTACAAGCTGGACGAATTCATCAAGGACTCTGTGTTTGCCCTAAAAGGACTCTGCTTCCGGACCATGTGTCCTCCTCTGGCTGGCTTTCATTGCTAGCTGGTAACAGCTAAAAGGTCTCTCCTGCTGCAGATTATGACCTCAGTCATCATTGTTGTTCTTTCATGCAGCAATATTCCCTTAGTCAAGAACTGTCTAAGATGATTCCCATCCAGTTTTTGGATCTGTATAACCCATGTTCCCTCAACAAATCCCATGGACTCTATTTTCTAATCCTCCCTCATCACCTGGATATTATGACGATTCATCAGAATGACTCTGACAACGACTCCTTTGTGTGATCGTCCGTTTTCCAACACTGAATATTATTGTCCATATTCATAAGTCGAACATTGTTTCTGTTTTCAATCATGTTTATGATGGTGATCATTGAATCTCAGTGAATTTGGTGACCTAATGTTACAGTTAATGGATGTTATTCTGTGATTAATATAAAACATATCAATGTTTGATTATAATCAAAAGAGGGAAATTGTGGAGGAAATTTTTATTTGGTTTATTTCATCTTGTAATTTTGTCATCTAACAATATGTTTAAAAGTGATTTGTCTGTGTCACACGAGACCAAATGTCTGACAAAAGGCAAGCACGGGGGTCGGCTGTGGCTCATTGATCTAGGAGACACGGCAGGGGTCAGCTGTGACTTCCTAAATTCAATTAGCACCAACTAAATAACTTCTTGATCAAGGAACTGTATAACATTGCTAAACTCAATCAGTCTGTCTTGAGACAAATGTCTTTTTGCTTTGACCACCACCTACTGTGTCTACACTCTGTATGCAAACCTGTAACACCTTTGCTGTCTGGTATAAAGATCAGCTTCATCTTTGTATCTGCAGAGTGATCAGCCAGTGCTCTGCGGAGTGGTGGCTGGTCGCTCTCCTTGTGGCCACAAGTATCTGTATGTCTGTCTCTTTTCTCTGTAATAAATTCTATTCTGATTTTCTCATCGAGATCGGATCTAATTTTTTCCACAACACTATTTGGGTGTTTATTGCGGCCTTTGAAGCAAAACTACCATAAATAGTCCATTTGGGGGAGTCAATTTAATCTGCAAACTATTAAAAAATATCTACAAATGAACTTTAAAGGCCCTGATTGTACACTTCTCCTTACCCGTTAGCATTAGCTGCTACCCGGAAATTGCGGGTATAGGATCTTCAGCTAACCGCAAATGCAATCTTCCTCTCGCTAAAGCTGCTACCCATTATCACTACTCCCTTACTCACTTTGTAGGTGTGGCAATGGGCGTGTCTTTTGCCCTTTCTGCAAACTCGGTATCTTGCGGTCGCGGGTTTAGGGTTGCGGGTCGCGGGTGGTCTTGTAAAAACCTCAAGAAGAGAACTGATACCTTTTTTTTGTCATTTGCTGCTAGTTCTAATCTACTGTATTGAAAAGAGCGTGAGAGAAAACATGACAGTATTGTTAAAAAGGAAAAGGCTGGATTTGTGTAAGAGAAACAATAATAAAATCAAATAAAAAAAATCTGTCATTTGCCTGCAAATTAATTTTATGTTGTACATGATTCAGATTGTGATTTGAATTGTATTGTGAACCCTGAATTGTGATTCGAATTGTATCATGAGCTGAGTTATTCGTGGCAGTGGGCTAAGATTTAAAGTTACCAGAACATGTGGCGCCAACATGTAGGAGGGAGACTGAGCAGCAAGGAGTCTTCCTTAGAGATCTTGACTCATTATTTGTCCTCAGACTACAGAACTTCCCACAAGGAAAGAAGAATGTGCCCAAAAAACTAGGATGTGGATTTGAAACACCCCATTGCTACTGCCTCAGACTGCTAAACATCAGTATAATTCATCTCACTGATGCTGCAGTGAGCATGCATTTTATAATAAAGACACCCTGTACAGTCAGACCGAATGCAAGTGGAGGCACCCTTCTTACCCCATTTATAGGATATGCCCTCCATCCCAGCTCTCCAAGCACGGACGTCGTATCCAGCAGCACAACTGAAATGGGAAAAAGGGGAGGAGAAGGAAAATGTCAGCAATTAAATAACACAGAGAAAATCTCTGATTGAGGAAATCTCAGTCACACAGGTTCATTTCGACTTTTTCATTTGAACAAAAATGAGTTACAAAGATGCATATTTTTGAACGTAGCATCATATTTAATGCGAATAACATTTTTGTAAATTTTTTGGGGGGCTGATGATATCGGTTTAGTGTTAGAAGTGTGTTTCCTCCTCCGCCAGCCACAGCAGCAATATGACACTGGGCTGGTTATGACCTTTTCTGTGATGTTATCACTGATATCAATGCACTGATCATTCATGACTATGTGTCAACCTGATATAAAATGTTAACAAATACCTTTGTGCACTTGTTTACTTGGAAAATTAAGGCTTTGTTTTGATGTATGGAGATCTCAGTCATAAAGAAAACATTATACCATTGTAAGTTGGATTTAAGCTTTTGAGTAGTGTTATAGAACATAGCAGTTTCACTGTGGAAAATACTGCGAATCTTGTTGATATTTTTTTCTTGCTGTCAAGGACAGTAGATTTAATAATTAAAGAGGAAAATGATTCTCTCAGAGACAAGTGATTTACAGTGAAAAAGAACAGATATAGCTCCCCAAATTTACACTTTGTTTGATCCCAGCACAGCCGATAAAACAAAGAAAAAAATATATAAATACGATCCGAAAACATAGAGATGTAGACAGTGTAGAGACAGATAACCCCGTGCCTTTTCAAAATTCATAAATATTATGAGTCCCATCCAGTCACTTTGTCAAATGAGCAAAGTAAACACTGCGTCTAACAATACCGCTACTGTATGTCCCAGTTATGAGTGGATGCGCTGCATTATGAAGTAGGTATGAGAAAAAAATGGATCAGGACAAGAGTGAATGTGAGGCGATGAACAACAACTCCAGACTCAAGAGGATTGTTTAAATCTCCTCATTTCTCGCTCTTGAAACTGATTTTCAGCAACAATCCATATTTGAACTTTTGCTTGAGCGGTCCTTGAGTTGCATTTTAAATGCTACACTCTGAATCAAAGTTGATCAATACTGATGCTGATTTCTGATTAATACAGTATATTTTGTACGTGGATAATGACCAAATTGGACGCGTCAGTCATGAATGTCCACTTGCGGCTATCTAAGTGGCCCTTGGGGGGCTCATTATACCACTGCAAACCTTCATCCGTGAGGGTATTTCCTGAGTAAATCTCCATTAGCATCATTACTGCAGGATAGCTAGTTATTACAACACAATGTACATCAAAGCAGTGTGTTTCAGGGCTCTGATACCGTGCTTATGAGCAACATTGCTCACAGAGGAAAAAAGGGACACTTCAGTCTGCAATTGCTGCTCCTCCATCAAATACACAAATCCTTTCTAGAATCCTGCACACTACACCACCATTACTGAAGACACACTTTTTGAGTCCAACAAGTACATGCAGTTAAGTAAGTTTTGGTAATAATACTGGGCTAATATATTTAATCCAAAGTATCAGAGTAACCGAACAAGTACTACTTTACTTTTTTTTTTAGCTTTTCTTTGGAACAGAACATGGCAACTGGAGGCCCATAGGCTCAGGAGTTCTTGACCAATGACTTATGGATAGCATCCAAGAAAATTAGACCTATCCCATCAATTTGTGTGCATTATTGCTTAATGCACTTTTGAACTATATTGGAAAATGTTTTAAAATGGCTAAAACAGATAGGGCTAGTCAAAATGATCTAGTTGATTATGTCTTACTGAAAAATAAAAATAATAAAAAAAAATCTCCACTGTTTTTGAACAATAAACAATACCATCCAGCTGTTGACCACAAACAAGTTTTCCACAACAGCTTTGCTTAACTGAGCTGAAAACCACTGTTGTGATGAGCATTAATAAATTCATCACTCTGTCCAATAAAATGCGTATTTTAAAATGTAAATTAGTTTCAGATAACTGAGACTCTATGAAATATTTCTTAAAATCCTGTCATCACACAACACTAACCTTTAGCATTTACAACACACTAAACGGCTGCCCTTTCCCATGGATTTAAGGCAGTTGCTTGTTGAGGAGGGCTCATGTCTTCATCTGTCTGGCCTATTTGTCCACTACCAAATGTAAACTGTTTGGAACAACTCTAAACAATTCCAGTTGGTTAGCTAACTATATATCTGTTTTTGTAATAATTTTATTTTCTTATATTATTTCACAGAACACTTTCAAACACACCACCTGCTTCCAACTTGGTCTTTTTTCAAAAATTTCCCCAACATACTTTCCCCTGGAAAATCTTCAGAAGTTCACAGAAATGTTTCACCTCTCTGAAACCCTCATTCTTATGATAAAACAATCCTTTCTGAAAGAGCCCGGCTTACAGTGGATGCCAAGTATCTTCTCACTGGGTGTTTTTTAATGAACCGCATTTCTCTGTACATAAAAATTTAACTGTCTTCAACTTCCTTCCATTTTTCGGACAACTTGACTTGGATAAACTGCACACCTGTTGTGGGCAAAGCTAAGTGGCCCATCACAAAACCCAAGAGTTAAGAAAACTACTCATTACAAGCAACCCCAATGCTGACAGAACTAAAATATGAGCATTAAATGCAACTTGAGCCAGTGAGGCTATGGAGGTAAGAAAACACATTAGTCTGTCGCTCCGTATTTCACAACAGCAACATAATAAAGGAAATAAGAAGCACATGTTCTGGTGCTGACCAGAAAACCACTTGCATGAAAAAACATCTTTAAACATCACTAAACAAAGAACCCACAGGTATATGAACACATTTCCTTATCCAAGAAAAAAAAAAAAAAAGGAAATTTTACTTCCAGAAGGTACAAAGTGGAGGATTGCTCAAATTCTGTGAAATCCATCAAAACCCACTCGGTAAGATTTCTTCTTTTAGCGTCAAGACTGCCCTAAAGACTTTGTGAAAGAAACTACCATAATCCACTGTGGTGAGGTGAAAGAGAGTTGCGATGTCAATCACTCAATCTCACTCTGATTGTGATGTGTTCTGATTTGCAAAGATCAGACGCCACAGAGAGAGCTGACAACGAGCAAAAGCTGAAGGAAGATGTAATGAGGCAGCACCTGGAAAATGACAGCTGATGACAAGGACGGGAAGACTTCAGTCATCGCCCGCAGAGGATTTTACACTTTTTTTTTTTTTTTTTAACTGCGATGATTTAGTTTGATGCAATGCAGTAAACTTTAAATAAATGTCTAACTATCCAATCTCTGGTGGTCGACGCTGCATATCAGCCTGATCTGAAATGTGCATATGCACTGTGTTTTTACGTGTGTGTTTGACTGAATAGAAATCTTCAAATGTGAAACAAAAAGCCCTTATTCAACACACCTTTACTTCCACTGCTCTCATTGCTACACCAAACAAAAAAGCCATTGACATATGCAAGGAGAAGTGAAAGCAATGAGCTGGTTAATGGTGTGACAACCCCTGGTGTGCGAGTCAATGTCGACTAAAACATGCTGGGTATAGGAATCTGAAATATGCATGATATGCTTTTGAGGAGATAAACACATTTTCTCTCATATTTCAAAATGTCATTATATAGATTTAGTAATATGTGCAACAAGAAAATGAAACAAGATGATAAAGTGGACAGTTTACAGCCAATTCTGTCAAATATTGGTTATAAACAGGTAACTATATTAGGATGAAAACAAACATGCCAAAAGCTACCACCGCAACCAGATGCCATGAGGTTTAATAAAAAAAAAACTCAGAATTTTTAAAATGTTAAATTAAATGATGAGAAGAAAATAAAACGCTTCTCAATAAAGCCTCTGTTTCAGCAAGAGTGTTGCTGCTTTTGTTGGACCACCACATCTAACATCTCCCATGCAGTTTTTACTCTTTAAACAGACAAACTGAAAGCATAAACCACATCAAATCATGAGCACCAGATGGGGTTTTTCACCCAAAATTGAGCTTTTTTTTTTTTTTTGAGCAGCAACTGAAACCAATTAATAACTCATACTGTGTTGTAGCTGTGTGAGATTAGCTGTAGAAAATGGACATTGATCTATATGAAATTGCGGCAGATTATGCTATTGATTGACCGTCCTGTCCGGCACAGCGAGGAAAGACTTCATGCTGATCCTTTCATCCTCCGTCCCATCCTCTCTACACGGCTAGTTTAATATTTCCTCTATTGCCTGTTTGTGGATTGTTTCCAGCATCTCTCTTTGTCTTCTTCTGCCCACTGACAGTGAGTCTGTGCCTCATCCATTTCAGTGCCAGACTGGACGATGAACTGGCATGGCCAATGGTTTTTAATGGACATCATTATGCTACTGTGGGAAGGTAAGTGGAGTATTTCTTGAATAATGGCCAAATTACAGATAGTTAGCCGAGCTGCTCGACACAGTAAGCAGATTAACAACTAACTTCAGCAAATATAAAGACCGGCTGATGTGCATGATGCTTGATTTGGGTCACAACATTGTGTTTCCACCAACTGAACCATTATAAAAAATGATCTTACCTAGATGGAAAGGCTTTATTTGAATTAGCTTTTATGGAGCTTGTGCAATGTACCCAGCTGTACGTCAAAGTGTGATTCCACACTGATACAGACACAATATGCTTTGAGGTGAAACACTTGTGGTGTGCAAACACAGAATTATGGTGGCCTTCTCCAACTACTGGGAGGCTGGCTATGTTGTTTTCAAATGAAAGAGAAAACTTCTGTTCAGGGACGGAGGACCTGAAGGCTTTATAAATCAGATATAAGACTCCTCATCAAGCCTACGTACTGTTCCGGGTTTCTTTTCGATCACTCACATTTTTTAAATTAGGGTTGGCCTCAAAAATACTTGATGAGAGTTGGGAAAAGATCAAATTCAGGTATTTGCAAGCTGATATTTTTCACTGCAAAACCAAACTTTAAACCAGCTTCCTGTGATACATAAAGCAGTGACAAATGTTACAGTTTGTAAGCGTATGTGAAATGCAAGCATATGAGTTGTTGTTTTTAGGAATGTACACCTGTAGTTGGCTGTGGGCATATCTGAGCAAGTCTTCTTGCAAGTGTGCACCACAACTGCCTGCATGTAAATATCCATACATCCATCCTGCCTTTCCCTCTGCGCATCCCTCCATAGAGTTATCTTTTGCAGAGGCACCCAGAAGCCTGGCCTGGAGCCGAGGGTCCTGTGGGACTTCCACTGGTTATAGGTATAAATAGAACATGAGCTGGCCAACTCATAAATATATGGAGCTCCGGTAGAATTATGAAATCTCTTGTCTGGCCCACAGCTCTCGCAGGTTTCACAAACACCCCAAAACAGACATAACGTCTAAAGGCAGATATGTATGTCTTTAAGTATTGCTTCATGTAAATTTGAAATTGACAAAAGTATTCAGAAAACAGCAACGCAGGCTGTCGACAGGTGGGTGCATCGCTGCCTCCTTATAGAATGAGGATGCCTCTTCAAGGACTATTCAGTGAGGATAAAAGAGATATACATGTATATATGTGTGTGTGGAAGTGTGTGTATATTAGAAAACCTTCTCACTTGCAAGCTTCCTACTTGCTCATTGCAGCAAACAGCGCACGGCGAGTTTTGGGTGAGAGACAAACAGCGGCCTTTGATGAACAGGTACTTGTGAAAATTGATTTTGCTGACTGTTTCAGTGAGGATTGCACATTGTCATTTAGCTGAGTAAACGGAGCGCTAGGCTCTAACAGATGAGGAGATGATATGCTGTGAAATGGAAAATTATCCACAACAGAAGCAACCTGACAGGCATGACAGGATTTTCAGAAATACTCTCCACACTCCGCGATCTAAGATCAAACATTCAGCGATACAATGTATGGAAGCAAAGCAAATCTTTGAATGTGCTTCATTAGATCTCATAGAAGGACTAGAGGAGTTTTAATGAGTAATTTGTGAAGGTAATTCATGCCTGTAAGTCTTTTGTCAAATTCTAAAGCTGCAAGGTTGAGCATGCCCTGGTCAGCTTGTGATGGTGCACGTGTCGCCCCACAAAGTGAGAACAGAAACTGTGATGCCCCTTATATGCACTTTTAATAGTTCATATTTAAATTACTGTTGAATCCACTGAATACATTCAGATGTTCGGAGTACTGTGGCTTTTCCTTAATAATTGTCCTTTATATCCTGAAGGCATTTTCAATCAAGGGCAAAGCAGGCTTCTTAGGAAATAAAAGACATCATTTTTGCTTGACGATGTGACCTCAGCCCAAGTCATTTTTAAATGTCTAGCTCAAAGTTCATAATTATTCTCGTAACTTAAAGCCTTGTGTGGAGCACAAATTTAGCTTTTATGTGACACTGGCTTAAGTATATATTTTTAAATATATTTTTGCAAGATTTTCTGAACAAACAAAAGCTTTAAGTTTAAGCCACATTGAGATTTGAGAGGCGTAACAGTCATTGTTTCATAAATCTGGGTAAGACATTGATCACCTTCCTGTTCATGTTCTTCACAGCTTCAGAAATGTCTCAAGTCACAAGACTTTTACAAATTATTTACATTTCACACCAGAAAGTATAGTAAATCAGGTAAAGTATAGTAATTTCATCCTCACGGTTTACTCAAAACCTGCCATCATAGCTAATCACATTTAGCGTCAAGTGTGCAGTAGTTGTAGGACATACAGAACGTGAAAATGTCCCTTTCCCATATCGTTTTTGCTTATGGAATAGTCAGAGTGTTCTCATAAGGATTTAGCTGCATCACGATGAAAAGCCTTGCCGTTATCATCTCGAGGAATAAAATGTCATCTTTTACCACACCTGCGTGCTCTGTTTTCACCCATCAACGATGTTTGTCAGATGAGATGCAGAATCATTGCACAAAACTCCGCAAAGAGCTCCCAGAGTCACAGATTTCTCATAACAGCGTGTCACATTGCTGTAAAAATTTACATCAAGCTCGCAAAAGCACTGCATTGTGTGAAGACAAAGACAGCTGTTGAAAGCTGCACCTCAAACACCTCTGATCAGTTTTCTGTTGTTCATCTGGCTGAAGAATAAAAAAGCAAAAACAAAAGAGAAAACAAACTCGATGTAAAGTGTGAAAAGTTCAGTGCGGGTAAAACTCCTTGAACAGTGCTGCTGAATATTTATTAACACAGTGTGATTCTTTTGAACAGCTGATCATATGTTCAGCTGTTTGTACGAGTTTGTTAATGCTACAGCAGTTCAGACTGTGGACACTCAGTTTAACACCATCAAAAAAGCACCAGCGCTCTCGTTCAGACATGACGCACCGACGCAAATGATGTTGCTCTGACTCATAGAGAGCAGTGAGCATCTGGAGGGAGCTTCAGTGAAAAGCTGACAGATCATCCCCACATGATGCTCATGTATGTCTCAATGTCAGAATTTACCTAAAATCTAAAAAGCAGCACAAAAGGAAAATTGCAGTTTTTTAGCTCAGAGGGTCCCCCAACAGGCTTGGAAGTTAAAACGCTTTCTTGGTCAGGTTCTCATTTTTACTTCCGCCATTACTTTCTTAGGTTGGGAAAGGACCCAAGAGCCCGATGCCACCTCCTAAAAAGAATTTGGCCTGCTAATATCAGCTGACGTAATTGATGATGAAAATTCGTTGATGCACAATTCTTAAGCATCAATGCGTTTTATAGAACAACATAAATGTAAGACAAATGGATCTCTGCTGCCTCAGAGGGGAATGTTCTTTTTTTTCTGTAATACAGTTAATGAAGTGCAGGGGGCGGTATAGCTCGCGTTCTCTGCTGTGACGGCTGCATGTAGCTCCCTAAAGCAGAACATATGAACAGTGATGAGGGACACAGGTATGGAGGGAGGGAGTAGTAAAGGGCCATTTCTCAATAACTGTCTGTACTTGTGTTCCGGGGTAGTTGTGAAACGTCATCAGCGGCGTTTTGTTCCAGTTAAAAGCACGCCTCTCGTCAAGCGCCGTAGAAATTCACGCATGTGCTCTTGCTGCACCCATTTTAAAGAGGAGTCATCCAGTGGAGACTTCTGTGGACTGTGGGAGCAGAATTCATTTGGCATCAATGAGGAGAGGTAACAGAATGTTATCTTAAAATTATTTAATGTTGTTCCTCCAACATCAAATTTGTGGTTGTTATCAAGATACAGCCTCTTTCAAAATGCCCTTTTACAGTTTATTTATAACACGACTTAATCAAAAAGGCCATGAAACCCGTTAAAAAACACATTGTAAAAAGAAACAATTATAAGCACTTTTGCCAGAGGAGTCCATGGTCCATTTTTAGTCTTATTAATAGTCAGGGTGTTTTTTTTTTTTTTTTTTTAATTTTCACTGCAGATGTCTTTGAATACATGTTAGCCAGCTACCTGAGCATTCTCAGACATACATTCTCCCAAGTCATACTTGCCAACCAAGTAGGAACTACCAAATATGCAAGGCCTAACTTGGCGTACGTGGTACTGAGAAACAGCTAAGCAGGTTTGCCATACGTTGGCAATCTTGCAGCTTTGCACAGACCTGTGTGACTCTGGTGATGCCTCTGACAGCCATCTTTTGTCTGGAACTTTCAAGCCTTCTACTTTATTGGTGAGTTGCCTGTGTGTCTGTGATTAAACAAGTGTCATTTCTCAGCAGTATTACACTGAAATAATAACTGGCTAACAGACTAGTCGAAACAACTAATCCAACAGATTAGTCATCTGCTAAAATGAATTACTAGTTAGAGCTCTAAAACAAATTAAACAATCCTTCAAAGTAAATTGAAACTGTTATTTCAAGCTGAAAAAGTCCTTTCTGCTGCTGAAAGGTATATTTTTAATGCAAAGGATTGATATGCAACACAGGAAGTGTTTAATATTAAGGCGATACAAAAACCATTAATGAGCGACGGAGACATATATATATATATATATATATATATATATATATATATATATATATATATATATATATATATTCTTTGCCCTCAATTAACACTTTGTGTTTGAAATAGTTCTTCTATGAAATAAAGACAGAAGAAAAAATATGTGCCTCAACCTTGAACATACATAATTCTGTACTTTGAAGATCAAAAGCAGTCAGAGCTTACGCGGAGAGACGGACAAGTTGGCATGCTCACACTCAACACCTAGAGGCAATTTGGAATCCCTAATTGACCTAAAATACATGTGTTTGGATTGTGAAAAGCCGCAGCAGTCACAGGGAGAGCATTCAAACCCCAGACAGAGAGAGACAGACAGCCCCCAGCCGACCAGGAGGTTACGATTGCCGATCTCTCTGTGTCACCGTTGGCCATCATGCTGGCCAAATCAAAATCATCAGAAACAAAATTCAAGCTGCAGAAGCAAACAAAAAATGTGAAGCTCCTGGTAAGTCAATTACATTTTCGATCAGAGATGTCACACTTCCTTCACCTTTTGAAAATGCTCTGCATCAGCTTATTGCATTCTGCAGAACACCACAATAATTATATATATATATATATATATATATATATATATATATATATATATATATATATATATATATATACCGAATACTGATAGGATTTTCCTGTTAATTTAATTCCACTCTTCATAGTGTGAAGACAGAGCGGAAAAAAACAAACAAAAAAAATTGTAATTTGTCCATTTTTTACCTCAGTGGTGTAAAATTAAAAACTTGTCTAAAGAAAGGGATATGAACATAACAATATAAACAAAGTCAGAGGTGCAGAGTTGACACTTCTGAGGCTGCTTTGGATTTGCTGGATCATTGATTTTACTTTGACGCCACTCTATTGGTGAATATCTTCTCCATCTATCAATGGCCGTATCTGTACTCCGCAGGAACAAACGCTTTAATCAGCTATTCAAACAAATCAATGCAAAGAGATGAATAATTATTTCCATGTTGTTTTCACAGGAAGATCAATATGCATTTGCAATTTAGCATATGAATGAAAACGGCAAACTCAACACTTTTCTGTTCTGGCTGTTTATTTAGCAGCTTCAAATCTCCAGAGATCAAGCAGGGCTGGACGGAAATGCATTCGACCAACAAATTCGAGTTCACATGCGGCGCTTTCATTTGACTCATCCGTTTGACTGCTGTCCTGATTTGTATTTCTGCGACACTGGAGAGAAAAAATGTCAGGAGTGTGAAACAAAGCCACGATCTCCCGGATTTGCCTGACATAACCGATCTCCTGATGAGAAAGATTTCTCCAAGGGCTCCAGGAATTAGTCGAGTAAATGGGATTTATGAAGGATCATCGTAATAAATATCCCCGCTGCTTACCTTATGGGCAAGGAGACGAAAAATTAGTAAAAGTAAAGGTTTTAGAAGGAGATCTGCGGATGTGGAGAGCAGGCTTGCTCATCGTGGCAGTGAGTAAGGAGAACTTTCTTAATAACTGTCTGCAGTCCCACTTGGACTCATGTGAGTAATTGTGTTTTTCTGTGAGGAGGCATACGGGAAAGAAACAAACAAACAAAAAAAAAAAAAAGTGATTGTTTTTTTTTTCTGCTTCTAATAGCTGACAATGCGAACAACTTTGTCAGTGAAATCCTTGATCTCTGGAGTTCTGTTTGTATTTGCTGAAAAGACACGATCAAAAGCATTCATCTGCACTGCTGTGTGGTTTGGCTCTGCCACCGGCTCATAGACGCAACACAGTCTAGTCTGGGGATGAACAGGGGAAATATGGGTTTCTTTCCTTCACTCTTATGGGATGCCTGGATTTATGTATATCTATATCGTTATATATGTATATCTCTATATAGAGATATAGAGATATATATACACACACCAAATGACATCATTTGTGCTTGTGTTTGAACGAGACTGTGGTCTTTATTTTGACTTTTAGTGTGTTTGGGCCAGACAGTGACGACCATGACACTTGAGCTCCCAGAGCAGTCAATATGAAACACTGAAGTACAGTTGAAAGCAGACATCAGCTCGATTGTTCAATCTGTGGCTGAGAAAAACACAGCGCGAGGCTGTTGTGCAGCAGCTGTCTGGGAGAACAGGGAGTAGCATCGCTCTTATTGAACACAGAGAACAATAAAATATAACCTGAGGGGGCAAATCCCACTGTGCTGCCCGCACAATCAATAGGACTATTTTAAACCTCACTGATGCAGCAGCACATGGAGTAACTGAGAATCACACACACACACACACACACATAGGAGCTACACAGGTGGCTGGCCACACGCATACATGCTCACCTGTCTGGACAAAACGACAGGTGACCAGTGGAGGGAAGAGTAATAGACAGTAATGGATACATGTGTACATAAACCACTTACTGGTCCACGTTTTCTCTATCGGATCACCACAAAAAGCACACACATGCACTCCCAGGGAATAAACTAAAGAGCAGCTCATCACCTCGGATGGAGGGCGTCTCAAATCAACAACAGCACAGCACAAAAACTGACAGGCAAGTCTGCTCCTTCAGACTCAAACAGACGCACACAAGGTCTCGAGATGTCACCAACTTAACGATTCAATCTTCCGGCTGTCCCCCTGCCCACGCCATGTCTGTCTGCCTCTTCAACTGATGGTGAATGTATAATTAAGACAGCCCCAGCGACTGATTTCAGCAGCTAAAATACAAGGAAAAAGTTGTGTCCTCTTTTTTTTTTTTTCTTTCCAGAATTTTATTATACTGCCTTAATATTAAAAAACAAAAATACAGAAAAAGGAAATGAGGTAGCCTAATCAAGTGGACTCCTACCAGAAACATAACTACAGTCAATAGTTGGATTATTATGGTGCATTCGCTTCAGAGAAGAGGAATATCGAGAGTATAGTAAAAATGAAAATGAGTTTAGAAATACGCATGTGCTGCTGGAATCTCTGCTTTCTAAGAAGGTTGCTTATTGTTTGTATTGCTTTAATATCTTTTGGCACCTTGCCACAGGTTTTATTATATCTTTTTTTTTTCAAACTTTTTATTTTTCGATTTATTTATTTATTTATTTAAATCTCTTAGCGTGGCTGTGTTGCAGGATTTATGATGACTTGGTCTAACTGTGAGAATAATAAACTAAATTCCGTCCCATTGGGGATCATTTCCTGCCCAGCAGTAATATCATTTCCTGAACAGTGTCCACACAGGGCAAACGCTGGCTGATAAACACAGCGGGGAGTGTTCTGCTGAATTCTAAGCTCAGGTGGACTGTAAACTGAGTCTTACCTTGATTGCAGCGGCCGAGGCGGCTGAGAGCAATTCCGAGAAAGAGTGAAAAAAGGCGAAATCTGTTTCCAGAACTCATGTCTGCTGCAACATTTATCAGCAGCTTCGCGCGGCGGGCTTTCTGCCGAGAGATGAAGACGCGCGGACCCTCCAGGAGCCGCTGACCCGCTGGTCTCTGGTCCTCACAGATGAGCCCGCACCGAGCGCGCGGCTGGACGCGAGGGACGGTTCATCCTCCACCTGCAGACGGCGGCACCTCCGGCGCTGATCGGATACCTCTTTTTTTTTTTTTCTTGTTTTTTTTTTTTTTTTTTTTTTAGATAAAAGTCGCTGGAAATGACTAGAGTGGCATCAAATTCCACGACGAGACGAGAGACTCTTATCTCCCAGTAACTTTGCAGTCACCGCGCTGATTTAAACGCACACCATGGCGCAGCGCAGTGCGTCTCCGTGGCGCTTCCGAAAGTCGTGATAGACTTTGGAGAGCGTGCGTTTGGCGCGGAGGTGCGAGACGGACTGGAAGCTCCGGCTCTGTCCGCTGCAGCAGCAGAGAGGTGCTGGTGGTGGTGGTGGGGGGGGCGCTGAACAGAGAAACGATCAGCAGCTGAAGCGGGGGCAACACAGGAGGACTGTGCGCATCTGTGCGAGATCCTCGGCACTAGAGGGGGTTAGCTGACAAGGCAATGGCACGTATTTGCGTGTGCGTGTGTGTGTATATTAGTTGAAATGCAAGACTTTCGGGAAACGTGCATGGCACGTTTGGTTTGGTTTAATGCCAAAACATTAAACAATAGTGATACAAGCCTGACTAAGATGAGATACAGCTCTCATTATCATTATTATTATTATTATTATTATTTTCATTATCATTATTATTCTATTTTAAGTTGGAGTGTGGTTTGCAAATCTCATGAACTATTTTTTTTAAAAATACAAAACAATGTATACAAAATATATTAAATCTTGATATTGAGACTTTTTTTATTTCATGAAAAAGAGCAACTCATTTTGAATTTAACGGTAGCTACACATCTCAAAAATAAAAAGAAATAAAAGGCAGCAAAAATCTAGAAAAATAAGTGGTACCAAAAAAAAAAAAGAAACACTTGGAGAAACATGGCAGGTCCACTGGTGCATCTCAGAGTCTCTCGGAAATTAAAAAAAAAATGTTTTTTTAACGTGGAATTGTGAAGACTTTGAATATCTAATAACCTACAATGCCTATTGTCATCAAATGATTCAGAAGAAATCTGGAGAAATCCTTGTATATTGAGGACATCCCCAGGGACTGAATTAAAAACACACATGATCCTGTAAAGAAAATTACATGGGCTCAGGAACACCTCTGGAAATCACTGTCAAAGAACAGTTTTCCATGCTGTCCACAAAAGCAGGTTAAAGCTGTACCATGCAAAGAGGAAGCCATACGTGAACATGATCCAGAAACCCCGCCATCTTCTCAGGCCAACAGCTCAGTCAAGATGGACAGAGGCTTAGCGTGAAAACTGTGTTGTGGTCAGACAAATCTAGACTTGAAATTCTTTTTGGAAACCATCACTGATGATCCAGACTGAAAAGAGGAGGGGCCACCTGCTCAGTTCATAAACCTGCATCTTTGATGGTGTGGGGTTGCGTTAGTGCCTGAGGAAAGGGCAGATTGCACATCTGTAAAGAAAACATCAGTGCTGAAAGATACACACAAGTGAGACGAGCGTATGCTCCCATCCAGACAACATCTTTTTTTAATAAAGGCCTTATATTTATCAGCAAGATGATGCTAAAACTGCATTGATTCATTACAAAAACATGACTTCACTGACTTCACTTCACCAGCTGCTGAACTGAACTTTTGCCAATTGAAGACACCTGGCACATCTTGAAATGTAAAATTTGCCCCCCCCCCCCCCCCGGGAATAAAAAAAAGAGAAAAGAACAGGACTGTTGAGCAGCTTGAATCCTGTACCAACGTCCCTCTACCAGATCTCCTGCAACTGGTCTCCTCAATTCCCAGACATATGTGGAACAAAGACACAACTTTTAAACAACACATTACTTTTAAAAGAAGAGAGAGTTTTTATCTTTCTTTTTTTGTGGCACTAGTGGCCTTTATTCACAGTGACAGTAAGAGACAAGAAATCAGGGCAAAGACAGAATGGGGAAGACATGTAGCTAAGGGTCATGGACGGGGAGTTGAACCTGCAGCTGCTGCAGGAGGCTCACACTTAAACTTACAATATTCTTTTTTTTAAGATGCTTCATTTCCTTCTTTAATTTTTCTGTCTTCTATTTTGAATAAAATAGAGGTTTATGGGATTTGCAAATCATTACATTCTGTTTTTAGTCACATTTTACACACCGTTCAACTGCTTTTGGAAAATGGGGTTGTAAAACTTGGTACATTTCATAAACTCAGTCATAATGCACTGGTTTCCTGTGGTAATCACGCTCACTTTGACATAATTTGTTTGGCCACATTTCAGCTCTTTTAAGGGAGTATTTTCTGCTTCCTATGAAGCATGATAATGCAAGGTACAGCTTTTTATGAAAAATAGGTATCTCAATATTGCTGATGGAGAAGAGTCTACACCGAAGTGTGACCTGTTCAGCAAACTTCATCTCAGAGGAAGTGTAGTTTCATCTCCATACATCTGTGGTGCAACAGTGAGCCGCTTCGCTTGCCAAGCCGCCAATGTCAGCCAAGATTAAGAAAGGTCTTCCTCTCATCTTCATGGACGTCTCATCGAACGGGTAAGCAAACCCTCCCCAGCTCGACCCGGTTAAACAAAGCAAGGCTGGCTGCTGTGATGACACCCAGTCAATCAGGATGCAGGAACAGCTTCCTGTCAGCACAGAGGAGGTAAATACATCAACATCACAGTCTGTCACCACCACTTAGCTCCCACCCAATCACCAAACAGTCCTGAGAATCTGCCAGCTGACTTTGTGTGGCACAAGGCACTGGAGGACAGGCGGTTGTAGAAGGAATATATTAACCACAGCGGCCCGTTTGTGTGTGCTGTAGCTGGAGGGACGCTGCACACGGTATAGAAATGGATCAAGCTATTAATGTCACATTCCAGATGTATTGCAGTGATAAAAAGATGAATAGATGCTGTTTGTGTGTGGGTATGTGTATCAGAAAGACAGAAAGTTATTGTTAATGCATGTGAAAAGATTTCTTTGTAACTGAGATACACAATTAAATATTTTTGGTTACCACTTTGCACGCTAACAGCTAATGTGCGAGTGTGTGTGTGTGTGTGTTTTCCCTCACATGGGACATGAAGATCTCCTTTAACAACAACCCTTGTTTCCCGTCAAAGTGAAACTCATAACTGCTGCTATACTGCCCTTCTTCTATATTAGTGCTTCTCAATTATTTTCTGCTGCACACCCCCCAGAAGAAAAAAACTTTTCACACCCCCCCCACCCCAATAAATAGTATAATTGGTCTATAAAATTGTACACCTCTGCATAACACTATGTTCCTTATTAACATTAAGGGAAACACAAAAGATAAGAAATATAGATCAAACTTATAACGAAGAATAACTTTATTAAAATAGTTTTTTCATCTGTAAAGACTTAAAAGTGCATCAATCCCACAGTAGTCATAGTGAAGCCAAGCGCTACATCAGCATCGTCATATTTCTTCGTCTTAACTTTCTGGTGCCTTTCATTTGTCTCATTATCTCTGCCTTTCTCCGCCTTTCTTTTCTTCCAAGTTAAATATTTTTCCATGGTGTCTCTTGAGGGTTTGTTCACTTCATATCTCCTGCTCTCTGCTGTGTGGGCGCATGTCCGGGCAAAAAAACCCCAACACGATATAGCTAATACTCCCTGCGCACACTCTGACAGTGAGAGCGCCGCTGCCACCTACTGTAGTATATGTGCAATTACACTTTATTCCAGTACAGCAAAAAAAAACAAAACATGTTACCCGGGGTCACACGTGCCCCCCCCCCGGCATCGGACCGCGCCCCCCTCAAGGGGTCGTGCCCCACTATTTGAGAAGGACTGTTCTATAGTGTTGCAAATATAACAAAAAAAAAAAAGAGTGCTTATGGCATATATCATCTGTCAACCTTGTAAACACTACAGCGATGACACACAGCAATGATATAAGAGGTTGAGAACAGGTCCGCCTCTGCAAGGATTTGGTTTCCTTTGCTGTAATAGTGGTCAATGAGGTGTGACTGTAGTGTATCGAGGGCCTAACTGTGAGCTATGATTCCTCTGGTCTGGAGAGAACAAGCTCCGTCCATCTGTACTCATCACAGGCAAAGAGCTGGAACATGACCACATCAGCACAACTATCAGAGACAATGAGACTTTATAACACTAATAGGGTCACTAATGTCTTTTTTCCAATGAATTGCCAGGCCATACAGTCATGGAGCCTACTCTGGAAGGAAAGTCCAAATCTTCTGCACTCATAGCAACAACACACCCGGTCTTTCTGGGTTAATTCCTTCATGGTCAAATAATGTGACACGAATTCACATTGAGGGGAGCGTTCAGCTTTGATTGTGCTGTGGGAGTCCCATTCTTGAAATTGTTGCAACATTTGAAAAAGGGGAATATTTTTAGTAAATGCTATTTTGCCCTCAAGCAACTCAAAAGCTTTCATAATGTAGTTTATTCCAATCCAACTCATCTTATTGTCTCAAGTCATATCACAGATTTCTATGAAAAAATCATAGAAAAGCTTCTTTCAAGTTCTCAAGACCTTTCAAAATTCAAAATCTCTAGCCCAAATACCTTTTTATTTAAAGGCTATATAAACGCGTCCTTGGCAGAAATGCTTTCTATCCTCATCAATCACTAATTTATTTTACTTCTCTTTTTTTCAAATTTTTCTAATCTCCCTCTCAGCTAGAAGGAAACATTCAGTTATCGTTTTAAATGTCGATTTGCAACACGGGGACGGCACTGGATATTTTCAGATGGAATAACAGTTAATGATAACCCTGGAAAAACAATTTCTTACCAAACTGAGATTACAGCGTTCCTCAAACCTGTCCGCAGCAATTTACAGTCTGTCTTGCATTCCGTTTGTTTTTCAAAATTAAGCTCAGCTTTTCATTTACATAATGCTTTAGTATGGACAGCATTGTCTATATTTATATTTTCGAAAAATATATGGTGCTTCTTAATAAAACATTTCAAAACCTAGTGAGAATTGTCATACTTTCTAAAATTTCTGCTAACATACCAAACTTAAATTTCGACAGTAATCATGACCAATCTGAACTACTGTAGCAAGCTAGCTTGTTTTTTTCAAAGGCTAAGAAGTGATCTAATGCCTTCAGTGTCCCAGCGTTCCATCAACAAACGGCACAAGTTACGGTATTAACAAAGAATCCTCCCCACTTCTAGAACTGAATTAAATTTCCTATAGTTCAGATGGCTTACTGCAAGCCTCCAACGCCATCCCCACTGTGCTCATAGATGGATCTGCATGAAGGGACTGATTGCTGCTTTATGAGCTTGTAACAATAATCAACGATGTTTGCCTCAAATTTTTGGAAAAAAAGAAAAAGACTTTCAAGAGCTACTTTCAGTGTGATGCTGCTGGAGGCTTTCCAATGTAATTTCATTTGTTGATTTAGCAAGTCTGTAAAAGCTGCCAGCATCTCAGATAGACTAAACATGGCAGCTTTTATGTTTGGCATTTTATTTTCATTTCAGGAAGCCAAAAATCCAGTGGAATGCAGCATTGCCAGACAATTTTTCTCATTTGATTTTTTTTAGGCTCATAACTTTGCCAGTATCTTTATATCTACCATTATCTTAATGACATTAGAGTGGTAATGAATTATTGCAAACTTTTTGAAAAGTACAAAGTACTTATTTTCGGAAAATGTTCATATTTTATATTTAAGGCAGTGACTAGAAAGTCAAGTAACAAGACACGTTTCTGTCAGAGGTTTTTTTTTTTCCCTCAGCTTGTACAGCTTTTTGGTCAACTGAGGTTGATTTAAATGTGCTATTGAAATAAACTTGAACTGACTATAGAAACAACAACATGTGTCATTATTTTTTATAATTTTTTACAAAAAATTGCAGAAACTGTGTGTGTTCAGATGCACATGATTAATTGACTGGAAGAAAGTGTGAGCACCTCCAGAAAAACAGAAATGTAGGCAATTTGTTGGTCCGAAGCCTTCGGGTGTGTGTCAAGACATTCATGAGGAAGGTTTCTGCAACCGCCTAGGACAAGCAAATGTCAAGTTAGCCTGTTAAATGTTAAACTTCTTGACATTATAATCACGGCGCTACATCTGGCTCGCTAGTCTGACATCAACACCAGGTCAAAAAACTTGCAGCTCCGCGAACGTCAGCAGAAACAGTTATTTACAGCCTGTTACAGAAAAAAAAAAAATAAATCTTGGTTTCCATAGCTAGACTTCACACCCAAGAGAACTGTACAGCGGGTAGAAGAGCACTAGCTGACAGGAAGCCGATAACAACCGTGTTTACTGTGGAGCTCATTCAGAACTTGCTTCTTCTCTGGCATTACTTGTTTCGAATGTTGTTTGAGTAAATACATCTGAAACAAGGATAAATGGACGGATTCAGATTAGCATGAGTATAGCCAAGCTAAAATTGCGAACATGTATGAACCTAGGTATGGTGGCCATGTTCCAACCAGGTGAAGGCTTCTTGAGTCCTCCCATTGGCCCATTTTTGGATTAACCAGGACTGGATGGAGTCAGCTCCTGACAATATGGTGTCAATCGGACACCTTATTGTCTTCAAACCGACCAGTTCAGTTCAGTTCTTTTTATACAGTCTATGATAATTTTTTTGCTGTCTGTAAATTTGAAGATGACTGCATAGTACCACGGCTTAGTTTTGCAAAAAATTACAACTGAAAGAGCGAAATGTCTTCCTGAACAGTGTCCTTTGGAGAAAAGAGACAAGTGGAGATGTACAACTGTGATGCACAGCACCAGGTCTGCAGGAAACCATCCATCATCTATGCCCGCTCAATCCTCTGCAGGGTCACAGGGATCTGCTGGAGCCTATCCCAGCTCTCTTCGGTCGAAAGGCAGGGGTAGGCACCCTGGACAGGTTGCCAGTCCTTTACAGGGCCACATCTAGACAAACAACCATGCACACACACAATCAGTACTATTTGGAGCCACCAATTAACCTAAAATGCATGTCTTAGGACTGTGGGAAGAAGCTGTAGTACCCGGAGGAAACCAACACAAGCACGGGGAGAACATGCAAACTCCACACAGAAAGGCCTCAGCTGAGGTTCGAACCAGGAACCTTCTTGCTGTGAGGAACCAGGAACCTTCTTGTTGTGAGGCAACAGTGCTAAACACCAAGCCACTGTGCTGCCCTGGAAGAAACCAAGTTCAGCATAGAAGATTACAGATTACTGTATGTTTAGCTGTTCAATTTTACACCAACTTGGGTTTTAAATACTTCTTTCAGATTTTGATGCTATATCTGGTATTTCTGGTTGACAGCTGCCCTGAGAAACAAACCTTCCTACTCTGCCTCCTGCAGACGAGGTACATCACGTTTAATGGAAGCTTTACCTTAGACTTGTCATTATTGTGACTGTGTCAGTCTAACAGAATCTGCTGTTTTTCAGTTAACTTCAGTTACATATAACAATTGTTGTTTATTTCAGTGAGTTAATTATGAGTTACTTTGAGTCCCTAGGACCCACTGCCCCCCACATTTTAAATGTTCCCCTGTTCCAACATTTTGTCTGTTTAACAACTAATTCTGCATTAACTACTGTTCTCTCCACAGTATTAGTCAGGAAGGTTTTAAGACAGGCAACAGCTAAGATGTGAGGATCTCAAGCCGTTTTGAAGAGAAATGGTCAAAGAAGAGGCATCAGTCCTGTAGTCAATAATATTAACATTTCTGGGGTCTAATTATTGAGATTTATACTGGATGAGACATTAGACTTCCTCAGCTTTCTGTGTTGAGCTAAAATGATTTCTAACTGTATATTTCTGTCTCTTCATAAATGTGTGGGCAGAAAAACTTAGCATTATGTCTGAATGGTTAATGCTGGTCACTGATTTAAAACGACCTCACCAACATTCATTTGTAAGTTTTAAGTATAATGGAATAAAACCATCCTTAAATGACTGAGTTTAAAAAAAACTTGCCCACAGTATTCTGTGCTGCTATTTACATAGCATTCACATTTGTTTGGTGCCACTTCCATAGAAAGACTCAAATATTCTTCCCTGAACCACGATAATAGAACCAAATGTCTGAAAAACCGAACAAAGCACCTTATTCACACATGCCAGACGATTAACAGTGAATTTTCTGTCAAGGAAGCAGACGTGATCAAACATAGCTAAAGTTCCTGAATTCAATGAGTTCATTTTATGCAGTTATTTCCAAGCAAGTCTTTACCATCATACATATTCATTAAAATGCCATTTTACAAACTTCATTCAATAATTGTTGTGTTGTAAAAGCTTAACTTCTATTTTTCAAAATCAATGATCTTCATCTTGATGCTCTAATCAAAATGTTTGGTACCTGCACTCCCTCACCTTCAGTCTCCTTTTATGCTCTCAAGTTTAGCACAAGTGATTTTGCTGAATGACAATTTGACAAATTATGCATACCTGGGAGCCTTCAGTTCAGGATCAGGAATTTGTTTCCATGTTAGTACTGTATTTACATAACTAATAATGAAGTCATGTGACCCAGTTGAATCTTAAATGTGTACATCAAACATAGTAGTTCAAAATGTCCTTTTAGTTTATGAAGCTTAAACTGCAGTTAAGTTTAAAAGAAAGCAGAAAACCTCAGAGGTTTACCAAGTCCTCTAATGAGTCAGGCAGGTAGAGACGGGACGCTGCGCAGACTCAAGCTCCAAAATCACACAATCTCAGCGCTCGTAGGCAGTGAGACAAAGTGGGGGTGCTCCGTCCATAATTTACACAGTCTATGTTCCCGAGAATGACTCATAATGTCGGCACAGAGACATCATGGCACAGAGACATACACACACCTGCACACTTGTGATACACTGTCGAGGTTGCCCACCTCCCTGACTACCTAATGGGCCATAGGCTCTAATCTGGATGGCCAAGGTGCTCAGGAGAATGAGCAGAGCAAATAGACAGAGCAGCTCATCAACCAAGAGAGCCGCTGTGTCGCTAACCCCAGCTGTTAAAGACACATCCACACTGTTCAGAGATGAGAGAAAGAAATGGGATGGTATCAGAAGATAGGGTAATTTGTAGGACTGACTGTAGATTCTTATAACCCTTTTTTTTTTCCCCAATCTCCATCCTGTTACTTTGAAGCCTTGGTTGTCTTCTGTATTTCCTAGTTTTATTGAGTTACAGTTTATTTCTTGTAGTATATTTCTAGAGTAGAATTACTATTTTTTGTTTAGCCTACATAAACAACAGGCAACGCGATGACGAGTTACGTAGGGTATGCTAAAGTGGAAGGTATCTTTCATGATATAATTCATTTTACAGCTGCTACAACTGAACCCAAATGAGTTTATTATATTACAATAAACAAAGACTATTCTCATTGAAGAGATTAAACATTTCATTTCCTTGAATCTAGATCTCCATTATTGGGGGTGCAGTTCTTTTATTTATTTTTTTCTTCTCTCTGAGCAGTGTCAGCAGCAGAAAACCTGTCTCATGGAGAATGTTCACATAACAGATACAAAATTAATTGTGAATGGAAATGACAGTGTTGATAATAATCAGAATAAACATCATTACACGTATCCCCCCCACGTCACCTGTTTCGGGATGGATATTTCCATTACTTCTCCGGCAGGTTCTGTGATTACAACCAATGGTGATGCAAGGTGGCATTCAGTGACTGGCCAGCTCCTGACACCTGGCCCCTGGTCCCCTTCACCCCACCTCTTACACCTACCCACCATCTCATTCATAATTGACAAATGGATAGATTAATAGGGTATAAAATGGCCCATCCATCATAGGAACTAAATGGGTTGAGGGTGCATAACACTGTCAGACATGCATTTTTAGAGAGTGCATGATATGACCTGTATAGGGCTGAATACAGAGCTGATGCCCTCAGAGAACTTTAAGAAATTCAAACAAAAACAAAAAAAAATCACTTAGATTAGAGAAGGTGATTAAATATGCACTGAGTTTGCTGAACTCATATTTGAAGACAGTGCTCCTTGGATTGCAATATTATTAAAGGAATGACTGATAACTCATTTTCAATTCATGCATATATTAAACACCAAATCTATAAAGTGTAAATTAGGAACTCTGTAGAACTTAAGTGTAAATCCTGTTTCCCCCCCTTACCTGTAAGTATGAGGTAAAAGGTATGAAGCTGTTAAACATTTAAAAATAAACAGAGTGAGATGATTTGCTAATTAGGGCTGTCAAAGTTAACGAGTGATTAACGCAAAATAATTTTAACGCAACTAATTTTATTAACGTGAGATTAACGCGAGCATTAGCCTGGCCGTTGATGTACAATAGTAGAGAGGAGAGTAGGTTTAATGAGCCTCGGGCCCCGCCGTAGTTGTAGTCCTGTAGTCCTCCGTAGTTTGTCAAAACAGGAAGCCATGCTCTGACGTCGACGGCCATGCCGCAGACAGACAGACGTCAACAATCCTCCGTTAGCAGTAGTTGGGATAAGTTGGTAAGTTTAGCTTCAAAACCTTGCCTGATGGCTAACTCCACAAGATAAATGTTGTTTGTGTTTGCTGTCGATGGAAATTTAGTTGCCACTGGAGTCCCGACTACTGAAATATCACTTGACGGCTAATCAGAGCGCGGATGCAGAGAGCCCCCCCCCCCGTTTGAAGCAAACCGCGAAAATATTTTGTATGAAGAACATAAGAGAAAATATTGAGTATATATATATATATATATATAATATATAATAAATTTGGCATTGCAGCAATAAATAAAAATTTGTTTTGCATAAGGCAAGCATTTGTGTACTCTCATATTAGGCATGTAGAGCACAATTCGTACACAAGGCAATTCAAAGTGCTTTACAGATGCATAAAATCACAAGAAGGCAAATAGAATCATTCAAATACAAGCATAAAAATAATCAATAATAAATAAAATTAATTAATAAAAAAATTAATTGATTAAATTTAAAATGAAGAGTGCAGATAAAATCCTTCCAGTCATCATCTTCACATCTAAACAGAACAGTTTTCAGTCTGGATCTGAACATTGTCAGAGTTCAGGTCTGTCTCACATCTTCTGGAAGACTGGTCCAGATTTTAGGAGCATAAAACTGAAATGCAGCTTCACCTTGTTTAGTCCTGACTCTGGACTCCAGCAGGAGACCACTACCTGAGGTTCTCAGAGTCCAGGTTGGTTCATATGGATCTAACATGTCAGACATGGACTTTGGGGCCATGAAGAGACTTGAACACAAGTAGAGCTGTTTTAAAGTCTATTCTCTGAGTGACAGGAAGCCAGAGACCTCAGGACTGGACTAATATGGTCATATTTCCTGGTTCTAGTCAGAACTCGTATTAATAAGTGTAATACAACTTGAAAAAGATCTGTATAAGGTAGATTTAGAACAGATAAAAATATGCGATTAATTTGTGATTAATCATGATTAACTATTGACAGTCATGCGATTAATCTGATTAATTATTTTGAGAAATTGACAGCCCTATTGCTAATTATTTTTATTTATATTTGAAATGTAAATAAAGCAAAGACAGCATACCAGATGTTTTTGTTTGATGTTTTTATTCTTTGTATGGTAGAGTTTTAACTTTGATTTGTGGATGGATTTTCAAAGATATTCCTGATGAGAGAAATTCTTTCTAAGAGAATTAGAAAAAAAGGTGTTGTTTTAAGCAGCGCTCAGGAATACAAGCCACCCCTATTTTTTTTTTTTTTTTCTTGCCCTGAACACAGGGATAACTTCCGATTTTCTGGATCTGCTGATAAGATTTCGTACCTTTGCTGATTCCGTCCTCTATTTCTTTTCTCTGCTCATTAAACTGTTAAAATTTTACCCCCACAGTCTCACACTGAATGGTTATCATCAACCTATATTTACTTCACCGAATGACTCAGCACCTCTGGGATTTTCTTTTCAAATGCAATCATAACACTGACCTGTTGGAAATTAATATAAATATTTGGCAGATATTTCATCTTGCCAAAAACAAGCATTGGTCTACAATTTTAGTAATCACCTGAGGTATTTTTTCTATGGAACACCTGTACTCCCAACAAGAGTATATGGAGTCTAGTCCATTTGTTTTCAAATTATTTTATATTTTCAACTTATTTGAACCTATTTCGATTCTGACCATATTTACTCATGAATGACATAATGATCATAACCTTTAATCAACATTTCATTTTGACAGTAGTTTTTGATTTATGCAGCTTTAAAAGGGCATTCTAATTAAATTTCTTTGATTTCTCTAGATTTCACACTTTTTGCTCTAAAATATATTTGTCATATTTTCCCCACATTTGAAAAAGTTATAAAAATTCAAACAACCTTTAAGAAACAGTGAACACAAGAAAAAAGTAAGATAATTTTGTATTTATTAAATTCTAATGTACTAATTGAAATATTTTACTTTATACAAACGTAGTGTAAAATTAAAGAGGGTGTTCCACTTATCGTTAAGCGACATGTGCTGATGAAATAAAGTGAACTAATTTGCATTGAACTGAATGGTATATTACTTTTCGCCCTGAGGGAAAATCATATTGTTGACAAACAGCTTGAAGGCAGTGTAGTCGAAAGAATCCTTTGAAATCTCCAGAAATCGCTATGAATGCACTGGTGTGTTGTTTGCAGCCTGGCAGCACCTGAGTTGGGGTGTATAAGTTTAAAAAAAAACATAAGGTACACTCTGAACTCAATGTTCATTGAACTTGAGTCAACCCAACCTGAGCTGTCGGTTCCAATTCACCAACAATTAAATAGTTAATCAATTCTGCATTAGTTAAGCCAGCGCTACATGCTTGGACTGCAAAACGATGTACAGACATCATCTATGGAGCGTTAAAACCAAGATAATAAGAGAAACAAAAAGCCAATTTTCTTGGAATTAGAGCCAGAGGATTATGAAAATGATAAAGCTTCAATAATGAAAATAAGTTCTACATATACACAAATGTGTGAGTGATCGTTCATGTGAGCAGCACACAATACACAAAATGAATATGAAGAATTAATTTACGTTTGGAATTCATTTTCGATCTCAAATTGTGGGATATTTTTTCCAGTAGGCTTTTAAAGAACGTTGCAACAATTTAAAATGATATATAGAAATATCCACATTTCAAAACAAATCATAAAGAATCTCCGTGGATAGTATGGCTATGTAGAGTTTGGCCTGGCTTCTTATCAGATCATGGATCAGTCGTTGTGATTTTCAACATCCTTCATTGTAAAGCCAGTAGGAAGAAGGCAGAGGCCCGTAACCAGGTAGGTGACCAGCGAAACCCCCCCTTCACTTCCAAGTTGGAACTGGCTTTAAGCACGAATAGAGGTCGGCCCATCATGGATGGAACTCCACGTCCTCCGAGCCAGCAACCTTTAAGGACACCGCTGGAACGCACTGCTGCAATGTACATGTTTTAGGGTGAATATGATTGCTGGTGTAGAAATATTTGCCCTTCAACCCCAGTTCCATTTCCTCGGCGTTGCCCATCCATAAACGGAGAGCAGCGCGTCAGGTCAGCTCAGTGGTCTGATATATTTGAAATGTCACACTGCAGAAATTGTTTAAATATATAGATTCAGCTGAAAAACGATAGCGCTTGTTTTTTTTACCTCAAAAAAAAAAAAAAAAATTGAGGTAAGATAACCAAAAAAACCTGTGGTCTTATCATCCTCTCACAGTGTAAAGTGCATGGCCTTTATTCTGCTTGTCAGTCCTTCAAAGGAAATGCCACTGTGTGACAGTGATCAAGCTCCAGCCTTGCTGAACACGGGCTTAAATACTCAGAGTAAACCTGAATCAAACCGACTAGGTTACATGCAGAGGGTATGTTTGATATCAATATACCTTGTTCTTTTTGGAGCCACTTACTCTGATTTTACTGAACCAGGTAGACTCAGTGATAAAACCCGCTATCTTTAATAATCACGCTGCATGTGACATCGCATGCAACGTTGGCAAGCAGCAAAGGGTGAACTCTCCAAGGACGACATGGATGGAAAGTCATAGCCAACAGTTCATATCTAGAGCGCACAGATGCTCCTTCACATTAACTGCAACGCCTCCTCTCCTTTCAGTCTGGCTGCTTTGTTTGGACTCTGTCTTCTTGAATAAAAGCCAGTGAGAAGTGGCTTTCCTTAATGCGTTCCTGCTCCTGCTCATGTCCTGGTGAAAGACATCAGACTTGATTCCTTGATGCCAAAGTCATCATTTTATGTCCCATGACAACTCAGGGAACCTGCAATGGTGCACGGCGGTTGGAAGGATTCTGAGAGAATGTAATGTTCATGTAAGATTCTTACTTATTTATTTATTTCCTAGCAAAATTCCAATAACCTCAGGGATTAGAGGGACCTGTCCAAGTCAATTAAATCAAGGGTGTGAGCGAGACAAAACGACGACAAGCCAAAAAAGAAAAAATGCAGTCAGTCATGAACAGATGCAGTTTTGTGACTGTGTATGGCAAAGCATGTTCCAATATTCATCCGCGTCTTTGTATGTATGCGAAGTCCGAGGGTTCACATGGTGCTGCCGCCAGATAAACAGAGTAATAACAATTCCTCTCTGCACCTGCCTCTGCGCTCATAACAGGGACAGAAGTGTACCGACTGACAAAAAGGGAGCTACACTCGATCATACTGTTGGCCATTTGTTGGTAATTTAAAAATAACACAGCTCAACATGGCTGTTGAGCTTTCCATGCATTTCCATTGGAGGTTTTCCTTTATTTTCACCAACTTCTTTGGAAAAACAACTTTCGTGACAGGATTAAACTACATAAGACTGAGGCCTCAAAATGATGCAGATTGTGATGCACAATCTCGGTGAGGAAAACATAGTCGTTGTAAGTAGGCTCGCTGAGGAGGAGGATCGGTAGCACACCATGAAGTCTTTTAAGCCACTTAAACGCACTCCTCAACAGAGAACGGCAGATTTCACACAGTGAATGGCTTCTGACTGTGGAAAAATGTTTCTTTCTGAGAGGCTGCTACTTATGATGTCATTGAATCTCGAGAAATGAAAGTATGGAATTCAGATGCACACTGCTCATGCGTTTTTGATGGGCAGCAAAGTAAACAGAAGTAATATCAAAAATATTTTTTAGGACCCTTTATGGTTATTTTCTATTTTGGTTATCATCTTTGCGTATTTTGATAGAAATACAATTGATGCTAAAGATACCAAGAATGGCACAAAATAGATTAAAAAGTTCCTTTAAGCTTGAAATTATTTGGAACAGAGACATTTTAAACCCAAAACCAAAAACTTGATATCAAAATTGTTTTAGGGTCTGAAAGCCCATTTAGAAAAAGGAACAAGCTGTGTTGACAGGAAAGTATGTTCCTTGGACTGCTGGTAAAGGCCAGCAGTTTACTAAACAACTACTAAGAAAGAAGTTCTCCAAAACGTTTCTGCATTAAGTGAATCGGCACACTCCGATTAATTTCTCACTGCCTTTATACGCACTTTAGCATATGTGGGCGGGACATACTGTTATTTGATGGAGCATGGTGCACGTAATATTTTTTAAAAAAAAAAACTTATTAAATAAATGCTATAAAAAGAAATGACAATTGAATAAAAATGTTTGCATTTACATATATATGTGGTACTAGATTACAGCTTTGGGAAGAAGAAAGCACTGATACGATTTCTACATGGAAACAGGTGAACGGTACAAGTTAGGAGTGTGAATCTTTCACTCACAAAACGACCCGATTCAAATCTCAATTCACAGGCTACGATCCGATTCAGGGACGATTCGATTCAGTACGAATTCAATACGGTACGGTTCAGTTCGATTCAATAAAAATTGACAATTTAACCCCAACTACTTATTTTGCTTTATTACTGAGAAGAAAAAGAGAAACACAAATTCAATTTCAAAATAGTATTCTTTTGATTATTTAATGTCCAAGAGACAGTACACCAGGCCTACTAAACATAAATTCAGACATTAACTTAAGCCTTTACAATATACATGGGAGGATAATTGACATTACAGAATGAAAGGCAAAACTCGCAATCTGGTTGTGCTTCACTTCACAGGTTTGCAAAACTCTGCTCATACTTAAAATCCAATTCTTACTTTCCCTCAACAGAAAATAAAGGTAAAAATGGCACAAAGTTGAATTATTCCTGCTAATGTGAGAATACACTGAGCATTAAGGCTGAGGTTAGATATCAAAAATAAAAGTAGTTGTTATGAAACAATTAAGTTGCCTATTAAAGGCAAAAATTCAGAATGACTAGTGATTCAGTCACTCGTGAACTTCAACAGTAAAACACATCACTGACAACAAGATACATGGATCCAAAACTTTAGTAAGCAGTTATAGAAAATAGCATGTTAAATTTAACATGTCTTTTTGATGCCTGTAACTCTGAACATTAGCTTTTCTTAATTTTTTTTTTAATCACAAAAAGCTCTAAACCTGAATAACTAATACTATAGGCATGAAATTCTCTCATCTTTTGATGAAATTTGCCGTTTTGAAGTCAAAAAGGGTGACCTATGTGAATCGTGTAGATCCGAGTTTTCTTCTATTTTTTTTTTTTTTTTTGGGGGGGGGGGGGGGGGGGGGGGGGGGTGTCAGAGTCGGGAGATCTTTTTAATTTAATTATCATATAATTGCCCTAATAAGCAAACTGAGCACTTGAGAAATCGGCCCTTTAAATGACATTTGGTCAGTATATCCTGTCCAGAACCAATCATACACCAAATTGTTCCATTATTCCAGTCATACGAACGTTCTTCATTCCTGTGTACTTGGAGTGTTTGGAGGTTACATTGCTAAGCGAGACGAGAAGCAGGACCTAGTGATATCCACGCTGGAGGACAAGGCAGACGAGCGTACGTTTACATTTCCTACCTACATTTACCAGTGGTGAGAAGCGATGTAAATTTCATCTGCGTTGTCTGACATGTTGCTACCCGCTCTCTCCAGCTACATAGCTGATGTCACGACTCTTACAGGTAAAACATCAACACTGGAGTCTCGTCAGACTTCATGCGGCCGTTGGCACAACAATGGCAGGTCTGGGTCGCTGGAACTCAAGAAAACCGATTCGCAGCCGTAAATATAGGACATCAGACCGTTCGTAATGCGTTTTTACCGATCCAGTTCTCCATTGACCGATGCACTCGGATCTCATAAGTCACAGACCGATAACCGATTCAAATCGGTTTATCTTTACACCCCTTGTACAAGTACATCCAATGCATTTCTATGTATGCATGTGTATGTCATTCAGAGAGTGTTCAGAATTCCAGACGGTTTGCAGGGAAGAAGCTATTCCTCAGGAGAAGTTATTGTCAGTCTGGTGGATCTTTCACGGAGACAATTTCAAACGCTCCGACTCCACTCAGTCAATTTGATTTACAACTTTGTAACTCAATAAGGTTTCTCCACTCCCACTTCCACTTTTGCATTTACCAAAAAAAGCAGCTTATGCAGCAAATGCAAAACAAAAAACAAAGCAAATTATCCATCCATCTACCCAACCACTATCTATACCCGCTTCTTTCTGTTCAGGGTCTCGGGGGTCCGTCGGAGCCTATGCATCGCAGATGAAGTTGTCTTTGGTACCTCACGGACAGGTCGGCAGTCCATCACTGACAAAGCAAACCATTGAATAAATTTGAAATGTATGTGGGAAAACTCACGATAACAGAAATTACAACTGGAAAGATTCTGTAAAAATTAAGGTCTAAGAGCTCTTGAGTTTAAACCTGAAATAGAATTAAATCATTAAAAGACAGCATTTCTCAATCTCGGCCGATATGGTTTCAGATCCTTAAGCAGTATTTTGAGTCAGGAAGGCGACATTGACTTCTAGCTTAAATGCAGTTTTGACATGTCAAACATTCTTGTTAAGTTATCCAGATTTCACAAACATTATCTTTTATAAAAAAAAAAAAAAACAAACAACTTTTTACTCACAATTTCTCTCCACATACCGTTATCCTTAAAAGAAGGTCACTTCTCAAAGCAGGCAAGTATGAAACTGGCATTGTCTTCCTTTGTGATTTACTGAACTTTATGGTCACATTCTGACCTTCGAAAGATTTCATCATCAAATAAACCTGCCACTTGAAAAAAGGAGCATAACTTATTCCTCTGCTGGTGCCAGAGCAGCTTCCAGTTTTCACTGAGGTCGCCTTGTTTGTGTTCTTTAAATGTTCTCCTGTGAGACAGACAGCGTAACACTAACTTGTGACACGTACGTTATTCTCTGGAAGTTGCTTTGACGAAAAAGGCTTTTTCACTTATTTATTTAAAATTTCATATTCCACGTAAAACGAACTTGCATCTTTCAAAAAAAGCCTTATTATTATCTTAGTAAAATACCACATGCACACCTTCAAATGGAAAAAAAAAGTACCCTTTCATTTATTGAATTTATTCATTTTCAGAATTTCTCCTCATGAGTAAAAGTAATTCCAAAGGTGAGTCTTAAAAGCAAGAATTACTATGAATTGATTTTTAAATCCTCACAATAACATAATCCAACACTTCAAACCACACAAGAACGACCTCATCATTTAATGGTCAGGATGGGAACAAAGATGTAAGCACACAGATTTATCTGAGTGTTGATTCAGTAGCTTTTGGCCACACTTTGGTTCATTTTCACTAGATGTTCACAATCTGATTTAGTGTGGACAACGCCTTTTAATTTATTTTCTTTAATTTTTTGGGTGGGGGGGTATTTCAATCAAGGCAGTCACTCATCCACAGGGAAAACCTCTCTTTGATTATTATTTAATCAAAGAAAAAAAAAAATCATAATCCTTGTCCTCTTTTGGATCCCACTATTTCTGATCCAATCAGAAATCTTTCTTGGTCAAACCTAAAGATCAAAATTTTGAAATCGTTCTTTAGATGAGTCCACCTTGTGGTGAGACAAAACATCGCCGCCCAGCGTTATTACCTGTCAGTTTATCAAATCTACGGCATAAACCAGTGAGTATCTTTCCTCAGCCGAAAATAAATAAATAACACGTTGACAAAGCTGGCAGAACATTAACATCTGAGGATCAACAACGCATATGTAATGTTCTATCAGTTCTATTCCTTCTAATGGATTCATCAGTTACACATTTGCACCGTCTCCCAGCTCTGCCTCTTCTTTCTGACTGAGCTGGAGAGCAAATAATTATCTTGAGCTTTTTTTTTTTCTTCTTTTTCTTGTTAGCAATATAGCAGCTGACATGGTAATTGCAGCCTTTCAGAGAGGGAGAGTGTTCAGAGAAGAGTGTAGCCACTCAGAAAGCTACTGCCTTATTTAAGACCTCTTCACTTGTCCCAAGTTGGGCTCCTTCTGAGCAGCTGTCACACAATAATCAGGCTCCTGCAGCTGCACACACGCGGACACACGCACTTACATAAGAATGCACGTGTAATGAAATAATGGCGCCAATCAAACTTTTGCTTTCATTTCAAAGCAATTTTTTTTTTGTTGTTTTTGTTTGGAGATAATTTCTCTCAAATAATGCAACATCAACCACATTTCATTTGCCAATCTTGTTCACCCCACTTCTAACCTTGGAAAGTGCTCTTAGGTTTCGGAATAGATCACAGATTGTGAAGTGCTGGGGACAGTTGCTGAGCCCTGGGTATATTCCTATAATTAGCTCCATAATAGATAACCACAGTCGGTACTCTTCGTTTTTCCTCACCCTATGGCTGCGGCGGTGAAGCTGCCTCGACTTCAATTATACCAGTGATAACACGCAGCAGTCTTTTCAGACCACAACCTTAATTTGGAGTAACTGTTTATGCATCATTAGGGAAGCTGTAAAACTTGGCTCTTGCCATGAGTTTTCTGAGGATCACTTTGTTATAAATGCTGGTTATTTTTGTCCCTAACATTACACAGTTTCTACTGCATCGCTGGAATTAACAATCAGAATATATTTTGACCTAATATTTCAATCGATGTCAGTTCTGTTCTTGCATGATCTGTATAGCAATTCTGTGCTTTTTGACGACAGGTCAGTAATATGAGACTGATGCGTATTTACTGTCCTGTCAAATGTGCATAAAGCAAATTACAAAAAATAACAATAGCATATATATATTTTACTTTGATTATTAATAAAGCCATTATATTTTATTTTGAGTTTTTTTTTCTTAATGTCTACTGTTCAGATCGACCTGAAAACTATTACTAAGTATTTAATTCAGTATTTAATTAATTGATTATATTTAACACAAGATGGAGAATTCAGCTAGAAGAGTTTTGTAAAATCCATTTAGCAGTTTGTGCTGCACTCTGCCCTGGACAGATATGATCAGGCGTAGTTGTCCTTCCTCTCCAGCCATCAGAAAGAGCAGCGATCTCAAGTGATGGCTTTGATTTGTTCCAGTACAGCAGGGTTTCTCCAGTGGCTTCATGACAGTGGTGAATATGCAAACTCAACCTTTTCCTGAAAAAAATTGCTTAATTGGAGGTCTGCATGGATGTTTGATGGGAGCAATGAAGAAAGACTTATTGATTTGTAACGGAAGGCATTTTGTTCAAAAGCAAGAGGGCTAAATTTTATGCTCAGGCATAGTCTGATGCATGCTCGATTTTTTATTTTTTTTTTTAAACTAGTGCAGCATCAGCACGAGAGAAATGAACAACAATCCCTTTTTCAGACTTTTTTTTTTTTTTTTTCAAAATAAAGAGATCCCGTTAAAGATCAGGGGACTGGAAAAACAAAAGTACTTCTAATAATTTTTTAAATGACCTCTGATGTTCTTGTAAATGTAGAATGAGGAAAATAGTTTAAATTTAAAAGACTTCCCACAACAGTTTATTGCTGAGCTCTGCCTTAGGCCTTTGTATTTGGTGAGCTACAGAGGAAGCCTGGATGGCTTTTCATTTATTCTTTTTTTTTCCTTCACTGGTAAACGTGGACGTTGTAACAAGCAGAAATACTGTCAAAGCTTTTAGTTTAGTTTACCAAACTGGAGCTGCTAATTGAGCTGGTGGCTGTGAGGAATTCTTCGTATCTGGCGTTGCAGCAGTATGAATAATAGCTATGTTGGTTCACAAAATGCTGCAGTTACTACATAGAAGTAAAAAAAAAAAAAAAATCACCATGTTTTCCTAAGTAATTTCCATAGCTTATGTTTTGCTTTTTAATGGCATGTAAAGTACAACTGTTTGAGATACTCGCCACACATTTATGTTCACATGTGTCATCATGTGCCACATGCTGTAGACCGGTTACGTGACACTACACATTCAAGACTAACTTGAACTTGACTTACTTGAACGTATATCCTGTTTTTTATAAAAAAAAAAAAATAAAAGTCTACCAACAAAATCCTGAGCCAAAATCATAACATTAAAACAGGTCAATTTATGAGGTAACAGCAGAAACTTTTAATGGGGAGTGTAATAAGTTAAATTAATTTTTTATTTTGTTTTTGGGGAAAAAGATATATAATGCTTGACAATTAATTTCTAGTCATAAAGCTGGAACATTTACGATTATTGTCATATGAAGATGATTGGTGTCTAATGAAACAGAGCATTACAACTGTATGGTAAGACTGTGATGCAGTCTTAGACTGATGGTAAGGATAGGTCACTCGATGAAGACTGTCCATGTAGTTCTGTTGAAGAAAAACATAAAGATTATTAACCGTCTACCATAAAGTTGTGATAGTATGTAGTTAGGCGTTAAAAAGAAAAGTTAAAAAAGAAGTTAAAAAGATACCTATTAGAAAATTTAGAAAATACATAAAGGGTCCCGAACGTGTAGCACTCACGAACAACATATTAAAGACGGATAAACAATATCTTTCACTCTTAAAATTAGATTATTATAAATGTATTTCCACAAAAGATACACAAAAGATAAAATATTGTCACATTTGTTTTTAAATTTCAGTTCATGAGAGTCTGATATGAAAGAGAATATATGCGCAATGCTCTTTGGTCTGACAGTGGTAGCTTCATCTTATTTTCTCATTTAAAAGACAGCTCCTTAGTTAACATTAAAAAAAATTTTTGGAAAAAAAAATGTTGAAATTTCTGTGACTATGAAATGGCAATCATCAGGGACAATTTTTAAATGTTTTTTTTTTTTTTTAATTTCATTTTAACACAGTTAGACTAGAGACTGCACTATAATCACCAGGTTCCTTTTGGGAAATTAAGTTTAAACCCACAATTCTTTGCGTACTTAAGACAAAAAAAAAAAAAGGTTAACACAAGCTGTCGTTCCTTCAGCATAACACTCGAGAAAGTAAAAAGAAATCACCCCATCTGTTTTCAGCTTAGATTTATTTCCACTCTGTGGGTAACGGTACTCTGCTTTTTGGGACAGAACTCAAACGCGTTGTTAAGGTTTAAGACTTGAGCAACTTGACAAAGAGGTTCGACCAACGTGTCCTCACAAAAATAGAAGTGTTTGTGCGTGTTGCAAACGTAGTTTCACTGCTGTCATTCTGTGCACGCTGGTGGGTCCTAACCAATCATATCATTTCAAGCTTGGTCACACATAAACAAGTTTGTGTCTTGGAAGCCACGATTCAGTCTGTTAAAGCAAGGAGCCAACAATCTCCTCACCAAGTGAGTGTGTAGATCTGTGTGTGTGTGTGTGTGTGTGCGTGGGTGTGTGTAGGTGTGTGTATGTGCACGTGTACTTGTGTGTGTAAGAGGGAGAGAGAGACTCAAAAGGCCAAATCGACAATGTTGGATTCAGCTGACAATCATCTGATGCAGTGGACCAAAGGCAGGTGTTGAGAATGACCTTGGCTGTCCTGGTTAAGAAGCAGTGTGTGAGTGAAAATATCATGTAACTCTCCACAACTCAGCAACTCCGAGAAGAAGAACACGTTACGAGGCAACGGACACCAAATTTGAGAAATATTTAAAAAAAAAAAAAAAAAAAAATCATTACAGTCGTCAGACTGAAAACCATAAAGTACATCTGCATGTACATACACATGAAAGTTGATCGTTTTCAGCTTAGTTTGTCAACATGTAAAGTACTGAATCAATCGAAAGAATGTGCTTTAGGGAGATACTATGTCCAAATCTTCTCTGAGAGAGAAAAAAAAAAAATCTGCTGCAGCAGCTGTGGCCTCACAGCTCAGTGAAGTACACAGATCCACCGTACTGCAAGTGCTCAAGTGTTTGGTTAGCTAATTATTTCCTCATGCTCATCTTTATTCATTATTCTGGAAGAGAACCAGCAATGATGACTTTCCCCTTTTTTTCTTCTTCTTTTTGTCATTAGCTATTATTTACATTGAATGTGTTTCCTCAACTGATCATATACTTACTTATTCATTCAAAGCATGTGATAATAATGTTGAATTGCATGCCATCTCTCCTGGACAGTGCCGTCCTCAGCCTCTCCACAACCATGCATCTTGAACAGAACAGCTTGTCTGAGCCTGAATGAGTCAGCTGTTTGAAACATTAATGCTTCTTACATAATCTGATGTAGCCTAAAGTGTTTATTCATTTAAATAAGTGGAATTTTTCTGTACCCAATAAAGAAAAAGGTTGTCCTTTAAGTTATTTAAAAAAAAAAAGAAAATATTTATATTAATGGCAAATATAAATCTACACAAATTTAATCAAATTATTGGGAGTAATCAGTCATTTGCTGATGATTCAGTCAGTTTTTATTTTTACTTTTTGTCACGTAATTTCAATTCAACATTGTATATAAGACATGTAATACACAAGAGTGTGTGTGATAAATATCTGCATAAACTTATTATATTGAGTTAAGAAGCACTATTTAACATTTACTCTCAATTGTAAAGCAACATGCAGAATAAAACCAAATGCATGATCACTGTCAGTTTTTGCAAAGGCTGGATTATTTTTCTTTAATTTTTGTGTTATCATGTTAATGTATTGTTATTATTATTATTATTATTATTATTGTATTTTTAATGACAATGTGTTTGTGTTTGTTTTCATGGGTTACTATGCTACTTAGCCTTAAAATTACCACGCTGCAACAATCCATTAACGTCAGCTTCCCCTAACATAAGCTGTGTTTGTGTGTGGTAGCATGACTGATTTTGTCATTAGACGCCCCTAATGATCATTTTATGCTCATAACGCCGTAACTCTTGGTGGTATTGTTGAATTCTTTATCGTGCTCCTATTCCCCTCCTTCTCTCCTCTTTGATTCTGACTCCCTAATGTGTTTATGCGCTCAAGGCTTTCAGGCTGAAAGTTCCCAAAAATAGTTAGCTCTTGATATGCTGCTTGGGTTGGCTGTTATGAATAAGCTACAGCAAATTGCAGCCTGAGTCATGACTGCAGTGTGCCACAATAAATATCAATCAATTAGTAAATGCTAACAGGTCCACCAGGAAGTGAAAAATTGTCAACATAGGGTTGGAGAGTCACCAGGACAAGGCTGTATTATAAGAGCATCATTAGTCTCAAATTGTCATGCACCTCTGGCATGAAGGATGGGGGTGTAGGTTACTTTCTTTTAATTTACTACAAGTTTCACAAACTTTAACATGTCCCCATATATTAAAAAACAGAATGAATTAGAACTAAATTTTGGTCCCAAGGGGCATCATCTATTTCCAATAGAGGCAGTGCAAAAGGGAAACAATATTGGTTATTAAACAGTGCAGGTTATGATCTATGATACAATGTCAGAAACAGTTGTACGTAATATATACATAGTGCTATTATTAAGAGATCCTTTTCTTCTGGTGAGATTTTTTTTTTATCTCCCTGTTAGTCAGAAAACAGTAAGACGATGTCAGGGAAGAGGACGTTCTGCTCCTCCTCCTCTCTGCTTCCGTGACTATCACAAAGATTCAGAGCTGACTCTAATTCAACAGGACTGTCATAGCTCATGAAAAAATCATGTCGTATAATCAAATTGGAGTAAAAACCCAGCGCAGGGCCTCATGGGAGCCTCCGTGCGTCCTGAATATTTCATGTAATGGAGGCTCTCACCACCATGGAAACTCTCAACAGTTCAGGATTGCGTGCAAATATTGACTGTAGTGTGCAGGGACAACGGCCGGGAGAGGCCGACTACGCTACCGAGCCTGAGTGAGTTTTATAAATAATGGTAATCACATGTGACACCACTCGCAGTAGGGGGCTCGTGGCCACTCGTATCCTCATACTGGCTTGCTGTTACTGAGTGCAGAAGAGAAAGGCACAGCTGAGATACAACGTAGCGGGGGATGAGAGGGAGGGGGCAAAAAGTGCCCTGATGCATATGAATTGACAAATGTCTGTTTTGGCTGCTGAGAATGGAGCTCAATTGTGGGTCTGAAGAAACATCAAAACACAATTCAGGGCTGACATCCAGTGGGCAGAAGAGGGGGAGGGAGCTGACAATGTCCCCCCGCCCTACCGCGGCTCAGCTACTAGCTTATTAGCAATCCCCTTTTTCCCTTTTTTTTAATGGAGCATCAGAACAGAAATGATCATTCTTATGAGGTCATCAAATCAGGCCTCTAGTTTTTTGGAGAAAATTCCAAGTTAAGTCTGAACAAACACTTTATCAGTGGGGGCTCAAGTCTCATATCACAAGACTTGTCTCAAATCTTTCAAGGATCTTGTTTTTTAGCTGAGATCATCTTGGTTCCACTCATTCAAAACTCCTGGCTGTGCAGGATTTTCCTGTTGTTGTCTCGCTGACAGAAATGAAGTCACTTTCAAATGCGAAAACAGTCAGTACAGAAACCCAAGTCCAGTTCTTACAGAATGTACTTTAGTAGGAGCTTGAGAGGATCTTTTGGGGTGTTTGAAGCAACTATGGCAGCACAGTAGCTTAGTGGTCAGCACTGTTGCCTCACAGCTAGAAGGTTCCTGGTTTGAACCTCAGCAGGCGCCTTTCTATGTGGAGTTTGCATGTTCTCCCCGTGCTTGCGTAGGTTTCCTTCCGGGTACTGCAGGCTTCCTCCCATAGTCCAAAGACATGCATGTTAGGTTAACTGGTGTTCCTAAAATGCCCGTAGGAGTGATTGTGAGTCTGCATGTGGCCCTGCGATGGACTAGGTGACCTGTCCAGGGTGTACCCCTGCCTTTCACCCGAAGAGAGTTGGGATGGGCTCCAGCAGATCCCCGTGACCCTGCAGAGGATTAAGCAGGCATAGATAATGGGTGAAGTCGACTATTGACCCGAAAATGTGACACAATGCTATCCTTTCACTTGGGGCCACCTTGTGGATTTGAAAATTTCATTTAGGGGTCTATCCAAATTTGCAGGATAGTGTGACATCACAAATCCAGATCAGAATAGAACTTTACAGCCTTTCCACATTTGACTCCAACCACTTTTACATCATGCTGCGTTTGCTATACCTCAAAAATACAAAGGTGTAACACCGATTATAAAAGAGACACTCTCTACAGATGAGGGGATGGACTGGAGCTGAATGTATGACTTCACCCCCTGAAAAAAAGCTGCTATGAACAGAACTTTAAACACATGCTTGAAAAAAAAGCTCTTGCATTCTAATTCTGTGGTATTTTGGCCTTGGGCACTTTTGTCAGCTTTTGAAAAAAATGTCATATGTCTCCTTTTAACTTGGTGCCTAAAACATAAAAATGTAAACTAAAATGTTAAATAAACTTAATTTTTTAAATCTTCTTCTTTTCAGATTTTTTTAAATTATTATTATTTTAGGTGTTTCACTTATAAGTGTTTATAAATTCCCAATACCCCATAGAGGCTGGTCTCAGTTGGAAATATGAAACCTAGACCATAGATCATTTCTAACCCCAGTGATGTCTTTTTAATGCCCAATAATGATTTGAAAAATCCACTGCCACTAGACTTTCTTCTGGTGCACAGTGGTTTTGAATGATGTGAATTTCTTCTACCAGTACAAAAGAAATTGTTTAGTTACACCTATTGTTTATATAACTTTAAACATCAACAACTCATTTTCATGCAACAGAAACAAACAGACAGCACCCAGTGGCCACACAGTCAGACAAAATGCACACACTCACTCCTCATTCAGAAAATAATAACTCGACTATAGCTGTTAGGAACATTGTTCAATGAAGTGCAGTTCAGACACACAGTGTGAAAAGCAAACTGTATATATGTGCTGGTAATGGTTGGGAGTGGTGCCGTTTGCATGTATTATCTGCACCTCTCAGACATGGTAATTGAAGCTCAGTGCTGTTATGAGTCTGGTGAGAGGCAAATAAATGCATCTCCCCACTGCTAATGCCGAAATCCGATCCTGTCTGCAGATATTTACTGTGGGCTGCGTGCTGTCTGTGCCCGTAAGCCTGTGCATTACCCCTGATTCATCAGGCTGTTTATCTCGGCAAGTGAGCAAGAAAAAAAAAAGACCTGCAGTAAATTCCCATTATTAGATGAAGTGTGAGGAGGCCATGGGGGGGGGGGGAAGGAGACAGACAGCATGGCTTTGATACAACAGAAGCACCCCTTCAGACAGTGGGTCTCGTCAGCTCGGGCAGATCATTAGTACTATCACTTTGAGATGATGTTTTTACGGTTTGGTGAGGGTTGATTTACTTTGATCAATGAGGGATCTGTCTCTAGCGAGTAGAAACACAGTAAATTTTAACAACAGCAATGTTATTAGCATCATGGTTCTAGGGCTGTGAGGCCAACAAAGAGTTTACGACAAGCTGCTTCACATTAGACCTTGGCACAGATGGCCTAGGTTTTAAAACTGCAATCCTGGAGAGTCGAAACACCGCTACACAACCCCACACTGGATAATTCACCCTTTTATCGCTCACAGAAAGTATACACATAGACTTTCTTAATTGTTTTTTACAATCTCTGTGAATTCACTGAATTTTAGAAATGTAAGTAAGGTTTGTTTTTGCAGGCTAATGTGTGCTGATGCTTCTAGATAGAACTGATGACGTATGCCGGCCGTAGAGGAAAACCCTAAGCCATAAACTCTGCTGATACCACTGATATCTCATGCTGGGAATCCCCATCAACATTAATATGCATTTCATAGTCATGTCTTGTAATTGAGCATTAATTTGAAGCTCTACACTGTTGAGAAAACTGAACGTTTGTGTAGTTACAGGGTTAACATGCAGTCACAACCCTTCCATCACATAACATTGGTGCTGTTAGCATTTCCTAGCATCAGTTTGCTCCATTCTGAGCTGCCTGTGATGCACTGTAGTGTGTGCTTATTCTTAATAAGAAAGCACCTATTGATAATCTACATGATCACGAATAAGATGAGCAAGCAGTTCTTAGGTTATGAGCTCATATCCAGACATCCATGTGGAAGAGGTTTTGGGGTCAACTGTAGAATAGAAGAATTTTAGGGACAAATGCAATCAGTAGATGAAATCCCTTTTTAAAAAATCTATTTTATGGCATGTCATGTGAACAGCAATTCAAAATATCTGAAAAAAAAATGACAAGACAATTTAAACTTCTGATTTATATTTTTGAAAGGTGACATGATCAGATTCAATCGAGTCCCTCAGACTGCCAAACTTATGCTTGTTCTGCCCTACTTGAATGCCAGTGCAGAACGTTTATTCTTGATGGTGGGGTTCAACAAGATAAAAACAGCAACAAACCCTTACAACACACAGCAGACATGAATACATAAGCATTGATCCCCTTTAAATGAAAATGAAATGAAATGAAAAATACTTTATTAATCCCAGAAGGGAAATTCAACATTGTAGTAAGGTTTTTTTTTTTCAACAATAAATGACAGCAATAATATTCAACAGCAATAATAATCAATTAGGATGTCTTGTTGTGGAGGCTGATGGCTGCTGGCAGGAATGATCTTCTGTATCTTTCTGTCTTGCAACAGACCTGAAGAAGCCTCTCACTGAACACACACTGTTGTTTGATCACTGTGTCGTGGAGAGGGTGTGAAGAGTCCTCCATCATCTTCATCAGCTTGTGCAGCATTCTTTTTTGTACAATCAGCTCCAGCGGCTCCAGAGTTACAACCAGCACAGATCCAGCTTTCTTGATCAGTTTGTTGATTCTCTTCAGGAATCAACAAACTGAATCAAACTAATATTACTATTCTCCATAATTCTTCTTCTTCTGGGTTAGGGTTACAAAATTTTGGCACTTTTGACAGCCTGCAATTTTGAACAAAACACCCAAAAACATCAATAAAAATGATGGACTTGACTGGCAATGTAGTCATATGACTTTTGGAAGCAATATGTCATATTTTTGCAAAAAGCAAAAAAAAAGAGACTGAAAAAATCCTACTGAAACATTTTGTCATTAAAAAAAACGATTTTTCTGAAGAAAAATAAAATAATTTTTAAATTTTGTAAATATATTTTTCTAAATCAGAAATGTAAAACATCAAACTATAATTTTTTTTCATAAAATCAAGAATTAAACAAAATCTCAACTCAGAGACTGACAAAAATTCACTCAGTTCTTATCTAGAATTGAACATTTTTGACTGTAAAAATACTACGTTTTTAAAATTGTTACTTTTTGTTGATTTTATTTTACCCAAAAGTAGCTCCTCAAGGGTCTCCTGACTGCTCCCCTCACCTCAGTGACTTGGGTTTGTGACATCAGTTTGACCAGCAGTCATGTTGGTGGCCCTTTAAGGCATTTTATAAATGCTGCAATACAATTTTATTTGTGTATATACATGTTTGTTTTGAAAAGTCTGTTACTGGCTGCTGCGGAACTGGAAGAGGATTGCCAGTAAACATAAGGAAAAGCTAAAACAGACATGGAGGACGATAAAAATCCATGAACTTTATGGTTCGGGTAGCAACTCAGGTAGCAATATTAACAATTCTGTCTGGAAAAAAAAATTCTGGACTACAACAAAACTTCATTCCTCCATGTTACATCAGATCTGCTCCATGTGTTCACTGTTCTGCTATTCTCTTACTGGTTACTTCAGTGCGGCTCCATCTAGTGGCTCAGATTTGTAATGACAACAGAAAGTCCAGTCCTCGATTATAAAACAAATTCAGTTCTGTGCGTCCATTTTTTAATTTCGTATTTTTGAGCCAAGTCTAAAATTTAAATATAAAAAATAAGGCTTTTTTTTTTTTTTTTCGTTTTTAGTTGTGTTCGATTAAAAAACGAAAAACATAATAAAATGTCACTTTTTAGTGACAATTTTTGATTGACAATTGAAAATAGAAAGAATGAGTGATACATGGATTGGTAAAAGTACTGAACTTTAATATGGACATTTTCATTTTAAAGTTCTCCCAGATGGAGGATTTGACAGAAACAAGATTATTTGTAACAACTGCCAAGTTGAACTCCCCATTAAAAGTTTCTGCTGTTACCTCAGAAATTGTGATGCGATTAATCGTGATTAATCAGGGAAATAATGCGATTAATCGTGATAAAAAATTTTAATAGTTGCCCAGCCCTAACATATATATATATATATATATATATATCTCCAAATTACATATGATACTCTACACTTGCTCTATTGGTATATCTGAGCTACATAAAGGAAGTTTAGGAGTGTAGGCAGCGTAACAGAAAATAACCCACACCACCACATAGTATTTGATGTAATTACATAGCAATTATCTTAATGAAATTAGGCCACATCTTCTCTAACTAACTGCATATTAACTGTTTTTGTTTCTTTTATTATTTCAGTGCCACAGTTTCATTTTATAGTTATGGAGGTTAGCTATTGTCTTTACATATTTCCATCATTTGAGTAAATTTTGCCTAATACGTTTAATTCATATTGTTAACCATTTTCATATTAAGCTAAGAATGGAACAGGAGAAGCTGCATATCCTGACAGGCTTTCCTGCCACATGAGTTTTCTTTTTTTTTTTTTTTTTTAAACCTGTAAGCTTTTATAAATAAGTGTGTGTTCAGCATCAAATAGCTTTGGGAGTATAGTTTAATGATGATGCTAATTAGTGGGGTGAGTTTCATGGCTGTAACTCTTTCCAAGTCAAAGATAGTAGGGGGTGCATATCTGGCATGGTGGTTTGCCATAAAAGCACCACCTCCCCTCCCCCCGGTAAGTCTGTTTGTGTTGATCCCAGCATCAAATACTTTTGGGAGGACAGTTAGAGGACCGATACTGATAAATGGGTCGGATTTTGTGGCTGAAAAATCTTTCCTACTCAGAGATAGCAGAGCGATATGTATCCTGGCAGGATGGAAAGACGGTTATAGATATAGATGTGTAGTTGGATTTCATTGGATATATTCTTTTTCTCATGCCAGAGTTCCTTTACAGTGTGCTCACAGTCTCAGAGGGTAATCCAAAGAAATTGCAGATGTACATGCCTATGCTACTCTTACATGCCATAGCTCTGTTTCATTATTACTTACAGAATATATAGAGAATTTGCAGGTCCCTGTACTCTCCCCTACAGCCTGCAGCACCTCTGCAGTGAATCCTTCCTCCATCAAGTTTGCAGTGAGATTATTAGATGCTGTCAGTCACTGCACATTACTGTTAAAAGGCTGTGACTAAACTGACTAGAACTGGATAGAAAACTTTATTTATCCCCCATGGACCTAATATCTTGAAGTAAACAATAGCAGATTTTTTTCCAAGTAATCTTAATCAGTTTTATTTATTTACTTATTTGTTGGTTTGCTCTGTATCTATGTGCAAAATGTGGCATGGGGTTATGACAGAGGTGGGGATTAGTCCACTTGTATTTTCTTCTTTTGTATTGTTTTTTTTTTCCTTTTTTTTTCCTTTAATTGAATTTAATTCAATTTATTGATTTGCTAATGCTGTTTTCACCCCTGCTTTATTGACATAATTTAAATATCCAGCTGCTCATTCAATTTCCTTGATTTATTTCATTTTGTGTTAAATAATACTATTTATTCATTTATTTATAATAGTATGATATATTTTAATAATCAACCTCTAAGGGGCCATAAGCCAGTGTTCTCATAGCGCCAGTCCCAAGCCTGGACAGATGGGGGGGGGGATTATGTGAGGAAGGGTGGGACTGGGTAAGGATGAGTAAAGATGGGTAAAATAAAGTGTAATGTGCAGTTTACATACTGTTTCATTGGTTTTATGCAAGAGTGTGAAAGAAAACATCCCCAGTCAGAGCAACCAGTACTGAATCTAAAGTTAGACACTGACGGGGGAACACTTGGCCTTTAAAATCAGTCCCAAGAGAAAATCCCCCTTCCCTCCCTCTCTCTTTAAAGTACAGTGTTCTGCTTCAGAACCATCCCTTGCCTTCCTCTGATGTCACGTTTGACCTCTTTCTTTTGCCTCTCCTAAAGGGAGGTAGGCACGCAACGCTGTGCTACTGGGAAGGCACGGCCTATTATGTTATATATAATGCATGCATTATTGAGTATGAGCTCATGAGTTCTGATTCCACAGCGTCGTGATTACACATTTTTACATACAGTACTTATAATGTTTAGAAAAACGAGACAGTTATACAATGGTGTTTCAAGTAGGACCTGAAAAAGGACAAAATGGTTTGTAATATAGCCAAAAAAATAAAATGAAAAGAAAATCATAGTAACCGACTTTCTTTTCTTAAATTTACCTAAATGTTGGCTGCTCATGTTGCAAATTTTTCTAAATGTAGAATTAACACAATAAAAGAGTCTGGATGTCACAATGAAAGCAATCAAATGTTGCATTTACTGCAGTTTGCAGGACCTGTTTATCATTGTACGGTCCACATCTGTATGTGAAATGAGCTCTGAGAGCGATGCTGTTTAGACAACAATACACAAACAGCTTTGCTGACACCATTCTGTGTGTAATTACTTTTAGAGGTTGCACAAATAACAGATGGAAAGGTGACCTTTTCATAATATTTATTTATGCTTGAAATTTAATCTGTTCCTGTCTGGCCTTGGTGGAAGATCGGGGGCGGGGGGGGGGGGATGCTTGAATATCAAAAAGTGGCAATGTTTGACAAAGCATGCAGCAACCGGCGTGGTGCATTCAGGTTGTCCTAACACATTTGGGAAATTTGATATGATATGTAACTGACATGGAGAACACTTAAAACAAAAGTTAATCAATAACACATCAGCAATCAATAATGACGTTTCTGCTGATTCATTAGCAGACTTGCTTTTTATTGTCATTTACCCCAGGTTTAACACATTGCTTATTATTTTCCTTTCAAATGACCTTGCTAAGCCAGTTTGATGCTTCATGGTATGTTAATTTATCCCTGGCTGGGGCATGCTCTTTTAGACCCCAACCTAGCTGGAAAGAAGCCAACACAGCATGCTGCTCTGATGCAAGTCGTCACTCATGACATTAAAACTCCCCAATTTGTCACCAAAACTCTCTCAAATTTCTCAGCATTGAGTCTCTCCCACTGCGAGTGAGAGCTAATTCAGACATACTCATCAGCTTATCTCTCCTCCTCCTCCCACTCATGTCTCCTCCCATCTCCTTGAGAGCTAACTCAAAGTTAATTTGCAATTCTCAGTGGCAGAGAAATTGGTGTCTCATCTTTGTGCTAGGTAACAGAATTATGTGAGTAATGAGGGAGGGATGAAAGAGAAATTAGAGACAGGGAGAGAGGCAGCAAAAGAGACAGATTGGTATAAATTTTTTGACTTCATTGTCATTTTTGTTTCTTACAGAAATCCTTATCAACGATTACACCAGATTTCACCTTCCTGGCTTAAACGGAGGGGACATTCACACAAGTTCACATCTGTTTAGAATATAAATTATTGATAAAGCGCAAATTCATACAATGCCTGGTCATGAAAGAAAAAAGTTACGCACTTGGAGCACCTTTAACTTTAATTACAGGACAGTTTATTCCTGATCTTAAGACCTGACCAACCGAAGCAAGCAACCCCAGATCATAATACCGCCCCTGCATGACCAGAATATCGTTTCATCTGCGTGGAATGCTCATGTTGGGATATAAGTTAACCACTTATGGAAAACAAAAAAAAGAAAACAACAAAGAAACAAACAACAAAAAACAGCCGTTCAATATGCTCAGGCAGCCAGCTGAACTTTTTTTGAATTTATATTTATGTGCATAACTTTGCTGAACCAAGACATTAGTAACTGAACCCCAGATCATAATACTTTCCCCACAGCCTTGAACTGTAAACACATCATATGTGCATCCCATCATCCCCCACTTTTCTTAGCCTGATGCACCTTGTAATGGTGTAATTCTGGACTCATCGTGGCATTTTTCCAGTGTTCCAGTCTTTATGGAGACTTGCAAATTAAACTAATTACATCTATCTATCTATCTATCTATCTATCTATCTATCTATCTATCTATCTATCTATCTATCTATCTATTTATCTATCTATCTATATATACACAGTAATCCCTCTCACTTGGCGGTTAATGGGGGCTGTGATCTCCCCGCAAATGGTGAAAACCGTGATGTGGATGTACATGTACAGTATATGTACATCCAGTGTACATGTACGCCCGTACGCAAAATCTACAGAATGAACACTTACTTTGACGATCTCTCCTCTGTGCGTAGCTGATGAGAGCAAGAGATGGGAGATGCGGGGATAATGCCCGTCATAGCAGCCGATCACAGGCCCTAGACTTTCATTCATGGGGCATCCCCTGAAGGCTTTTGTTGCTTCCCAAGACTTGTTCATTATGTGATGTGTTTCGCTTCAGCCTTGCGCACTTCTTTTGTTTTTTTTTTCAAATGATTTTCCAAATATCCCAAATTGGTCTTTTTTTGATGAATATTTTTTAAACTTCCCGATGTACTGAGACCGCGATTGCTGAGGCCGCAAAGTGCGAGGGATTACTGTAAATATATAATGTGTAGAATAACTAAAGTTCAAAATAAATGAGGTCCACATGAAGATAAGGCACATACTCAACTCCTTGAATAATTAGATGACTTTGAAATAGATTGTCTGTGAATGCTGCTATTGTGAAAGAGAAACTGAAATTAATTTACAGTGATCCCTTGCCAATTTGTGCTTTTAAGTTCAGCGGTTTTAGTTATTCGTGGATTTTTTTCAGAACTATATAATATTAAAAAAAATTAAGAAAAAATTGCAAAAACATCACAGGATGTTGTGCACGTTCTCTCGCAGCAAAGAAATGTTGTGAGCCAGCCTGGCCCCTTTAAGAAGGTGGCCTTATAGGTAATGGTGTGGCCTTATGGGTAATGTAGTGTGTGTGCCGTGGGTTTGTCTACACTGTCTCCTTATATTTTGTGTCTGTTAGGCTAAGCTTGCATGCTGGAATGAAAATCTAAAGAAAATTGTTGCATGCATGCAACAAGCTGCAAAACAAAGGTCATACCCCTTGCATCTGCAAGTTTGATTATTACAGATCTAAATTTTTCAGGGATTTAAAGATGTTTCATAACATACAAATTGAAGTCATGTAAGTTTTTGATGCATTTTGGACATACTCAGTCCTCAAAATACCTTTTATGGAGCTCGACATTTTTGCCTCATAAAGCATGTCTCACACCATGAATGTGAATTACCCCGTGTTTTAACGTCCAGGGCTCACTGCTGCTGCTGATATCTGACTCTGATTTAACGCTGATGAAACTGCAGGTGTCACGTTGTTATTCAACTAATTTATACATACATACATGAGCTGGAATTTGTAATTTTAAATTTATTCAAAATTCCAAACAGGAAAGAGAAGAGAAAATTGTGGAAAGTTGAAGTTGATGTATCAGAATAGCAATTGCATTCAAATGCATCAGAGTCAATGGAAAACATAACGCTAAGAGATCATTTCAGCCTACAGCTTGGCATTTGTTAGCCAGTTGCCAATAATGTGTTAGTAATGTACGAAACTGTGACTGTAGATCGATATAACTCATGACGAACGAAAGTCTTTTGTCTTGGAGAAACTTCTACAAGCTCTAGTTTGAAACAAGTTTCCACTGAAATGTATTTGAACTGATCCAACATCCACCCCCCCCCCCCCCCCGAAAAAAAAGACTTATAATTGCAAAATGTATAAAATATGCCAGATGAACCAAATATTTTGTAGTAAAGGTGGTAATTGAAAACATATTTAATACATTGAATATCTGATATTGTGATTACTATCCATATGATCACACAGGGTCTTTAGCACCAATTAAAAACTTTTACAGTTTAATAGTTGACAGAGAGTGAGGGATGGGGGTTTGGGGGGGGGACCTCTGATGACTCCTCACCTATCAGACCCACATTTCACTTTTTATTTTCTCCATATATTAGTTTCTTTCCATTACAATGATCAGGTTCTGTGACGGTACAAGGTTTTATTTTAGTCCAACACATCTTGTGTGACTTAAACAAAACCTCTTAAATTTCTTAATTTCACCGCCTGTTGGGGATTTGCAATTCAGTCAGTATTTTATAAACAGCCACTTCTAATGGCTGACATGCTTTCTTAGACAATCCTCATTCAGAAACTGGTGAAAATCCAAAAATCTAAAGTTTTGTATCATTTGGATATAAAAATACATAATTGATGATACCACTATTATTATTTTAGATTATGGTGTAGGGATTCATATACATGCATCCTTTTACAGTTATTGGATCCAGTGTCCCATGGGGAGCTGAGGTTCATCACAAATTTTAAAACCTCATTATACACCCCTGATCATTATACCCTCTGGATGGTCACCTTTTTTCTTCTATGGACTGAGCCACAGGCACATTTGTATCTACAAAGCTATTCTTGGTCAACCCTCACTTCATCTGCGGACCTAAATCATTCATAAAAGTAGAGAATGTCATTGTCTTTGTAAAAGTAAAAACCTCATTTTATCTATCCCTGCAGCCTGGACTGACCTGGGAAAAAGGGCCTCTATATGTTCTGCTTCCTCTGGATGCAAAAATTTTAGTGGACTGTTATTGCCCCCATTTGACCAGCAGTGACCTTGAAGATGAATTAATCTGTCATTTTATTTCATTGAGTGCTGATGTATGACTGTTGGTGCTCTGTATTCTACCTTTAGTTACTGGTATTGATATTGCAAACACATGTATGAATGCAAGAGGACTGAAGTGAAGTGTGTACTCTGGCATGTGTAGGTGTGTGTTGTTCACATGAATGCCCCCAACTGAGAAGGCATCTGTCTGCACAAGGGCCCACAGGTAATAACAGTAAAAGTCCCCACCTGCTGTGTGAAATTTATTCAGTGCTCCACTCGCACACGCTCCTCACATGGATCGGTTGTGTTAATATTGCAGGTTACTGCTTGCAGCCAGCCACCCAGGAGGTCTCACGGGGCTCTAATTAGGTGAAGGGTGGACTATTCAAACCCTTATCAATTCAACAGAATAATTCAGCTGGAAGTTGAACTTGAGCAAGAAGTCAAGACGTTCTCATGTGGCCCTGATAAAAATAAATCATAGGAAGGCAGTGTTACATGGGAAAGTGAGCTTTAAATCAAGTATCAGAGACCAGTAAGGTGACTGAGTTGCGTCAATATTGTGTGGTGTGTGATACCCTCAGTCACGTTACAGCTCTTGGCAAACAGACTGCTTGACCACCACTTTAGAAAAAAAAAAAAAACAAAAAAAAAAACATGTAAGAAGTAAAAGAGAAAGAACAATAAAAAAGGAAAATTGGTAAATAAAGGTAATAAATATAATGCAGAACTGACCACATTTCTTTGAGATTAGTAAGTACGCTAAACTATTGTTGTTTAGATTATGCAAATATTTACAATCAAGCTATAATGCTAGTAGTTGCACAATGTTTCACTGTACTTTTGTTCTACATTAACTATTGTGGACGTGGAATATGCCTCGTGAAGTGACATTTTCGGGGAGGGGTCAGGAGAATGGGGATTAGTTTTTTGGTTATAGTGTACTTCACAATGTGTGTATCTCACACTATGTTCCATTTGGTTTTGACCGGTATGGGTACATAGTGTGCCTTTAAGTCTGTTTTCTCAAACTACTATGACTTATTATGTTATTATGAACTACTACTTACATCCAGGGCCGTTTCCTAGTCCCCTTGGGGGCCCTAGGCAAGAGTGAGCATAGGGGGCCCTCCCGGCCCAAAAACACCAAGAAAATCATTCAATCCAAAAATCTTTTATTCTAAATAACAGAAGTGCACAATGATGTAAAAACACTTAAAATACAATATAACATAACAAACACAACTAAAATGTGCAAAGTTTGACAAAAACACAATCAAGCAAAAAATATCAAGCAAAAAATAAAAAAGTTAAAATAAATAAATAGTTAGTGGTCTTTGGTTTCATTGGATATGCTCGCTTCATTTTTCTTGTATCGTGTTTGAAGCACCGCAGAAAGCCGGCCACGGGCAGTTGGGGCCCCTTTAGGGGGGGCTCCAAACGTGTCGCTGCAGTGTCTATGGAGGTTTTAGGTTGTGTCATTGATATGGATCGATACTGGCCGCGTCTCGGGGGTCCCTTAACACACGAGGCAGTGACAGATAGTGGGGGCCCTATGCGAGGGGGTTTTCAACATATCGTCATTGCCAGTGTCTAAAGCAGTTCAGTCATTTTGTCATTGACAAAAGGACCAATGTCACTGCTGTCCTGGGGCCCCTTCCAGCTTGGGGCCCTAGGCAATTGCCTAGTATGCCTTTCACTGTTGCGTACATCCTCACTGCTTTAGCTCAATGATTGTGTTTATATATTTTTTTTTTGTCATTATCTTTGCAAATTGGTGATAACAATCATTTTAAAAAAAAAAGAAAAAACACAAAAAAGAAAAAAAAAAAAGGAAAAAGGAAGCACAAAAGAAAAAAAGGAAAAAGAAGATAATAAACCCTGCCGTAAGGTGCATGGCTCCTCTGACATAAAGCCAGTGGGGATTCAGACTTCAGCTTTATCTGGACAGTAATTGCATCGTCAAGTCACCTGCTGGTATGGCTGCCATTAACCCCGCTGTGCTTGACCAAGGTGAACATAACACCTCTCAATGTGTTTCAAGCATGCCATCAACACACCCACACACACGCACACACAAGTGCTTGTGCACAAGTTCAAGTGTCAAAATTAATGGCGAAGCACAATCTGGGCAATGGCAGAAGCAAAAAACAGACTTAACACAAGTTTTCCACCTGAACACATGTATCTTACCTTGAAATAAAATAAAGGTCTTGCATTGTATGGCAAAGAATTGAGTTTTAATATTAACACGAAGAATAAAATCAAATGGATCAAAAGAAGTCTGTAAAAGCAGTAATGTTGCCTGGAATGCAGTTAGTCAGTTCTGTCACTTTATGTCTCTGTCTCTGGATCTTTGACTGGGAAATCAATAATGTCTCCAGCCTAGCATAAGTCAATACATGTCACACTTTTTTCCTCGAAGCATTTATGTGTTGTACTGCTATGACTGTGGAAGTGGAGCCTCACGGTTTTCTGCTTGAAAATTTGACCTCAAACAAGAAACAACAGCAAATTTTTTTTTTAAATCATCAAAACTGAAGAAATATATTGAAAATGTTACTGTTTATTTATGTAAAGTTTTAAAATGTCCACATCAGGACCTTCTAAAGCTGGAGTTAAGCTTCAGTATGTGCTGATCACTTCCATTAGTTGTAGTAATGTATTCTTGTGTGTTACTGTTTTTTTCATTGCTTTTACATTAATTCCTATTATGTACTTTAGATGCTATTACAAGTTGTGCGTATGCATGTGTCTTTTTTTTTTTTTTTTAACCTTCCTTCTCTTGACCCAAAGCACAGGCTCAAGCCCTGCTACAATGTTAAACCATAATGCTGGGTTACAGCATATACAAGACACTATGGGGCTCTGGAACCATAGCATGTCTCCCGTGCGCTGCAGACCATATATAGATTTGGACATATGTAAATGGGATATGTAAATCAATGTAAATCAGTGTTTCTGAGTAAAACTGATTGATTTATTTTCTCAGAAAATGTCCTCAACTTCTGAAACTGTTTCCTTGCTTTGAGCCAGGCACAAAAGTTTAAATCCGAAAAAGCAAACTCTCTCCGTGACCTGAGGCCATCTACACAACTTCAGACAATCAGCATTCATTGTGATGTAATGATGCAATTCAGTGGTATGTCTCTGGAAAAATCATTCTGATTCTCTGAAAATCCTAGAGACGAACCAAGCCCAACCTGGCACTTGTGTCAGCCGAGCAGCGGCACCTGGTTGATCAAAAAGGGGTTATATCTTTTTCTCTCATCTTTTTTCCTCATACATTGACGAACAGTGTAATGATATGATGATTGGCTGGTTGGTTCTCGTTCGTGGGCCCTCTTTTCTTCTGTGGGTAAACCTAACAGATGTTCTTATAGTCATCAGCGCATAAAAATGTTATCAGTTCTGTGGCAGTGGTGACATGTGCTCCTTGCAGAAACATTTGCATAGTTTCACTGTAAATACTGAGCAAAGACACAGTCTATAGTCTTTTGAAGTAAGAAATTTGATATACAGTAAAAATCAGCTTTAATATTAAATTATAAAGGACCTTGTGATTAAATACACAAAATCAATATACAGCTGCAGATACTAAAGATGAGGGAAATGCAGAAAGGAGGTTGGGGGAGAGAGACCCCTCTACTGTGTCTGTAAGCCTCCAGGCGCTGCTTTCAACCTCGAATCAATGTAACTCCACTTAGAAGTAAATTGAAACAGTCTTTCCATCGAGTCCCAACCATTTTAATTTTCACCTGGAGGGGTCAGGGAGAGGACACTTTTGTGATGATGAAAGACATTTTCCCATTTTCACAGCTTGGTCACGCATTGACACATCATTATCTCATTGACTTAATACATGGTTTCCCCCCTCTGTCTCACTCTGCTTCTCTCATCCATCAATAACCATGTCTGTCTCACTCATTCACCTAGCTCTTTTTTTCTTTCATTTACCTCCATGTGCATTTTCCCATAGATTCCTCTATGTTCTCTTCCAATTTATCCCTACCACACCTCCCACACTGGTCCCTCAGCTTTCCATCTTTTAATCCTCTCTCCCATCACTTTGTTCATCTACTTCCTCTCAATTTTATGTCATTTCTTTTTTCCTCCACATTCTCACACCTTTAATGCACTCCATCAGGTCTACTTATTGAGTGCCTCCTCTTTTATAACATTAGTCTCCGCGTTTGTCATTCTTTCCTCACACCTATATGTATTTTATCTGATGCATTTCCCCCACTCTGTCTAATCTCCTCTATACTCCACTCAGACAGTGCCATTATCCAAAAATCCAGTCACAGATTGAATAAAGATATTTCTCGAGATTCTTTACTATCAGAACAGTGTTCTTAAATTCTGTTGATAATGCAAATTTAAAGGAATATGACGTTTATATATAAAATATATAAAAATATAAAGTTTAGATTTGATGTTTTTGTATTTGTACTGATTTTCAGAGATATTTGTTGAAGTGACTAACCAGGTCGTCCTGGCCCATAACACAACACTGTATCTCAACATGCAAGAAATGTCATTAAAGCCAAATATAGGTGACACTGATGTTGCTTCCTATCATTGAAGACAGCTCTATTGCCTTTATTTTTTTTTTTTTTTACATGAAAGTTAATGTTGAATAAGCATTTCTTCCAGACCAGTAAACAGGCTATGATAGTTATGTTAGCTATGTAAATTACTGGACAAATCCTCCAAGATGTCATCCATAGTTTTTCTACAGAATTATATTAAAGCCTCTTTTTCCTTGTACTGTGCGGCATCATTGTTGCAAAAGGATAGAACAAGCAGTGGTGCAAAGCCAGCTGGAATACAGCCACCTTAGTTTAGTCACAGCAGTGGTGCGCACAACTATGGTAAGCGTACCACCAGTGGTTCACGAGCACTCTGGTACTCAGGGGAACGTCATGACTTTCCACATTATTTCCACATTTTCACTTAAAAAAAAAAAAAAAGCTTGTCCTTATTTCCAGAGCTGAAATAAGGACACATATATATATATATTATGTGTATATATATATAATATATATAACTATATTATCTATATTAGATGATATATATATATTTAATCTAAATATATATATTGTATTTATATGTAATGTACTGTATGTATGTATTTATAGTATCATATATATAATATAGAACTATAAGTTACTTTTTTCTGTATGATATAGATATACTCTTAGGATATATCTGTGATCTTCTATATATATTCTGAATTATCCTGATATCTGTCTTTATAATCTATTATATATATATATATATATATATATATATATATGGATACTAACCTGAGTATCACTTGGCGCTGGAATGAAATCAGTGGTACTCCCCATCCCTAGCTCCAGGCATACCTATCAATGGTCTGTTACTACAATTAAACTAAATACAAACACTATAACCACATTTACTGGAAAGCTACAGCTATCAAGAACTCACAAGCAATCAACATATCCAAAGAGAACTCAATAACAACTTTTTGTGCCAATGCAAAACCCAATAACAGCATGGTTACATAAACCCTTTTATTACTGACCTCACAGGGGAGTCATTAAAATACGCATACAGAGTTAACTCAGAGTAACATAAGAATGATCTACAAATTTACATATGTCAAAACAAGGAATAAAAATGAACAGAAAGTCAAACTGTTAATAAATATAATAATATAATAATAAATGGCAGCATTAAATGAAATTGCTAACACACAAATAAACTTTGAACACCTCAACAACCAGTGCTGCAAAGGATGCTGGGAATCAAACCTGGAAGACTTCGTCAGATCACTACAATATTCCCTTTAAAATGTGACTATGCTCTATTTTTATCTATTAATTATGTTATTCACAGCTCAGAAGTTAAAGCACTAAGTAGCTAAAATTATGACCTCTACCCATTGGCTATGCTGGCCTTCAATTGTCTGGCCACCTTAAGCTTTGTTGCTTCGTATAACTTTATCTGATGTGGTGCAAAACAAGCTAAAAAAGAAAAAATAAGTAAAGAAATAAATAAAGTAATCCAACATATATTTGTCATGGATGTGAAATCTAACCACAGAGACCAAAAAGCGGTTTTGCGCCCAGGCTTTGAGTATGTTTATGTCTGCTCCAAAGACGACATTTTCAACATGTGCTAGGTCAAGGAACTGCACATTTTTGTTGTTTACTGGATTTCTTAACCCACTTGTGGGAATCTTGGTGCTTGGGTTAGCTTTGCGGTTTTCTTGGTAAGAAAGTTAGTTAGTCTTCCTAATTATTTCATTGTTGATGAAAGATGTTTATATGAAACAACAAAATAAATAAGTGCACACTAAGCATGGACTTGATACTTTCTATAGTACTCAACCAATACTTTCTTCTGCAATTAATTTTTTTTTTTTTTTTTTTTTTGTTGTTTTTTTTTTTTGCTACTCCTGCACCGAGCACATTTAATAATGGCAGAGTGCTGTTGTCAAGAAATGTAAAATCCACAGATTTGTCAGTCATTGTCATTTGTTATCATTGTTTAACGGTTTACATGAACTTTACACCCTGAGTCAGCCAGTTTCTTAAGGCCATGGAGTTTTGTTTAACTCTGTCCTTTATGTCCCATCCCTATGTTAATGGAGGGAAGTGATGTATGGGTGTTGAGCAAGGGAGGGCCCCAGTTAAAGCTCTTTGCTCCCAGGATAATTAAATCAAGCTTTAAAATGTAAATATACCATAAAACAATATTGAGCTCCACTGGTTTTAATTGATGCCTGTCCTGAATACTCGATGAGGCTATTAATTTTGACTGATGGCTCACTACAGCCACATGATCACTGCAGCTGGCTTGATGATGGAATCCTTCAGACTCTTACCTCATGAACAGCTATGAGAGAATGTTCTAGAGCAGTGGTCCCCAACCTTTTTGTAACTGCTGACCTCCTGTATTGTCTCTTAAAAGCTTTATTTTTTTTGGAAGTCGTAGGCTGTTCTTCTTTCTCCTCACTGTATATTTTCCCCTTCACAAAGAAACTTTCCAAAGACGTCTGTTTATTACTCATTTTGGGAGTTGAGTTAAATTTTGGCTCTAAAGCGACCGAGATGTAACCAAGAGAATCTGGTCATTTTTCAAAATAAGATTTTTCACAATAAAAGCTTGTTCAGACTCATATAATAAATAAAACTTAAAAAAAAAAACTTTTTTTTTCTTGCGCGGACCGGTACCAAGTGATCCATGGCCCGGTATCGGTCCGGGTCTCGGGGGTTGGGGACCACTGTTCTAGAGTTCATGTTTTTAGACTGGAAAACAAAAACAAACAAAAAAAGGGATCTGAAAAACTGTTGACGTATAATGTAAGAAATGTAACAATTGGCAATGCAGACATAAATTTGTGGAAACCTCAAACAAAACATCATATTACAAGTTCTAAAACAGACGAGGGGCTAAAAGTGTGCCAGGCCTCATATGTTCCTCGTGTGCCACAAAATACACCAGCCCCTCCCCTCTTCCTCCATCCTCACCATGTGTGTTTTAACCCCCACCACTCATGGCAACCAGGCTCTATGGCATGCACACAAGCTCCAACTGGGTAGGAAAGACAGACTTAAGCTGATGGTATATTGATAACCAATGACAGTTCAATTTGCAGTGCCTCCGCAGAGCAGCAATGAATTGATTTCAGTATAACCTCCTCTATGTGGGATTTTCTGCTTGGCTTTAGAAAATACTATTTGACAGATATGGGTTTGGAAGACCGATACAAATAGTGGCATTTCAAAGCGAGTTAATATCTAAGCTCTGTATTTAATGCATTTATATCTGTTCACAGATTGGTAACAAAATCTTCCACAAACTAAAAGAACACTAAAATGATGCATGATGTACTGAAATGTCTTCTGCTAAAGAAATGATGTAGATTAGTATTTACTAATCTACTTTAATCTCTAATTCACTAATCTCTCTAAAGGCTGCTGCATATGACCAGCACTAATCAGTACATTAGCTGAAAAGTAAGTCATAAACACTTGTGGGTATGTATAATTTTACATGCAAATTTTTGAGCTGGGATTGCCATTTCCTACAGTGTTTATGAACTGTAAAATCTCTGCGTTTGTACGTGCAATTTCATACTGCAGTACTTGTGTGCATGTGTGTGTGAAGGTTCAGATAGTGATTTATTAATGAAGGCAAGCAGGCCTTTTCTATTCAGCTCTTACTGCTTCAATAGTCTTTATCAAAGCCAAAAATGAAATATACTGCATAATTCATGAGTGCTAATACTTTAGCCTTTTTATACATTTGGGAACAGTGGCGTGATGTAACTTCTGCGGATACTTTCTGATGAACCTGAGCTGATATATATAATGTGTAAGCAGATGTAATTTGCCTAAGAGGCTTCTTGAAATAGCAAAGTTAACTTTCCATTTCAAGATTGCAAGTGCTTATTTCTCTCTCTCTCTTTCATCCTTTTTCCTTATTTCTCAGACTTCTCCTCTTCCTGTGTAACTGCTTCCCATTCTTGCTTCTCCTACTGTTATTTCTTCTCATCTTGTCCTTCAGCTCGTCTCCTCTGTACCTGCTTTCTGCATCTTTGCCTCTCACATATTTTGTTGCGTATTTACTTTATCTTATCTTGTAATCTCTACTTTTTTTTTCTTTTTTAGTAAAACAATGTCCACCCCCCCTTACTACCCACACTTTACTCTTAGAGTGACCTCATCCACCCTTTCATGAAGGGCAGGTGGAGTGTAGAGTGTGTGGCTCCCTGCAGATCCGGGTTAATCACCCAGATTTGCTGGCAGTCCTGAATCCCAAACTCTAAGAAATCAAACCCAAGTACTTGGACTGGTGGCTACTCACTTCAGGATTGTGTAGGAAATGCAAATACTTTGCATACGTCATTGATTTAATCACTATTTTACCCCGAATATTTTATAAATTTAAACATACACAGAATCAACTGCTAGTTTTCAGCATCTTGCTGTTCAAGTCAATAGTATGCTAGCTGTTCTGTCACTAAAGATTCAAATGAAAAAAAAAAAAGATTCAAGGTGGGAACACTTGAGAAAAGGTTGTATTGTGAGTGTTCTCTTCTGCTGCTGTCCAAGATTATACTTCTGCACCACTCTGCCCATCTTAGCACATTTTTTAATGCAGCCATCATGTGGTACAAAGGTTTTAACCTGCACTGTTTAAATACTTCACGCCAAAATGCTTGTAGAGATAGCTCTTCTACTCCTTTTTTCTGTTTTTACAGAATTCAATTCAAACATATTTAATATATAAAACATATACCATTTTGCAAAATTTTACAATTTTTTTTTATGCAAAGTGCCACAGTGGCAGCTGGACACACAAATGTCACATATATGCCTCTACAAGAAAACGTTTTCTGGGTTTTGTGCTGTGAATTTTAATTAATTATATTTATGCCACAGTTTTATGATTTGAACTGTTTTAAACTGCATAGCTGATCTATGTCAACACATTAAGTCATAGCCTAGTGTCACTAATTTTGAAAAAAATCCATGGACATGTTATGAGAGACTGCGAGATAAACTACTACATTACCAGGCTTTGCTAGCCTGAGATCACGTGTCAAACTCAAGGCCCATGGGCCAAATGCGGCCCACCACTTTATTTTTTTTTTGGCCCATGATCGTGTTAAGACAAACAAATACTTATAACAAGAACATTCTGAAAACATGCTGAAGGGGTCTCAATGCATCTGCTTGTTTGAGTCAGCATTGACATCACAAACTAAAATAAGAGGCAAAGAGAGCACATAGGAGTTGAGGAGTTAAGTTGAGCAGCTAGTTTACAATGAAAGTCAAAAAGTCACAATTTTATGAATGTTTTGAGCTTAAAAAAAAAACCCTCCACAACAGCCACAATTTTACTCTAAAAAAATTGAAAATTTTTGTCAAAAAGTCTAGATTTGGTAAAACAAGCCTTTTTTTAATCCTAAAAAAGTTGTGACATCTGCCACCATTGACATCTGCAATTCTACAACATTTGCAATTCTACAACAAATGACGATGTAATTTTAAGTTAAAAATTTTTGTGAAATTTGTGATTTTATGCCAAACAGACATGATTGAAAAACGAAAGTCTCGATCTTCATCGGTCTTCTCTATCTTCATTTTTTTATGAAAAAAGTCACTTTTTTAAAATTTGCAATTTTACAAGAAAAACTTGATTTTTATGACAAGTCATAATTTTATAATAAAAAGTCTGGATCCTTGTGAAATTTGAGATTTTATGACAAAAAAAAAAATCACTTTTTTTTTTAATAATAAAAAATTGTAAAATTTGCCATTTTCCAACAAAAATTTGATATTCAAGGATAACAAGTTGCAATTTTGATAGCATACTCTATTGTAGCGGTTTCATTTAGACACCAGATAAGGAGCTTAATAATTTCACTAAAGCCACAAAGAAAAGCAATAAAAGGAACAAGCTTTTTTATGTTCCAAGACTCCAAGTCTCTTTCAGAATATACATTTTTAAATCAACGAATGTTGACCGAACATGAGCCGGTTTGTCCTGACCATAAACTGGATCTTAACAGCAGTTTGTCTAGAAACAACATTGTTGACCAAGACCAGGAACTAGCAGAAAATCTCTGGTTGAGAAAACTAAGAATAATTGGACTTTTCATAGTAACCATGGCAATGATGTGTCCCAAGAAGCAGAGTTTGACACCCCTGCCTTAGATGATAGACAGAACTCATAAACTGACTTTAAAACAAGAGATTTAATGACTCAAAACATTTTTGACCAAGTTAAATAAGCAGTGCTTTTTTATTAGGCAGGGCTTATTAGTAGCAGTGATATTTCATAAAGATAAATCAGATACATTGCTCCCTCGTTGCTGTAGATATATGTCAGCCATCAAGTTCAGATGTATTTGTTTATTAGACATAATGGACTCCTGTTTCACAGCAGGATTTCTACGTTTGTGTATACAAAGTTGAAGGACCCAAAGGACTCACTGTATATGTGTAAAAGAACAAAAACTCTGTTAAAGGAGCTCTGATATTAAGAGTAGAGTGGCTTGTTCATGAATGTCCGCAGTATTTGACAGTAATGATCGCCACAATCATGTCTTATGTATCTGCACTGTCTTATGTCATTTATGCACCAATTTTAATGCCCAGTAAAAAGAAAAAAAAAGGCAGTTGGTTGGCTTTAAAATTTGATTTGCTCTAGTTTTATTGCTTCCTGACTCAACTCTTTTTTTAGTACAAGATTGTAATGTTCCTTTTTTCAGTAGACACACTTCAGGCATAATGCATTAAAGCAGCAACATTTCTGTATCCTGGACCACTGCATTCATATTCAAACTTATGCTGGTGTATCTCTGAAAAAACAGAACATGTGATCTGTCAGAAAGATGACACTAAATATCCATCTTGACACAAATCTGAGTGACACCAACGTTTTTCTTCAAAGAATCATTGAAATTTTCATTAGGCTTAAGTACGGTGAGCGGGGTGCCAGCATCCTATAAAAAGGAAGATTTTCTAACATTTGAACCACTGGACTTTCTCTGGAGGATAAAGAGCAGTAGTTCCCAGGTTGCCATTCATTTTAACTAATTATCCACTGCTAATTAAGGCGAAGAAAAAAGCAATCAAAATGGCTACACCTGTCTAATTACATACAAGTCAAACTGTGTGGGATTGGATCCAAGAAAAGGTGAATGATGACAGTCCCAAAGCTGGACTCCCGGGCTGACAACCTGTTTAATTAGATTAAATAGGAACTTGTTAATTAATTAGTGTATCATGGTTGACTGGCATTGGATTCTTTATGGTCGGAATTGATGGATACTTTAAAGACCTGTTGTATAAAAAGTTTTCATGAACAAGGAAACTTTAACAAGGACACTACTGTCAGTAGTGGTACAGGTAAGTTCAAGCTCAAATGGTTTAAGGCTTTCATAAATTTTATTAGAAATGCTGAGTGCTTCATTATTTTACTTGTAATGACATGTAATAACCTTGTGTAAGAGCTTTGCAAAATCCACAATATTCACAGTACTTAGCTAATATTTGCTCACTTGCCAAATAAGAAAAGATGATACAGTATTTTCAGAGTGTAATGGTCACAGGTGATTAATGGCAACTGTCAAGCAAAGCTGATATTAAAAACTTTGCATTTTTGTCAATTGAACAGCAGGCAACATATAATATTCAAATGGTTCCTATTTTCCGATGATATATAAACTATTCACAGAAAGTAGAAAATAAACAGTGTTCAGTTGATCTGACATATCTTATAGTAAACATTTTTGCTTGGATGTAAAACATTTGGTACTTCATACCAAACTTGAAATACTTCAAAACTGATACAAAATTTATTTTTTTTACATGACTTCTACACCTGTTTATCTTCTAAGTTAGAAAATCCTTTGACTGTTTTCCATCATGTATCCCACATGTTATAATAATAATAATAATAATAATATTATTATTATTATTATTATTATTATTATTATTATTTATTATCATTTGATTTTGAAAATATGCAGTAGTAAATATTTTAATAAAGTAGCCACTTTTACAAGACCACCAAGAGCACAGATCTCTAAAAGAAATTGTTTTGCACCTGGTAAATTTGTATTTTTCATTTAGTAAAGCTTGTTCAATTGACAAATCCAAAAAAATAAAATAAAAAAAATAAATCAAATATTACAAAAAGCTTGCTGAAACTTCCCCATTATACTTGTGCATATTTCTCCCTGTTAGGGAAATGCACATAATATTTATGTGTAGCATTTTGCTGTATTACTGAGGTAAAACGTTTTAAATTGACCAAAAATGTAGAAAAAAAAATTACAATAACATAGGTAGACTTGAGTCAACTTATTAATTTCAGAATATGTACTGTCAAGACTTGGATTCATGTTTTCAGTTTTCAGTTTTTCAATTTAAACCCCAAAGTATTTTTTTTTATAATATCTTATTTTGTTTTTCATTTCAGATATTTTTATCCTGTGCCGTGGCCTTACTGTCTCAGCTCCAAGGATGCAACATGAGTCTCAAAAATAACTGCTCTTTTCAATTTTTGGACCTAAGGCAGCCTTGGCAATATTAAGACTTGCCTTGTCCATTATCAGTATAGTCCAGAGGGAATCTGAAACCTGGGACTTGATTCCCATTGGCACCTATGTTGGCATTTTTAGGCATCCTAAGAGCTGCTGCCTGGAGCCTGATGATAGAGTAGTTTCAGTGCTGTAAAGGAGCTGATTGAGATCAGCTGAAAATGAACTCCATCTGCTTCTCAGGGAAGACTCCTGATGGTGCTGCCGTGTACGTATCTTTTTTTTTTTGTTTCAGTGGAGCAGACAAGCCAGACAATTGGCTCTGTTTTGAAAAAAAAAAAAAAAAACACAATGGGATGGGAACACAGTATCCCTCTCCTGATAATGAAATTTCACCTTTCACTAAATTACTGATGATACTAAAATGATGTAATGTTCAAAAGTATGGAGTTGGATCTGGTACGTGATTTATTTTTGTAGGAGCAACCAAATTAATGCAGAAAGTGTTCTAGCCTTATATTGTGTTCCATACTGGAGGATTCTGCATGTCAATTAACATTGAATGCCACTGTTTAGTGCCAATGCAGAGAGCAGTGTGTCCTTCAGATAACAAGGACTAAACCTTCACTTAACCTTAACTGTTTCAGCCTAATCCTTTTGTTGTTGTTGTTGTTGCCATGTATATAACATTACCCAGACTATAGTATCATGGATAAAGTTTTATTAACTTGAAATTAATGTTAATAAAAACATTGGCAATAAAAACTTAATTTAAACAAATGCGTCAAATGCAGAATAATATACAGGGGTACCTCTACTTACGAATATCTCTACATACGGAATTTTCAGGTTATGACACGCCTCAATGGGAAAATATTGCCTCTTGTTAGGAGAGAAATTTCAGTATACGAAAGGCAAAAATACAGTACGCGCTGCCACTCGCAACTCTCAGAGTTCACTGACCGTAAACTTGTAGCTGCTCTGCCATTGGCTATCGGCTAGCATCTTCCTGGCATCCCATTGACATTTTACGAAAATTCTATGAAGTTTTGGAATTTGTTGAAAAGAATCACCCAGAAAAAGTGTTCACTAGTCGGGCTATAGCTCATTGTGATGATGTTTGCCTTGCACATTTCCAAAGGATTGTTAAAAGCCGACAAAAGCAAATGTCCTTGGATTGGTTCTGTACAAAATGTCGGGCAAAAACCACTGCTGAGAGAGAACATGAACCAAAGAAGGCAAAAGGGTGACGACGATAGCAGTTAAAAGGTAAATTAACATAATTTTTATTCTTTACTTTATTCTTTGTTTTTTATTATGAACAACTCTCATTTTATGTTTATTGTGCAGTAATCTAATGGTTACATGTATTTGTTACATGTTTTAATGCATTTTTATGATTTATAATAAAATTTATGTCCGAATTTCGGAAAACGGAACGGATTAGGGCATTTACATGGAAAACGCGTCTCTACTTACGAAATTTTCAGGTTATGAAACTACTTCCAGAATTAAATAATTTCGTAAATAGAGGTACCACTGTAATTGGGATATTGGAAAATGATGCAGTATTGTGTCGCTTGATTAATGCGCATTGTTTCCTGATGGTGCTACCATTTAGAAAAAAAGGAAACTTACATAAATACATTCATTCACTATCAGTTCTGCTTATCAACTATCGGAGGAGGGATTTCAACTTATTCCTCCTCACAGAGCAGCTTTGACTATGACATTGGTATATTTCCAAACTGCTCATTTCAGGTCATTTCAGAATATTTATGTTGGATTAATGTAAGGACTTTGCTCTTATGGTATCATAGTATCATTCGTATCATTTGCTGGCATCATTATTGTTCAATTCAACATAGGAGCTAAATCTGCACTAGCTGAAGCAAAGCAGGCTTGAACCATGACCAACCTTATCCCACTGTGACATGCAGATGGGATAAGATCCATTTGTTGCAGCTGCAGTGGTTTCCATTCTCCAAACATAAATATCGTCATTTAAAACGATAAGTTTTATGTTGGTCTGACTTGTTCATGCAACATCTTTGCAAAACTTCTGGTTTGTCCACATGATCTCCAACAAATCACAATTGACAACAAGGTTCATTTTGGAGAGCAGCTGCTTTCCCCTTCCTGCATGTCCTTGAACATGTGGTTGTTCAGTGTTTTTCTGCTGCTGAGCTCGTCAACATTGCCATTAGCTTCTGTGTGAAAGGCTTTTAGGTTCTTAAAAGTTATCCTAAATATCTTCAGAAACATTATACACCTTACTGTATAGGACTTAGTGGTCATGGACCATCCCAGTAAGGCGTAGTCTGTCTAGCTCTATAGTCTGTCTAATAAAATGCACAATTTTTACATAGGTGGTGTGATGTTTGCCTCTGCTAAATTAATCAATTTGTCCTCTACAAATGAAATGTTACTTGTGTCACTGGCTGTTGCATAAGACCAAACCATAACGTATCCACCCCCATGCTTAACAGTAGGAGGGGTTTTTTTTTCATTAAATACTGCACCATTCTGATTCTCCAAACATTACTTTGTTGATTACAACCAGGAAGGATTATTTTAAGCAGTCAAAACTGCTTATTTAAGCATGTATACATTTGCAAACCTCTGACATTTGTGGTGAAGATGAAGGTTTTCTGCTGAGGGCTGTTCCTTGACCTTCATATTTGTGCTGATTTGGCTGGTCAGTTGGAACAGTACTCCAGGGCTCAAGACTGAAGTCTTTTTCTGGGGTTTTGATATTCCTTTAATATGTTACACAGAACATTTTCCAACTTTTTCAGACCGCTGCTGATCCTAATGACATTTATCAATAATTCTGTAAATAGAAGAAACAGCTACCTGAAAATGTTTTACTGCATTTCTCTGGTCTTCCTCTGCATTGTTGCAATTTTTGCAGTTTCAGGTACATACTTAAAAGTGCTTATTAGTGCTGAATGTTGGGACAAGATTTAAAGAGCCAGACTATTGATAGAGCTTTGGAATTTACATCACTTGGCTCTTCATAATAAGTCTTCAGGAGTCATATACCTAAGCCTGTGAACTGAAATCTACAACATTGGTTAAGAGAAACTCATGGCCAAAAGCTCTTCCATCTCTTCAGTTTGTCTTTTTCCCCACTCTACAATGTTCCAAAACAAAAAAGACAATAGCCTTAATCTTAGACTTAATCTTAGACTTAAAATCATCCTTAAATTTATGACTTTGGAGATCAGTTAAGTTAACAATTCAGAGACGCAGAAATGTTTGGACCAAGGGTGCCCATTCTTTTGCATACCATTGCAACGGTTAAAAACTCTATTATATACAGCAGAATTAATAGAGTTTGTAAATGCATTTCTTTTTTCAGTGTGAATGTGACTCAGTTTGATGGGTTTTTCTTTTTTAGCTCCCTGTGTAAGCAGGGGAGCAGGATGAGGCTCACTCAGCCCACCACCACTCTTCTGTGTCTCCGCCAGCTCTCCTCCCCACCCCCACCCCCACCCCCAGCCCTCCCGCCACGTGTTGTCAGTGTGTTTGGTGTGTGTTTGTTTGGCGTTGTTTTGATCGCCGGCGCTTGTGTGTTTGGGCTGTGCTGGCTGGGCGGCGAGCGTGCCCGGTGCAGAGCTGATGGCGTGCCAAGTGCTCCCCGCGGGCCGGCAGTGCCTTCCACTCTGCTCAGCCACCGTGAACGCCGAGCCGACAGACTGCTGCAGGGGGAGCACCACTTCCTTTTTCTCTCTCTCACATACACACAGGGAGGCTGCACCCCCCCATCCCCCTTCCTTTAGTTCCTGCTTCCCCCTGACAATCCTCCCCATCTTCTAGTTACTCCTCTTCCCCTTTTTTAACCTTCTTTCGCCATTCCATTTTTAACCAAAAAAAGAAAAACAAAAAAATCTAACCTTTTTCAAAAGAAAAAAAGTCAATAACACACACACACACAGAAAAATAGCTTAAATTTTACATGTAGCATTTAAAGCAACCAGTCATTAACTGCCAGTAATGTGGTTAAAACTTTTGTAAATAAGAAAAAATGAGGTGCTTTCTTCGTGTAGATACCCTTTTCCACTACTTAATGAACTTTTTTCTTTTTTAATGATCATGGTATGTGTTGATAGTCCACAATTTTACCAGAGTTCAGTGTTGCTTTTATTTATCTCATGGTGCACTAGTAACCAAGAGAAACCCCGTACCTTTGGGTTCAACTTAAACTCTTGCCCTGGCACTGAATAGCCGTACCTACTGTTCATTAACATTTAACTCTAATTACCAGGCTCATTAAAGCATTGAATTAGCAGCAAAATCCTTCCAGCCTCCTCCTCCTTGTGCTTAATCGTTAAGCAAATGGAGCGTTACAAGTTTGAAGTGATGGCTATTGTAATGTAGGTGCCATGGCGCCATGAAATGCCATTCAGCTTCCCTAAAAATAAAAAAAAAAAAGGAGAAGGAGGGAGGACTGCAAGCCATTTACTTCCACTTGGAAGGAAAGATGTTTTGTGTGCACACAGTGGGGTCAGCTCCACCTTGAAACATCACACAGCTATTATTCTTCTGCTGCATGCTGCAAGGAACGGTATCTTCGGAAGGTCAGCCGCATTTACATCCAGGAAAAACAAAATTGCCAGTAGCCTCATACCTGTCAAGCTAATGCAAACTTCACAGTCTTCTAGGTAATTTCCACTGCAGTCGCACAAATATAATGTCTGTATCAGCGTTTTCCTCTTCGTCTATGTCTTTAAGTGTTAAGCTATTCTGTGAAATGCAAACACTGGCAAGCCAACATACGTGAGGTGGCGTTTGTCATTCAGAAGGTCAAGATTAAACAGTCCTTTCATTGTTTGATGCTCCCAGGTCACAACCTTGAAAAGTCAATGTCAGATTAATTGATTGGCTCTTCTTCAGAGGGACTGAGCTGAACCTACATGCAGCATGTAGACATGTTTGTCACCATGTTACAATATATCATAACAACTTTTCTATTGAGAAATATGAATAACTGGATGTCGTGCAGAAGAGCTCTGTCATGTTGAAGCATATCAAACAATGCTAATGCCTGCTAATTCATGCATACGTGACTCTGATTAGAATTATTTGCAGCCAGACAGTTTTGGATTGAATCAGTCTGCATCTTGGAAATTAGCACAGGAATATGTGCATTATCTTTACTTAATGGTCCCTGTGGAACATGTGAAACAATGGAAAAGATGAGGAAAAAATAGAACATTCTCACAGTTTACACACAAGTATAGGAACTTCTGAATATTTTTTAAAACACACAATCTTACACACTGTGTAAAACTAGTTAACTGAAGCAGCCAAATATATATACCTGATCATGCTATTAGTGTCATGAGAAAATTGACTTATGTGCCCAGCTTGTTTTCATGGCATCACATATAAACAGTACGCCACATTTTGCATTCCATGTGCATGCATTTTAAGTTTTTCCCGTGTGTGTGTGTGAGAGAGAGAGAGAGAGAGAGCATCTGTGTCTTTTTTTATGAACAAAATGACACACCGAATGGTTTGGGTGAGGCTAAAAGTACAATAGAGATTGTTAGCATTCAACATTACTGTAAATGGTTTGGACTGAAACACAATAAAACAAGGAACAGCAATGACACGCTGGATAACTTGCCATGTTATTACAACATAGTGAAGATTTTCTAAGTCCTGACTTCAAAAGCTGTGAGCAAATCTGTGGTTAGAAGCAATACTTCACTGGGTTCTAACTTTGTCAATATCACTGATTATCACCTCACAAACCTTTGAAAGCTGCTGTCAGAAACTTAAAATGTTCAAGGCTGCATGAAGGAGTTTTTTTTTTTTTCTTGTCAAAATTTCAGTTTCAGTTTCACTAAAGGGAATATTGAATCAGTTTTAGGAAGTTTCATGGAACTCTCACAATCTCCCATCCCAACCATAGGCAAAAACCAACCAAAGTAACTTTGGTTCCCCGTCCTGGTTGTTTCTTGTGGTATTGCTTTACAGCACTATGTCAAACATAAACAAAGATTGAACTAGATCACAGAGCTGCAGTGGAGGCCATGGCAGAGGTTGCACTGGCTACATTTACAGTTAGTTGCCCATATCTGATTTTTTTCTGCATTTAAGCTGGTTACCAGCTAGGGAAACAGTGTGCAAGGAAGTTGGCCACTGAGTCCAAAAAATTATGCAGCAAGAGAAGGAAAAAAAAAGCAACATTATTTTTAATAAATGCAGGTGAAGTGAAAGATGTACTATATGGATCTATGTCCATTGACCTATTGACACATCTCAGTCTTTCAGAGTATATGAACATCTACATGGTCACTTGCACCCTACAGTGCAGTCTAAGAGACTAAGAAAGTAATGACAGAGGGGAAACCAAGCAAGAGACAGAAGAAGGGTAAATGTGGGATAGTGTGAAAACAACTAAACTTCCATACCTAATGGGGGACCTCCTGAACTAAAAATACAAAAAATTCCTCTTAGCTGCTGGATCCATACTGTGGAACAGCTGAAACAATGGAAAAGATGAGAGAATGAGAGAAGAATAATTGAGAACTTCTGAGTTGAGTCAAATCAGTCAGTAAGAAGAGCGGCAATGGCTCGAAAAGTGAGTCAGTCTCCTTTCAGCCCCATGTTAAAATGTCCAACTTTGTAACAGAAAAAAATATATTTACAGCCTGGTTGAATAAACAATTTTGGTTGCCTGAGCTAGATTTAGCATCCACTACAACTGTATGGGGGTGATTTTTTTTTCTACCACATCAGGTGAAATTATATAAAAAAACAAATGTATGTATAATTAGAGGAGTGTTTTTTTGAATAATGACAGGCATAAACAATAAGTAGCCATCATTGCTTTTACTGCTGAGTGTCTAGCTCTACATTGACTTCTGAGCATAACTTCTGAGCTGTGAGTGCAAATCAGATCATAGTCCTCCTTGTTTTAAAGGTATTATGTTTTGTTGCACCATTAATTGCACCGACAGACTGCCGTGACTGGCTGTGGGTTGGCTTTCAAGGATCCGAGGACAAAGCTTAGCTGAGCAGCAAGAAGCTTGCGCCAACTAACTGACATGAGCTAGGCCATGCTTGTTTCATCCATTTTCGACATGGCACCTTTGGAGTATGAAGAAAAAGAGTCTTCAAGAGCACTCTTAAAAAAAAAGGTTTGTCCAATTCTTCTTACAGTCTGTGGAGAAAATTTCTCTCAGAGTAACTTTCTGTGTAACCTTTGTTATAGCAGAAGAAATTACTGTGGCTGGAGGCAAAGACGACTGGAGACTTTGTGAGCTTGATTACTCTTCCTAAAAGCAAGCAAATATTTCTTCAAAAGAAACTGAAACTGACTTTTTACATAATAAAAACTCCTTTGTGTTGCTGTAACATCACATCTTATGTGTCACTGTGATCACAGTGAAAATGGCTCTTTGCAGAACTGTTATGCACCCATTCACATTTCTACAATAAAATATTGGGAAACAAATAAACTATTGGAAACAAAAACCTTTTTCACAGTTGCTCTTTGAATAATCATTACATAATTTCTTGCATTTAAAGTGGATTATTACAGTTAGTTTGAACTTTTATTGCACAAATGCAATACTACTTGCAGTAGTGCCAATTACTCTAAGCTTGAACTTGAAGAAAAGATTTCAAGGAATATTAAAAGTATATCCTAGATTTTAAAATTGACAGCAGCAAATTTCTGTAGAATCTTAAGTTTGGGAAAATCCCTGGGGTTACAGATGCCATGAGTGTTTTAGTGAAAAGAAGCAGGAGACAGTTAATGTGGTGTATCACTATCTGAGAGACCTGTTTCTATTACAAGCCACTCATCTCTAACAAACTCTCCCATGACTCTTTCCACCTCCACTCTTCTGTCTCTGTCTGTCTTTATAAGTCGCACCTCTCTCCATTTCATGGCTGTTTTCTTCCTCTATTTGCTTGACAAGACAATGGATAATAACCCTGGAATAGCACAGAGACCGGCAAATGAGAGTAATCAAGCTGTCTTGTTCTGGTGGCGTTCAGGTTCACTCATCAAACCCTAATTATCACCCTGGAAACCAATGTTCCGCTTTAATTGTTCTGATGAATGAAATATTACAGAGAGGAGTCGAGCTTCAGCCGAGCGGAATAACAGCTTTTAGCCATAAAACACAGCGGAGTAGAAGGAAGAAGACGAGGAGGAGTGAAGGTGACTGAGAGAGGACGAGACAGAGTGTGAGAGCTTGGGAGAAAAAAAAAGTCAGGGATGAAAAGAGTTCAACATGGAAGATGTGTGTGGGGGGTGGGGGGGGGGGGGAGAGAAGGGAAATGAGGAAAAAGAGAATAGTTGAGGCCAACTGAAAAATGACAGCAACAGCGTTCAGAGAGCCAAGCAAATCATTCAGAGTGAAAATGTTCAAGTGTGGTCTAATTGTTTCAAGACAGCACACAAGGAAGTGTCAGGCCAGTAACCAAGACAGATTGCATCCAGAGATCTTTAATATTGCTCCCAGGTGAGTTGTACCAAAAAAAAAAAAGAAAAGAAAAGAAAAAAAAATGACATCATCTGAATAATCTCCTGTGAATTTTTGAGTAACTACTTATCAAATCCAATCCCTTTGTGTATCAGAAGCATTACATCATTTCCAATCTTTGCCGTCATTTTGGTACAACATTTAGATGCGGTGAATGATTTTTACATCTTTTATTTATTTATTTATTTGGTTTTTTTTTTTTTTATTTTTTAATTTGACAACCACAAAACAAACCTTGAGATAAAAAAAACCAGTGGGGGATAAAATGAGATGGTTGCACAGAGCATCTGGCAAGCAACTTTATGTGTGTGAGATTGTTCCTTAAGGCAGTCAAATAAAGCAATCCTCACCAGCGACGCACAGCCACGGAAATGTAGATTCATTTCTTCTTCCTGATTAAATGTGGTGCCGCTTAAAGTTCCTTCCAGATAAGACACATTGTACATTTGCAATATTCGAAGTGACGCTAAATGTCATCAATAATGAACCACATCAGAAGTGCACATAGGTGTAGTTTTCCACTGCAGCAGAAACAAAGGTGGATTCATGGGAAGAACAGGGGGAGACGTCTCACGAACATCAGAGTAACTGGCACTATACACACAGGCAAACGCACACGTATAATCCACAACTGTCTGCACAAACTCCTGGAGGTACAGCTACCCAAACGCACACACACCATCAGTGATGAGGACGTCCCCACATTCCTCACTCTCACAAGTTTCCATCGGATGGATGGACAGATGGGCAGTTGCATGATGTGTGTGTGCAAATTTGTGTTTGATTGAACAGATGGCAGCTAGCAAAAGTGGACAGAGTTCTTAAAGAAGTTCTGCTGTAATTGAAATTTAGAAAGATGGCGGAAGAAAACAAACAAACCTTGATGGGGAAATAAAATGATGTGACAATAATCACTGCGGGTAGAAAGTGGCATGGGATAGCTGATAAACATTAATGAAAAAAGATGAACAATTTTAAAATGTTATTTCACAGAGCAAAGAAAAAGGTAGTAATAGTAAACATGAAGAATTATCTTTTTATTATATCAGACATTAGTAAATTGAATAGTATGAGTGAGATTATGTTGGCACAGCAATCTCCCCAAACACCTTGCGAGTTTGATTTGAAGTCTGTTTTGAACTTCGTCTCAGCAGTTAGCTTAGGAATTAATGAAAAAACATTATTGGAAAATCTTTCATTCAATTTACTGTTATAATTCTTCGAAGTCTTAAAATTGTTTAAAATGGTAGCACTCTGTGACAATGCTGAAGTATTTTTCTCCCTGAAGTCCAATTACCTGCCGTTTAGCAATCTTCTCGTTGACATCTGACTCAATACTAAATTTGTAACTGAATGACAAATAACTGAGGCTGGATGGATTTAAAAAAAAAACTGTGCAGGAGTATGGCTGCACATCACTGTAGTCATGAAATAAACAGTGATTTGTGACTCACGTTGTGACTACCCAAGGAGCCACAGCGCTTAAACACAGTAGCTGCCAGTAGATGAGTTGAGAGGAGGCGCTTAGTTTGAGTATTGTGTTCACAAGCAGTCATGAACATTGTGATTTTGTACGCCCACCTGCTCAAGAATATGTATGACTGTGAGTGATAATGACGAACCATATGTGCCAGAGCTCAGTTCTGGACAACCCTGGCTCAGTTCAAAGCAGCGCAAAAGACTTTATTTCATGTTGAAATATCAGTTTAAATTTCACTTGAAGCAATATTTGTTTACTTTTAGTTTTCAGTCCCTTTTATCTGCAAAAAACAGCTTTAAGTAAGTGACTTTGGATTCCAATCCCAGTTGTGTCTTGTGTCAACTGTGTATCGCTGACAGCACTGTGTCACACATCATCAACAATGAATTTAGCTCAAAGAGCTACAGTGCTGTAATAAAAAAAAAAAAAATCCCCCCTTACAGATTTCTTCTGTTTCTGCTGTTTTGTTAGACTTAGGGTGAATTCCAATTCCTCCCTTAACCCTCAATCTCAACCCTCAATCTCAAAAATGCGCGCTCCTGCTAAGGGCAAGTGGTGTCCCAATTCTAAGGGACATCAAGTTGAGGGACGAGTTTGAGGGCCATATCGCCCTCAAAATTGAGATTTTCCGACACCACCCTTGGAAGTAAGGGCTATCCAGAAGCTAGCTACAAACGTTAGTATCTTCGTATATCTTAAAGATATAAATGTTACGAAACCATTTTATTGTGTTTGTTTGAGATTTTTTTGCGTAACATTTATTTTTTTACTTTACGATGTTTGCAGCCAGACCGGCGGTCTCGTCGGCTTCACGTTGTACTCGTCGGTGGTCCCGGTACATTATTCAGTCCTCCGTCGCTACACAACAAAGTAACGTGAAGCCGACCCGGACTGCTGACGGGACCGGTCCGCCGACCGTGGTGGTCCCGGTCCCGTCAGCGGTCCGGGTCGGCTTCACGTTACTTGTATACCTTGTTGTGTAGCGACGGAGGACTGAATAATGTATCCTCTATTGTGTTATTTGCTAATATTATTTAGAGAATATAAAGCGCTCTTTTCAATGTTATCCCTGTGTAATTTCAGGAAATACAGAGACAACACGGGCTCTGATACATTTCAGTCTGATGACGTAACTGCACTCGAGGGGTGTCCCATTTCTAAGTCACAAGATAGCCCTTACACTTATTTTCGAGGGTTAAGATTGAGGGCCAAAAATTGAGGGTTAAGGGCGAGGGTTGAGATTGAGGGTTAAGAGAGGAATTGGAATTGGCCCTTACATGTTTATGTGCCATAAATGGCAGTGTGTCTTTTTTCACTACTGTGGAGGAATTTTGGCCCAGTCTTAATCCAGCCACATTGGAGGGGTTTTCAAGCATGAATGGCTTGTGTAAGGGCATGCCACAGTATCTCGACTGGATTTAAGTCTGGACTTTAACTTATCCACTCCAAAACCTTAATTCATTTTTTTTCCCATTTTTTTTTTTTTTTTTTTTTTTAGCATTTCAGAGGTGGCATTGTTGGTGTGCTTCAGATCATTGTCCTGGTGCACCACCCAAGTGCATTGGAGTTTAAGCTCATGAACTGATAGCTGGACATTCTACTTCAAGATTTTCTGGTAGAGAACAGAATTCATGGGTCCATCAATTATAAATTGTGTAGGTCTTGAAGCAGCAATGTATCTCCAGACCATCACACTACCACCACTATGTCTGACTGTTGCTCTGATGTCCTCTTTCTAAAACACTGTTCATTTTATACTAGATGTAACAGGACACACATCTTCCAGAAAGTTCCACTTTTGTCTTGTCAGCCCACAGAATATTTTTCCCAAAAGTCTTAGGCCAAGACATTTTTTTGTCAAATGTGAGACAGGGCTTTGTGTTCTTTTTAGTCAGCAGTGGTTTTGGCCTTGGGACTCTCCCATGGATGCCATTTTTGTCCAGTTCCTTTCTTATTGTTGAATCATGAACACTGACCTAAACTGAGACAAGTGAGGCCTGCAGCGCTTTAGATGGGTTCTTTCGTGACCTCCTGGGTGAGTTGCTGTATGGACCCATGTCACTCTTGGAGTAATTTTGGCGGGCTGACCACTCCTGGGAAGGCTAACCAGTGTTGCATGATTTCTCCATTTGTGGATATTGGCTCTCACTGTGGTTCGCTGGAGTCATGAAGCTTTGAAAGAAGTAATGGCTTTGTCACCCTTTTCCAGACTGTTAGATGTCAATGACTTTGCTTCTGCTCTTGAATTTATTTAGACTGAAGCATGATGTTTTGCTTTTTGAGATCTTTTAGCTAACTTCACGTGATTTCTTGATTTTATAGCTCTGGCACTATACAAGCCTGGGTGTGGCTCGTGAAACTGAACTCAACTTTCTAAAGAAATGTTAATCGCAGCTACAGTGCCTTGCGAAAGTATTCGGTCTCCTTGAACTTTTCAACATTTTGCCACATTTCAGGCTTTAAACATAAAAATATAACATTTTACTTTTTTGTCAAGAATCAACAATAAGTGGGACACAATTGTGAAGTGGAACAAAATTTATTGGATATTTCAAACTTTTTTAACAAATAAAAAACTGAAAAGTGGGGCGTGGAATATAATTTGACCCCCTTACTTTTAGTGCAGTAAACTGACTCCAGAAGTTCAGTGAGGATCTCTGAAAGATCCAATGTTGTCCTGAATGACTGATGATGATAAATAGAATCCACCTGTGTGTAATCAAGTCTCCGTATAAATGCACCTGCTCTGTGATAGTCTCAGGGTTCTGTTTAAAGCACAGAGAGCATCATGAAGACCAAGGAACACACCAGGCAGGTCCCAGATACTGTTGTGGAGAAGTTTAAAGCCAGATGTGGATACAAAAAGATTTCCCAAGCTTTAAACAAGATTATTCCTGGACAGTGAGTAAAAATGGCTTAACCTCAAATAACAAACAAATAGATGGACACAAAGAGGAAACATGGCAAAAGCTCTGTTATGGTGCTTCAATGTCTGTCTATGTGTGCGTAAGTCACCTATACTGTAAAAGACACCTGAAGTAAACTCGAGACTCCCTAAGTATTGAGATTTTATTAGACTAAATAACTTGCAACTTTTCTTGTAAAGAGAGATAAAATAATAATGCAGCACAATCTAGGAGTATATGGGGAGGATCTTTTGGTGAGCGCTAATACATCACTCTTCAAGAACATATTCACAGTATTAAGCCAAGGAGGCAGTCAGCAGGTTGGGTTAACTTCAAACAGCAGGAGTAGAGCTTGTGGGAGGAGTATGCAGAGTGAGGTGAATATTAAATGGAAAGGATCATTGAACCAGCATTTTTCTTCCAAGCTAAAATAATTCCTACCTAACGTTGTTTGTCCTTGGGGCACTAGACTGTGGTTTGACGACTGTATTTCAGCCTGTGCACAATATAAAATACAAATATGTAGAAGCACAGTTCAGACTCATCACACCTTTGGGTAGAAATGCACAGCACATTTAGCTCTGTGATATAAATAATGCACGTAGTTTCAGAAAATCAAAAAATCCCTCTTTTACTCATACAAATTTACTGAAGCTGATATCAGTACCAGCTTTTCTGGAATAAGGCTGCAAAAAAACTAGTATCCCAGCTGCAGCAAAGGTTTCCTGATATATATATATATATATATATATATATATATATATATATATATATATATATATATATATATATATATATATATATATATATATATATTTGAGGATTTTATATCATACAGAAACAAAAATTGCAAGGACTGTCACCACAGAGTATCGGTTCAAGTCCAGTGGAAATTAGAAGTCTTGTTCATGTCGAGGGCAACAAGTCCTTGCCTCTTATCTGCAGTCCAGCTGAGTCAGTTGGTCCTATCAGCAGGCTGTTATCTTCGTGCCCTCATAAACCTCAGCAGTGTATGAGCCACCCTGGCCTTATCAGAGTCTGTCCTCCCAGAGAAGGATCCATGGCCGCCGGGCCTTCAATGACCCTGGCTCGACCTCTCCTTGGTTCTCCTCTTCCAGCCTTGCTGGACTGTTTTACCCTGAGCACTCTTTTTTTCACTTTCAGGCTTTCATTTTCTTTCCCTTCTGCTCTCACTCACACTCTTGCTGCCAATGTCATGGCAGATCTAGCTGGATTTAAAGAAAGCCTGCAGTGTCTAACTTCAGAATAAAGATGTGGTGTATACTTCCTCAGCAAAAATGTAATTTATGTTGGAAGTAAGTAACAGAAAAATTCATCCTTGATTCAGTTCTTTGATGGCTTTTATGTGAAGTTAATAAAGAAGATTTTGGTGCTTTGACACTGGTGATTCTTGTAAAGCAGTGATAGTAACTATTTCACCAATGCTATATCATAAACTTGAATTTTATCCAGCGGTGGTCACGCTGGATGGCTGACTTCTGGTCACGTTGGTCTAATAAATATTTACTTGCCTTGAAATCTATTTAATTCTTTCTGAAAATCTGCAGTAATGTCTTTTTGTCTGATAGCTACAACATGTCTGCAAGTCTCTTCATGATGGGATGCCACATTAATATTCATGGTGTGCAGTGGTTAGAGCGTCCAGCACATTAATGCCAACCAATTATTTTATAACAATTGAGAACATGCATATTAAAAATGTCAAATTACAAAAACTAAACATGCTCTGTGCCCGCCTTGCATGGTAATAACTGGGAAAACAAAGACCTTTGCCAAAGTTAAAACCTGTCTCCCATGTCAATACCATAGATAACTACAGTTTATTTTCCATTAGATTTGAATTAAAATGAAATAAACAACTGTAGAGCAACAAAGAAAAGGAGAGAGGAGAAAACCGATGTGTTTCAGGAGTCTTAAATGGACTTATGCAGAGACATCTCATTTTCTATACACAGTGGCAAGAAAAATGTATGTGAATCCTTTGGAATTAAAAAAAACAAACGTTTTCTTCATAGATTTTCCATAAAATTTGATCTGATTTTCATTTAAGTTACAATAATATACAGACACAATGTGCTGAACACAAACGATTATATTTACTTGTGTCTCTGTAGTTAAGAGCTAGACAAACTTCCTTTTGTAGCAATCATTTCGATCAGGCACTGGCTCTGGTTCAGACCGGTATAACATCCAATAAAGAATTTTTGATCATTGCTCTTAACACAACCACTTCAGCTCAGACACATTTCTGGGATGTCTGGTGTGAATGGACATCATCCTGCTGCATCACCCAACATTTACTAGGCTTCATCTAGTAGATCGTAACCCTTTCATTATCTTGAAGTATATTTTGATAAGTTTTACAAATCATGTTGGCAAGTGGCCTTCACCCTGATGCAGGAAAGCAAACGCTGTGCTTCCACAGTGGGATGATATTTTTATGTTGGCAAGCTGTGCCTGTAGCATTCATCCCAAAAAAATTCAGCTTTTGTTTCATCGGTCCACAAAACATTTTCCCAGTAGCACTACATATTGCTGAGGTGCTTGTAGATTTTTTGACAGTTCCAGTAATGTCTTCACACCTTTTCCTCTCACTTGTGGATTCTTCTTTGCCTCACTGAGGACTCTGTGTTGTGCCTTTGGAGTCATTTTTGCTGCTCCACTTCTAGGAAGAAGAGTCACAGAATGAAACCGTCACCATTTCTAGAGTTTTTTTCTCAGTGTGGACTGATTGATGTATACTTTTACACAGAATAACTGCTCTTGAATGTATGTATTCAAAAATTGTCACTTCATGGAGCATCGTTTATTTCAGGAGATTCATGAACAGAAAACTGTTGTTTAAGCGTCTGTTATCAATTAAAGTAGCTCTAAGCCACACGACTAAACTTATTTCAGTAGCGAGGCTCCAAATGTGTAAACGACTGTCTCCAATTAGCTATTACTGATGTAATTAACTTATGGGCTCGCTTACCTTTCCTTCCACCACTGTGAATCTTTGATAGGTGTGTTCTATAAAGACATGATAAATTATAACTGCTCAAGCACATTGATTGTAGCTTAGATGAAGTCTAGATCCTTTCGTATGACAAAATTGAATCCAGAAATCAGTTAACTCTAAGAGGATCACATAATACTTCTTGCAACTGTAGACCTATTTGTTTCTTTACAGACATGTGAAGGAGAGGAAATTAAAAAGAAATTAATATCACCGTTGGATGATCTTCCACCAATGTTTGACTAATTACATATTTCTGAGCCAAACAGTTGGTTGAAATTTGAGCATAAAAAAATACAACAATAATGATATGCAGACAGAAAAAAAAATGCTATTATATCTAACTGCTAAAAACATCATATAATCAATATCAATGAAAAAAAACAGCAATGTTTTATTCAACACACAGTGCTTACACACATTAGTTAGCAGTGTATACAGCACAGCTTTCACTTTCATTAAAGTTGACGTGAAAATGAAAGAACATCAGAGACCTCTGATGACCCCCCTATTTATTTAAAATGGCCTGTCTGTCATTGGGACAATAAAAAAGGACATTCATGTGCAGCTAATACAGCTGAGACTCTGCTAATTGACAGGCTCAAGAGACGCCAGTGAAGTAGGTCTCTGCTATCTCAGGTGTGTTGAGTGTAGTGACTGGTGAGTTTACACTGGCTGTAATTATTGGAGTGGCGACGGTGACAGCCCCTCTAATGAGTGTTGACAGCCACACCCCCATGGATGTTTGTTTTAATAGGCTAAACATCAGGCGCGGAATGGATTAGTTTTCGCACAAACACATACACATACACACGAACACGCTAAGACTTGTAAACGCCATCCCTGCCACTAACGAGTCATGTGCATAGCTGTGGATACGCACAAACAAACAGGCGCCCATCAGTGAATGTGTACAATTATTGAAATTACCGCTATTCTAAAGCAGAGAAAACTTGCTGAGCAGAAAGAATATGTTCTGATTTTCACCCTGTGACGGCCATCCGCATACCCCATCTTGCTGTAACAACTGGGCGTTGCGTATGTAAACCAAAAACTTTTGAACATTTTATATGCCAATTTCTATAGGCTTTTCATGGAATGTTGCAGCTCTGAGGAAAGCAACTCTTAAAAAAGTCAAAACCAGCATAGAGATGGATCGTGAGTGAAGCGAACCCCCCATGGGTGCAGGTGTGTTTCATAAAAGCATGTAAAACTGAATAAGTTAAGGTGTTTCAATTAGAAGCATTTAAAAAAATGTATGTCCTTAATTTATTTTTAAGTAATTAGCAATTAGGAAACAAAAGGCTCACAATGGTATATGGTGTCATTATGTTGATTAACTCATGTTTGGTGTTGTTGCATGAAATTCTGGAGGAAATGCCAGGACAGATGTTTTGATGACTTTGGCATGTCCACTGAGAAATCCACTAAGAAATACTCACAGGGACATGCACAGCCAAGACAAAAGCTAGCGGACGTACAAGCCGGTGGTTTCGAAGACAAAGGAATGTCCTCTGGGCGCATTCCTGCGAGGAGGGACGCAAGGCCTAGAAGTGGAATGACATTAATTAATTCATGTCATGTCATTTCAGTTCTATTATCTTTGACACATAAACCCGGAACACGAAAAGAATATCGTTGAAGCAACACACGTAAAACACCTTAATTGGATTATTCTGTTTTTTTTAAGATGAAGGTCATTATTAGATTAATATTGTCTATGCAAAAATGTAGTTCATGACATTAAGTAGGATTCCATTCTATTAGGGTTTACAAAACCCAGGTTCTCATTTTTTTTTTTAAAGAAACTTAAAGATATTATAAATGTGTGTAGGGTTGGTATAAAAAATACTTGACTAATGGATATCCGTATGTTAAGCAGACATCTGGATTTCAATTTAGGTATTGTATATATTTTGTTCTCAGACTATTCCAATATACAGCACTCTCCCTCCCACTCCGAGTGTGACCTCCCTCAGAACAAAGCACATATTTAATTCTTTCTGATGCTGATACAGATGCTGGCAATAATATTAATTTGGATCTCATTCTGTTGAGGTCTAAGACAGCCATCTTCCTCTATTTTCTATTTGTATCTTAAAAAGAAAATGAATGGAGGACATTAAAGTTTGGATATTACACTATTGACCAAAAAGTTGGAATTACATATTTTTTTTCACCTCTTCTCACAAAATGATTGTGACGATGTGATTTATTCTGATTGATAGCTTGTGTTATGTGCAACAGTGTATTCTAACTTTGATAACACAACAGGTTTAGAGGTACCTGAGTGTGTATTTTGTGGTGTTGTCTACACCAAAGTCAAAGTCAACTTTATTGTCAATTTTTCCAAATGTACTAGACATACCGAACAATCGAAAAAAATGTTTCTAACTGTCCCACGGTGACAAGTATTAAGTCAAACTTAAATGTACAACAGTTAAGAAAAGAAAAACAATAACAACAAAAAACAATATATATATATATATATATATATATATATATATATATATATATATATGAAATTGTATAATATGTAATGAAATGGTTTAACTGTCTGTACATAACACAATATGGTTTTTGACAGACTATTTTTTATCAGTTTTCTCCAAAAGGATTTAAATTATTCTCATATTTATTAAGTTAATAATTTCATTCTGCGCAGCAAAGTTTTTTTTTTTTTTTAACTGTCCGCTGTCTTTATTTTGCAGAATCTGGGATGATTTCTGACAGTGAACTAGGCTTACAGCTCATCAGAGGAGTGAATTTCATAGTGGTTTGCGAGAACACGAGATACAAAAAAAGGGAAAATAATCTCACAAGCTAAATGCTCTTGCAAACACAGTATGCTGTGCATTTTGTTATGTAAAACTATTATTATTATAAATGTTTTACATGCTCATTCTCTTGTACTTTTATTTTTATATTATATTATTGATGACATTACTTTATTAGTAGTATTAGTTATGAGTAGCATCACCTGTGGTTTGTAACTTCATGTGATTTCAGTTGCTAATCTCAGGAAGAAAATAAAAATAAAATAAAATAAATAATCCCACAGCTCTAACGACATGCAACAGCAGCTCACATTTGTCTGATCATTATATTGTGACAACTTATCTGGTTCTAATTTGGAAATAATGAATTATATTAGCTGCAAAATCCTGTTCTCTTCTAATTAGTGGCTCTGGGACCAGGTTTGTCGTTTACGAGACGTTCGAGAATGGAGTAATTACACTGTATAAATCAATTAGGGCCTTCCATTTGTGTACACTGTGTTTTCCAAAGCAGATTAAATGGCGCTTATGATACAGAAAGAAGCTGTCCAGCACACTGTGAAGTGGGAAATTAATAGGAAGAAAGGAGGGCAGGAGGAAGTAAGGGAAACGAGTCAGAGGAGGGAGGACAAAGGAATCAAAACAGGGCTAGGGGGGCAAGGGCATGCTGAGAGGATAATTTGCACTTCCAACTCAGGCCCTCACATGCAGGCAGGGAGACAGATGTGTGCAGAAGGGCAGAAAGAGTAGAGAAAAAAAAAAGTGTGTGTCTGTGTGTGTGTTTGTGTGTGTCAGTAATGTGAATAATGTAAAATGGAAAGTAAACCTTCCTTTAATTAAAATATTTTACCTCTCAGTAATTGATAAAATAAAGTCTGTTGGTCTGTCTTGTTATTAAAATGAGCTAAATCCAACTTCAGATTAACAATAGCACATTATTTTACAGTCTAAGACAAAGTGCAGAATCAATACCTCGCTGCTACTTCTCTTTTGATTCCTGTTTAAGTGCTTACCTATTATTTTTGAGTTGCTAGGAACCAGATGTTTTTTTTTTTTTCTTATGTCCTGGTCTACTTTAGGATTGAAGAGGGTGTCATTTATTTTTTTTTTTTGGAAACTTAAATACAAATAACTTCATATTTGAAGTTATTTGTATTATTATTATCAACATAATAAAACAAATACTTTGACATTAAATATTTTCAACTTTAAAGGAATACAGATGACCAATGATGAAAAAAAGCATATATATATATCTATATCTATATCTATATATATATATATATATATATATATATATATATATATATATACACAAAATCCTAATAATCTAGATGCCACAATCACAACATTAAAACAGGTAATTTCTGAGGTAACAGCAGAAACTTTTAACAGGGAGTTCAACTTGGCAGTTGTTACAAATAATCTTGTTTCTGTTGAATCCTCCCCTGGGAGAAATTGCCTGTTTTAATGTTATGATTGTGGTTTAGGATTTTGTTGGTAGACTTTTTTTTTTATTTTTCATAAAAAAACAGGATGACATTAATGCCCAGGCAGTGGCAATAAACTTTACTTTATTTTACATTTTTAAAGATGAGATTTACACTAAATATGTGTTATTGACAAGTGCTGATGTTAAAAGTGTTTGAACAATAATTGTTATTGCACTTTAGTTCATATGGCAGCAGAACATAAAGTGCACTTTACACTTTTGAATTCATTATTTGATTTTACATATACTATGGGATTAATCGTGATTAATCAGGGAAATCATGCAATTAATCCCGATTAAAAATTTGAATCGTTGCCCAGCCCTAATACACACACTTACTATATGTCTTTGTGTGTGTGTATTTTTTTTTAGGTCTTGATTCCATCGAATGACTTGCTTTTCAGAAACCATGTCATAAATAAATGAAATGGAGTGGAGGCTTGCGTGACAAGAACCAATTTAACAAGCTGGTCTCTCCTCTTTGGGAGGGGCTTGGTGCTTTGGCAAACCTCCTCCTCAAAAGTCCCAGTTTGTGACAGAGGAAGCGCAAAAAAAAAAAAAGAAATGTTGAATGGATTCAGTGTGAATCCCACTCAGACTGAAGAGAAGGAGGGGCACAAACTGAGATAGCTTTTAGCAATACACAGCATCACACTCAGTTGTCTATTATAAGACCAGGTCAGGTTGTGCTGAAAAAAGACGTAGAGCGTCCTCTGCTGCTGTCTGCTCACTTCAGTCTCCCGCCAGCTCGTTTGATAAAATGACTACATGAATATGCACGGTTATCCTTGTACTACTTAAGCTGAAATTCTCACAACAGAAAAGAGAGTGAGTGATGTTTTTTTTGCATTTATTTAGTAGTCATGCAAAATTAAAAAAAAAAAAAAAATTAACAATAATAGAAATAGTGCAGAACGTTATCTTATTCCTGTCTCATTAAATCTGTCTTAATAAACTTGCCAAAACACATAAAAGCACACACACCTGCACATAATAAAAAATTATAGGAATAATCATGGACGTCAGACAAGCTTCTGAAACATGTTTAAAAAAAAAAAAAGAAAATAACTTGGAAAAAAGAAGCAATTGAATACTTTAAGTGAGACTTTGCAAGTTAGTCAAGAAAGAAGAAAACTTTGCATTACCTTGGAATGATACAAGGGAAGGTTGTCCTGTCTCTGAAATCAATACAGTCGGATTTTTACTTAGATTTGCACAAAACATTACATATATAGTAACAGAGGAATAAAACTGAATTCATTATGTATTTATTTATTTGCCCTCTCACTTCTAAAAATCTCCATGGGCTGAAAATGTTTCAAAATAACTTGCCCAAAGAAATATTAGAGATAAGTCATTGTCATCCTGCTCCACCCATTGAGTCCCCACTGCTGTTGAAATAAGTAATCACTCTTTTCTAAGATGTTCATCATCTTATTAGACGGGTTGAAAAAAAATATTTTCCGTGTTTATCTCAAATTGCATTATGGCAAAAATGCATGGATTTTCACCTATGCAGCTTTCTCCCACACACGGTATCCGTGGCAGAGTGATGATTCCAAATTGCTTAGAGATGTTTTAGTCTGGATTTATTTGTTTATTTATATAATTTAATTTTTACTAATGTATTTATTTATTCACATTTGCAACTTTGTGGCCATATGATGTACAGGCGATTTTGTCAAGGTGTAGCACGCCTCGCACCCAGCGTCGGCTGAGATAGACGATCCCCTTAACAGGATGAAGAGAGTGTTCAAAGTGTAAAGACAGTTCCTCCCAGAAGGAGCCATTTGGGGCCTCAAACACATCTACCCATGGTTTCTTAATAGATGAAATCCTAAGGTGCTGGGGTGTGTGATCCAAGTGTGACCTAACATACCCAAAGTAAATCAAGAATATCTTCACAACCATGAGTTCCAAGTCTTCCAAATAATCCATCCCAAGTGTCAGAATCATTGTGACTGTTATCATGAGTTGAATGAATAAATTCTAGATTGGATGGGAGAGTATCAGTCACAAAAATCTGTTCTACAACTGTATCGAGGAGAGAGAAATTCCTCGAAACATATCAGGTCTAGTAGTGTTCTTGAAAGGAGATTAAAAGAAGCCACAGAACCACTTGGGTATCCTAAGTGTGCCAAATGAATTTGATGAAATGCCATATTTGGACGCAATGACAAAATCTGACACATTGATTGCAAAGTCATCAGTTTGGCTACATGTTTGTTTCAGAGCTGTTGAAAGCTGATTAACTCAGAATTAGACTCATAAAACTCAGTTTCTACAATGAAGTTGTTCAGTGAAAATATGCCCTTGTCTGAATTAAATATATATATTAAAACAAATTAACATATTACAGATTTAACTTATAACTGTACTGAAGTCTGTACTGAAATCTTTCTTTGTCCAATTAAAACATAACTATTTCATGGGCAAAGTTCAGTTGTGAATTATATAGAACTCAAGGAATATACTCATCTCAAACCAAATACCCACTCAGTATTTGATCAGTGTTGTCACCATCACGTTTCTCACACCTGGACCCAGTTGGAGAGGCCAGACTATTTCTACTGGCAGCCTGTTGTGCAGCACTGCAGCTGCTGCAATGTGAGGACAGTTCCAACATTTGGCTGGTGGCAGGACTGAGGAAATTTTGGCATGTTTTTCATCGATATTAAGCATCATTAAACTGATTCATTTTCAGTTCAACAACATTAAGAAGCCTAAATGATAAAATGATCATCAAACGTTGATCCAGAAAACCACAATATCCAACAGGCAAAGAACAGCAGAACAGGACATTGATAATTTTTGAATTACTGTTTATTTATCCATCATCTTACCAGGAAGTCCCTTGAGATAAAAATCAATTTTCTTTTAGGGAGACCTGGGCAATATGTACAACATGAAAAAAATAATAATAGGAACTGACAAACAAACGAGACCTTGTGAAGTCATTTTGAATGCAGTTTAAGAATAGGACCTAAACTCTTCTATTTAACCATTCGAGGATTTTTTTTTAATCAGTTAGAAAATGAGATGATGAAGCTGTTCTCCCAAGTTGGATTCTGAGAACTATAAAGAGGAGCCTCTGTTTGCATGAGTTATAATCTCAACATGTGCATACATATCAAAAGTAGGATTTTATTTTTCACATAGTTCTTTGATCACAGCTGGAATGCACAACACAATTTATAGAACAGACTATGAGCAAAAAAGGAGGTCTGTAGACATCATGGTGGCTGAAACACACTCTGTCTTCTTTAGTCACCGGTGGGCAGTGATCACAGTTTCATTCCACTCCATGCACTTATACTTATATCCTACTAATAATACACTCTCATTTGGCAAAACTAATTTAAAAGAAATAAGCTGTTCACCTATAAATCATCCATTTTCAGATGATATTCCATCCTTTTGGCATGTTATGATGCCATCATTGTGGTTGGTGAAAACTTATGAGTTATGGCATGACACCTGTGCATAAAACTACAAGATGGATGTTGTTTCATAAGCAGAGGACTATGCTTTTGAATCTAGAGGAAATGCAAGCACCTTTAATCCAGAAAGAAAACATGTCTTTCTCCATATTATTTTTAGCCATCGCCATGATTTACTGTGTAGCGCTACTGAAAGCAAAGTCTTTCAATTCAACACATTAACATCATGGCATTTTCTGTTAATAATTAGGCAAAAGTAAATGCCTTTTTGTTAAATTTCAAAATCTCAAAATACGTTAAAATCTCAAAAGTTAAAACATGCAACTCCCCCCATTTAGTGGTAGCAATTTGAAACCTTATGTCTGTTCAAACGTTGATTGCAATGCATAAAACGGCTGGAAATACAATAGCTGCAATATTCTCAGCACAGCTGAGACAGTGGTTTAGCTGTTGTAGAATGAAATTGTCAGTTTTCCACAGTTACTCAACTAAAAGAAAAAGAAAATAGCCTGCAGCTTATTGGTATTACTCCACATGAGTGTTGCGATTACTTTCGCCACATAATATAGGCTGTTGAGACAAGAAGGGAAAGACACAGATGATTTACTTTCAAAGTTGTAGCAGATATTAAGTCATAAAAAAAAAAAAATTCAACAGTTCATCCACAACAAAACTGAAATATTGGTCATCAGCACTGAAGCTCAGTGAAAGAAACTCAATATGAGACTATGAGCTTTGGTATTAAACCGATCATAGCAAATTAAAAACCTTGGTATCATTTTTGACTCAGATTTAAATTTTGAATCTCGCATTAGAAATGTATGAAATAGTCTAATTTATCATCTTAAGGACATTTCCCGACAGCACCTGATTCTCTCTTAGACCAGTGCAGAAACTCCACACTTTTATCACCTGCAGGATTGATTACTGTAATGCTCGGCTCTCTGGTCTCGACAAGGAGAGCATATCTCAGCTACAACTGCTTCAAAACTCAGCAGCACAAATGTTGACTAAGACAGAAAGAGAGCTCATATTACACCGACTTTAGAGTCTCTATATTGGCCGCCTGTCTGTTTTAGAATTGATTTTTGAGACTCTTTTATTGGTTTATAAAAGCCTTAACGGTCTTGGTCCTGCCTATTGATCAGATTTGCCTTTATCGTATGAACACTCCAGAACCCTCAGGTGTTCTGGAAGAGGTCGTCTAATTTTACTCTAAGAAGTACCACCCCTCATCAGTGCAAAAACCCTCCTGAAGACCTGACAGTAGGAGAGTGTTGATGTTCTTGTACGCAAATGCAAGACCAGCCTTTTTGGTCTGTGTAATATTAAAAACTGCATTTTGGGACCTTTTTATAATGTTGGTTCATAAGTCCATGACTTATGCTTTAGATCACGTGTCCAACACAAGGCCCGCAGGCCAAATGTGGCCCACCATGTCATTTTATATGGCCCTCGAGAGCTTGTGCATTATTGGCTTAAATTTTAAACCAAAATCTTAAGACTTAAAATAAGCTTACACCGCTCTAAAGCACATATTGACAATAAACTACATCTCCCACAATGCATTTCGGTGTCACCCACAATGATAAAGGGCTGTGTATACTCTCGTGGCAATGTGTCACCGTCAGCTTGTCGCAGAGATGCCGCTGTCACTTTTGATTTATACTCGCGCGGTCTCCGCTATGTTATGCCACAACGCAAGATGGACAATCACGAACTAGCTAAACTTACTAAACTTATCTGTTGCGTTTTTCCACTTCCTCACCATCTCGGCCGTATCCAGACTCACTTTCATTGCTATCTCCCGCCATGAATTACTAGAATATGAGAACCAGAATCGTACAGATGTGGGTACTTCCTCATTTCTTCAATGCGCTCTTTTCTACGCAGAGAATTGACCAATCAGAGGCCTCCTTTCTCTCCTCTCTGCGACACTGTCTGTTGACCTACAATTTTGGGGGGCGCACCATAATGTCTGCGTAGTGTCGGCGTAGGGTGGGGGGGCATCGTCTGCGTAGGTGACGCAGACGACCTGACGTTCGAGTATAAATCAGGCTTAACAGTATCTCACCATGAGCAAGACATCAAGATGATTTTCAGAACTAATGGACTTCAGAAAAACCTCTACAAACTAACCCCAATATACCCAAGAAAAGAGAAATTGATGCACAAGGAAGGCAATTTCATGAACGACGGGAAAACGAATACAAGTTTGTACCTCAAGGTGAAAAAACAGTATGTCTTTTGTGTTATGAGGTGGGTGTCAGTCGTGAAAGAGTTTAATCTACGTAGGCATTTTGACAACAAACACGGAGCTGAGTACGCTAAATTTAGCCTACAAGAAAAACAAAGAATCGCTTCCGCTTCTGAAACCAAGGTAATGGATACTCTGAGTGATGTTTACAGAGTCTGTTACCATGGCAACGAACTCTGTAAACATCACCTGTGCCAGAGTAGGTTTACAACCACAAACCCTGAGTTTAATATAATAATGAGTTAAATATTTTAAACTTTGACACATAATAAATACAGAAACAGTTATTTAACAATATAATAAGGCGCAGTTTAATTTATTTTGATTTACATTGCATCTTGTTACATTCATGCTGTCAATCTGGCCCTTCGACGGCAACCACGATGCCAATGTGGCCCTCAGTGAAAATGAGTTTGACACCCCTGCTTTAGATTCTGGTCTGTTGAAGGACACAGTGTCTGTTATCGTTCTGGCTCCACCAAGTCTGCTAAGTTTTGACACGTAGCCGTCTAGAGAACTTATCCAAGGTTCTGATGTTTTCATGTGATGTTTAAAGACGGCTGTTTCCTATTGGCAATTTGTCATTCTGAACCATACTGCATTCTCTGATGTTGGTAATGACCTCTTCACCTTGTACACAACTTGAAGATTAAACCCACTTTGCACCCTCTGACTGACTGCCTCACCTAGAACACATTATAGTGTATATACTTATAAATAAGATATACCCAAATTTCTAGATTACAGTCTGGCTTTTAATTGCTTCTTGCTTGATTGATTCATTTATATATTTTTTAATTTATTTATTTCATCCAGCTTTAGCTAAAAATTGTAAAATATAATTTAAAACAGAATGCAATCTTTTGAAAATCTCATAAACCCATATGTCATTACCAATAAAGCATAAAGAACATATGAGGCCTGGAATATACTTACAGTTTCACCAAGCATTTACGTTCATTCACGTACACGACCATCTGTGCAGTGAATGTTTCTTGCTATCGTACCACATGTCCAGAATGTGTAATACCGGAGGGCTTCACTTGATGGCAGAATTCAGACCCACAGTCAAAAATACAACCATATTCAAAACGTGATGCCGACAAAGTTATTGTTTTGTTTTTGTAATGTACACTGCTGAGAAAGCAACTCCAGCAGAATTTAAGATATGTTTGGCCATTAAAACCATCACCGTTGAGATGGGAGCTTATTTCTCTCGCTTTACTGATGCAGGAAAACTGAGTAGAAGCACCAGCAGTTTTTCTGTATGTCCTCCGTGACGTTTGACAACCTGTTGGGTGGAACTTGTCCCCCGCACACACTCCTGCTGATTCTCTGAATCTTTTGATGATATTATGTACAGTAGATGGTGGGATCTTCAAAGTCTTTGAAATTTTACGTCGAGGAACATTTACCTGAAATTGTTCCACAATTTTTAGACAGTTTGCCGCAGATTGGTGAACCCTCTGACCATCTTTACACCCAAGAGGCTCTGCCTCTCTGAAATGCTCCTTTTTTTTACCCAGTCATGGTACTGACCTCTTGCCAGTTAACATAATTAGTTGTCAAATGCTCCTCCATTTGTCTTTGATTGGCATCAATTACTTTTCCAGTCTACTGTTGCCTGTTTTCCATCTTTTTTGAGATGTGTTGATGCCATGAAAATCAAAATGAGCTAGTATGTTCCATCAAATGTTAAAATTTCTCAACATCTGATATGTTCTTTATGTCCTGTTGGGAATAAAAATATAGGTTTATGAGATTTGAAAGTCATGCATTCTGTTTTTATTTTCTAGGATTGAGTTGTTAAATGAAGTTGACCAAAAAAACAAAAATACTAAACTGTTCATGCTGTCTGTATTGAAATGGAGGTCAGAGTAAATCACAAAGTAAATCCCTGCATTCTCACTTTTTCCCTACTTTTTCAGATTCAGGATTCTGATCTTGAATTGCATACAGTATAACCTCACTCTGCTGGCTGCATTCTGATCTGTTCTATTCCTACTCTTTCAACTCTATCAGTTTAACGTCTTTTCCTTCAAAACATGTCTGATATTTTGCTTTATCATACAGTCAAATCATCTTCATGCACCTCAAGAGCTGTTTACTGGATCTGGTTGTTCGGCTTACGGGCTGTCAAATAAATGCCTTGTTCCACTTAAAATCTTTCAGATGAGATATTTTGTCATCTTTATCATCCAAGGCACAACAATATTATTTGTGATCTTAAAGACAACATCAGATTCAGGCCCTTGGTTCATGCACTAGAGCTACAGATTTAAAATTATTTCACAATTTTCTTTTTTTTTCAACCAAGTAAATCCCTCTGCTCGTTCTCTTTCCTGCCACGGAGTCTATAAAATTCTTTCCCTGAAATGTACCCTTGAGGTAAAGTAAACACAGATCCAAAGCAGTGGGCAGGAGTTCACCCTCCTGTCCACAGTGAGGTGGAGATCAAAGGCAGTCGTTCCTCCTCAGCGCCTGGAAACACCGGCTTTGATCCTCTCTTGGCTTGACCTCCATTCGAACTCATGATTTCAAATAAAGGCCTTTGTTCTCCTTCTGAGACCCCAGGAAGGACCGAGATGAGTACAAACTCAAAAGTTGGAAGACTTGGAAAGACAGGTAGGATTCAGTCGAGACAAATTGAGACATTATGTCTGGACTGGAACAAGAACATTTCAGGCCCTTAGTGAAATTATTCATCAGTCCTGTGGAAATGCATTAAAATAAGTGTCATTTTTTTCTTTTTGTCCTATAAATTCTGAGATCTTAACACAGCATATATAATACTGTCCTAAAATGACTGTTCCACACTATTCACCTACTAATTAAGCATAGCATAACATATGTTAATTCACTTTTTTAATTAATATGCAGTTTAATGGATTTCAGAAATATATGTCCAATAATGACCTCTATGTGGTTAGTCAAATTAGTGAGCAAGGACAATCATGAATGATGTTCAGGCTGAGGCTGAAGGAAGTCTATTATTCCTAAACTGATAATGATGTGATAGTTTTGCTCTCCCAGAATAAAACAAATATTGATTGGGTTCTCTTCCATCACAGGCTATTCTCAAATTTGTTTCACAGATTTCATGTCACATGTGTCCTTATGGTAGCCAAAGTTTTGGTGTTCTTAATTCCATCACATCAACCCATTCCTCTTGACATTTTCAAGTGCAATCATACCTTAAACTGTATACTAAATGAAGGGTGTAAAGATGTTGGTTTGCACTTTCATATAAGAGTTTCAACAAGTTCATTGGTTAGTTCATCACAATGTGACCTGCACTAACATTTTTTTTCTTTTTTTTTGACACAGTATTGTGCAGAAGTCTTGTGCTGAACTTATACTTATTGATTTTGTGAGAGAGTTCAAGGTTCCAGACAAATTGCAACAGTTGAAGGAGCACTATGAAGTCTTTCTTGGGGGGGTGGGGTGGGGTTAGATACACTATGTCTTTAGCTGTAAGGTGGCATCCAGAGGATGCTAGCTGTCTAGCAGTCTTTTCTGCAACTTGGGTTGGTTACAATTAAATCTAATATGTTGAATTACCCTAAATCTTGAGCCTTGTCTCATGCAAATTCCACGAGACAAGGCTTTCATTCCATGATTAAATTAGTTTCAATAACCAATTAGAAGCATTGTTGCCCTGCGATAAACAAATTAAATTGGCAGTAGTGTAAATAGTGAGCCTACAAGATCACCATCCTTTTGTCTCCAACATCTGGTTTCTAGCCTTTAGATGTAACAAGGTGTCATATGTGAGTCTTGAGTCAAAAATCTTTCTAAAGTTTTTGCAAAGTTATCTGGTGTCTGGTCAGCTAAAAGAAACTGTTTGAAGAAAGTCTCTATTCCTTCATAGCCACAGGTGCCGCCAGTCTACATCTACAGACAGTTTATCGGTGCTGGACTTTCTCTGGTCTCAAAGGGCCCGATCTTCCGCCAGATCTTCTAAAGCCGCTATTCAGAGATAGTGGGTAGCAGGAGGGGTGTTCCCCCAAAAGAACGCAATCTTCCACCTTCCTAAACCCGCTATCCCACCTGCGCTACCCGCTACATTATGCATAAGAGTAGTTAGGATGTTCCACCTGTTAAACCAATCAGTGTGTCTGTAGCTTTGAAGAGCAGGTTGCGCTACCCGCAAACCGCTATGGAGCGTCTTTTCATCCAGATCAGCGCAGCTCTCATGCGCAGCTCTCATGCGCAGCTCGTCTGGGACTCTGCTGTAGAGCTTCCTCCTCTTCCTCCTCCTCCTTTGCACTGATATATACATAAAAATATTTTTCACAGACAATTCCTAACGACTACCTGAAAGTCCCAGATAGTCAGTGTGCTCCCAGTAAACACGCTCTGGTTGTCTATGGTTTAACTGCGAGCAAGCCGTTTAAGACGATCTCTGCTATTTTCTCATGGGTTCAACTGAGGCCAAATCACGCTTTTTATACAAGAGTTAATTCCAGAGGTAGAGCCGTTTGTGCATGTCCACATGTGACCAGGTGGATGCACGTTGATGCCACTTGGATGCACTCTTGTACGTACCTACATGTGGTCCGACCACCCGCTACCCGCAACTCGGGATCGCAAAATACCGAGTTTGCGGAAAGGGCAAAAGACACGCCCATTGCCACACCTACAATGTGAGTAAGGGAGTCGGCATAACGGGTAGCGGCTTTAGGGAACAGAAGATTGCATTAGCGGTTATCGGAGGTTCCTAAACCCACAATTTGTGGGTAGCGGTTAGTGGGTAGCAGCTAGCGGAAAGTGTACGATCGGGGCCGAAGTCTCCCTATTGTTCATTGCTGACAATATCCCATTTGGTGCTAACTGAAGATTGTCACTATGGGTAAAGAATTAAAATATAAGATGTGATAATAATCTTACCAAATGTGATATCCAAAGACACTCTGGGCTGTTTCCTCATTAGAAATATCAGGTTTGGACGGGTGCTTGGTTGTTCATATCAAATACACATTTTTAGCCTGAACACACAGCATTCAAAATATACCAGTAAGTGCAATTCAAAATGTCTCACAATGTCAGTATTACTCTTATAAAATATATTTGACATCAAAATATTTACAGAGTTTTTCATTCTTGGACAGAAAGCGCAAAAAAGAACAGTTGGTGGACTGCTCTGTTCTCTTGAAAACATTCATAACAACTTTTTTTGACACATCTTTAACTGATTGATGGCCAAGGACTTTGCTTCATGATTTCCTTGTAAGAAAATAAAATGCACAAAAACAGCATCATAGGATAGTGAACAAACTTGTTTTGAACTCATAATCATATTTAAGCAACTGCACCTTTCAAATAGACTTTTTATGCTGTATTCAGAAGTAGATTCTCTCCAAAGGAAAATAGAAACTTTTCAACTAAATTACAGATTATTGTCAAAACCTGGAACAAATAAAGATGCAGGTAGTTCCAAAGACTTCGCACACAGAATATTTTTAAATTTAACTAAAATCTTTTTCAGAACTAAGATTTGATGTTTTGAATTCAATAATAATCTTACTATGACAGAATATGTTCCTTTTCATTTCTTTTTTTAATTGCAGGAAAAAGGAAACAGTTCTCTCTTTTCTTTCTTTTTTAATGATACTGACTGATTTTGTTCAGGGGAGAACATGAATCAGTTATTAAAAAGTGAAGAGAGTGAATTAATCGTGATTTAAAAAAAAATGTTTTATTTTAATAAGTGCTCACTAAATGAAAATAAACTACAATTATGGTGTTTGATGGTATCATGGTCAGTTGTCACATAAAGCCGATTCATTGAATAACAAATGTCTTTATATATTGCTAGCAGTTTTGCTGATTTGCCTCCTGCCTCATAATTTCTTTGTTTCAGGAAGACCAACTTTTTTTGGTTTTCCAATGTAAATATATCATCAATTTCACTTTGCAATTTTTTAATTTCTTGTTTCAGATTGGAGTTTATTTTATTACTGTCAGCCAATTGTAGCTTTTTTAATTTCCCCTGTAGGTCTGCTAATTTTTTATCTTTAATTTTTTTCATATATGAAGTAATGGAGATAATTTCCCCCCTCATTACAGCCTTTAGTGTGTCCCACAGAATTGTTGGTGATACTTCCCCCGAGTCGTTAAGGTCCAAATATTCTCTAATGTCCTCCTTTAACTTCTCCAATAATTTTGAGTCACTAAGTATGGATGAATTCAGCTTCCAAACAGTTTTCCTTATTCTTCTTCCCAGAGCTAATGACATAGAAATGGGGCTATGGTCTGACAGGTCAATTGTTGCAATATTACAATCCCTAATCCTAAATTTTTCAGAGCTAAAGACAAAAAAGTAATCCAACCTTGAGTAAACTGAATGTGGGAAAGAATAGTGTGTATAATCTCTACGAGTAGGGTGTAATTCTCTCCGATTCTGTGTAGATGCTCTTGAAGAATCTAGTGCTGGGTTCAGCCTGATGTTGAAATCCCCCCCACATATTACCACACCCTGAGAATTAACCATTAAGTTAAAGATACGTCTGTACAATAACCATTCACTTCCCGGTGGAACATAAACATTCAGTAAAGTCATTATGGACCCCTCTATTCTCCCAGTGATCTTAATGAATCTTCCCCCTTCATCTACAGTTTCTGATATGTGTTCATATACAAGTGCATTAGATATAAGGATAGCAACACCTCTCTTGTGACCTGACTTAAATGAGGAAGAGAATACCTGTTTAATTCCCATCCTTTGTAGTTTTGCATGTTCGGACTGACTCATGTGTGTCTCCTGAAGAAAGGCTACCTGTGCTTTTTCTTTTTTCAGTTTTGACAAAATCTTACTTCTCTTAATTGGATTCAAAACCCCATTCACGTTAAAAGAAACTATTTTCACAATTCCACTTTACATTCAGTCATGAAAAAAAAAAAAAATATAATAATTAAAATACATACTCCTCCCCTCAATATAGATAATAAGCGGCCCCTTCTTATTAGAATAACGGTAACACAAACCAGAACAAGAACCTTGAACAATTTTAACAAGGAACGTTTTAAATTTTGTCCATACTTCCAAACTTTGAGGCTTTTTTACTCAACCGCCTCGGTTTTGAGGGATAACCTTTCTCCCCTAACCGGGTTAAAGGGCCCTCCGCTGTCACAACAGCCACAGAGAAAAAACTCTTTGGTGTCTCGACTCCACTCATAAGAAATTAAATTGTTTCATCTAAATTATAATTTCTTTTTTAGTATTCAACTTTTACCTGCTCTGGAATCAATCTATCGTCCAGTTATTTTTGCTTCAAATTAGTCTTTTTTCTCTGTTTGATTGCATCTGAATACTTGCAACTTTTCTTTGTATCCTGGTGCTCCACTGCTCCGTGTCGCACGTTGTACCCTTGCTGGTAGCCATGACCTCCGCTGGATCCTCTCAAGAAGGGACACCGGCTGTGTAATAACTTTTACCGGTAATCCCCGGGCCTCAAGATCCGACGTTGCTTCCTCCACCGTGTTGTATGTCTTTGTCCCGTCCTCGTAGTAGACTCTCAGCCGGGCCGGGTACAGGGACTGGAACTTGATGTCTTTTTCTTTCAGAGCCCTCCGTGCCTCCGCGTATTCCCTTCGCTTGGTCAGGATATTATGGAGCCAAACCAAGACCAAAAGTTTTGCTAATTTGAAAATGAAATTGTAATTGAAAAACTAAGATTTGAACCTGAAAATTCAAGTTTTGATTATGAACTTATTTTTTTACAGTTTCAAAATTTTTTTTTTTCAGTTTCAGATCTTTTTTTTTCAGTATCAGATCTTTTTTTCAGTTTCAGATCTTTTTTTTTCAGTTTCACATCTTTTTTTTACAGTTTCACATCTTTTTTTTTCAGTTTCACATCTTTTTTTCAGTTTCAGACTTTTGGCCCTGATCTGGCGTAGAGGGCGTGGCATCAACTGAGAGGGGCGTGGAATCATGAGTGACAGCATAACAGAGAAGGCTGGGGACCTTCCTCAGTCATGTTGCCTTCAGGAAACGTAGGTTGCAGAAGTTATCAGTAGAAGTTTGATTCAACACTTTATATACACCATATTCACGTGATTGGCAGTGGAAAAAACTGACACTAGTGACACATTTCTGTTTAAAAAGCTGTTTTAGACTGTACTTGGCACCAATCGCAGTATAAAAGCAATAAACTATGCCAGACTGTACAGTTCAACAGCCACACTTTAAAGTTTGACATTTCCCACTTTCCATGGCATCCGCTCTGCCAGGACAAGCCGCGGGCCCCAGCACTCAGGTAAGAAATGTTAGCTACTTTTTCAATAGATGCTCTGAGGAAATATCTTAAAAATTATAATGATGTGTAGCGTGTGTAAATAGGTACATAAAGGGAAAAGACGTCTTTAGGTGGGGAAACTGGAGATTAAACATAGGGCTAGCATTAACTAGCTTTATGCTATTACAGTAGCTAGTGGTTCTGAATTTTACAGTCCTTACAGCACAGGTGTCAAACTGAATCCATGGAGGGCCGGTGTCCTGCATGTTTTAGATGTCTCCCTCTTCCAACACACCTGATTCGAATGAATGGGTCATTATCAGGCTTCTGCAGAGCTTGATGATGAGCTCATCATTTGAATCAGGACACCGGCCCTCCAATTTACACACGCTACACATCATTATAATTTTTAAGATATTTCCCCAGAGCATCTATTGAAAAAGTAGCTAACATTTCTTACCTGAGTGCTGGGGCCCGCGGCTTGTCCTGGCGGAACGGATGCCATGGAAAGTGGGAAATGTCAAACTTTAAAGTGTGGCTGTTGAACTCCCTCTCAGTTGATGCCACGCCCCCTACGCCAGATCAGGGCCAAAAGTCTGAAACTGAAAAAAAGATGTGAAACTGAAAAAAAAAGATGTGAAACTGAAAAAAAAAGACGTGAAACTGAAAAAAAAGATCTGAAACCGAAAAAAAGATCTGATACTGAAAAAAAAAGATCTGAAACTGAAAAAAAATAATTGAAACTGTAAAAAAATAAATTCATAATCAAAACTTGAATTTTCAGGTTCAAATCTTAGTTTTTCAATTACAATTTCATTTTCAAATTAGCAAAACTTTTGGCCTTGATTTGGCTCCATAGTATATACAGTGCATAATCATGGTCGAGGTTGATTTTGCAGTTTCTCCAGGTGAATCCTTTCTTTTGCCATGCTAATTTAAACACCTCTTCTTTCGTTCTGAAGCTGAGGAATCTAACAATAATTGACCTGGGTTGTGCACCTGCCAGAGGTTGCGGTGCCAATGCTCGGTGGGCTCTCTCTATCTGTAGATCCTTCGAATCAAGTATGCCGAGGTTCTCTTTAAGCAGCTTATCCACGAAGGAGATCATTGCTCTGGGCCCATCCTCCACACCTTCGGGTACCCCGTATATCCTCACATTTTCCCTCCGTGCGCACCCCTCCTGGTCCGCTAGCTTCAATTGGAGCTGCTCTTGTAGCGTTAGCATTTCTGCTAGTACCTCTTCCGCGTTTTGCATTCTCTCTTCATTCTCCATAATCCTTGCTTCGGCTTCGTCCAACCTCGAGTTAGTCTTTGTGATTCCCCCTTTAATATCTTCAAACTGTTTTTTGTTATCTTCTCTGAAGTCACGTATTTCTCTGAGGATCAGGGTCAGATCCACCGACTCCTCTCCCCCTCTCACATTATCATTGCCATGGCTAGTCGGGTGCGAGCTATCGTTAGCATCTCCGTGTTGTTGTCCTTTGTTGCTTTTTTCGGAGTCTAGAGCAGGTTTCTTGCCCTTAAATTTAGATGTCATCCTCGCCCCTCTACTTAATAAAGTGACAGTGAGTCAGTTAATGTATCCCTTCAACTTTGGGGCCAATTTCTATTTCTTTTGTCGAGAGCGTTTTCTCTACGCCGCCATCTCGTCAACTCCCGTCTTTATATATTGTATTCTTCACTTGTAATGCCTAGCAAAAATGGACAGACCTAATAATTAAACACAAAAATAATAAATAAGTCTGGATATGAATTTTCCACAAATCAATTTAATATCATTTATGGACATTGCATATTCAAAACACTGGAGATTCCATTTCGTGCCGTGAATTAAAGAATTCCTCTGAGTACACAAACCTTTTTTCATTTAAGAAATTGACATTATAAATGAAGATGTCTGTTTGTATTTGAAACATCTAAATTCAAGACAAATTGTCATGTTCTGAACAAAAAGGTTTATTCACAAAAACATAAAGAGAACAAAAATCCAAAATCCCAAAGAAATGCAAAAAGTAAAAAAACACTAACATCCAAAAAACACAAGAATACCAAAGTACCAACTTAACTTAACTTCCTGAGAACGAATGAAAAGAAGGACAATGAGAGGGGAACTGTAGTGATGCTACGAGGCGTGCCGAGGCTCCGAAGCATGTATCGAGTAGTGGAGGGGGCGTTTCCGTGAAACGCCTAAAAATATTAAAATGTAAACATAATCTAAGATTACTTTGCAAGTGTGTGATGAAGTTGAAGCAATAATAATACTAATACTACTACTACTACTGCTGCTACTACTACTACTACTACTACTACTACTACTACTAATAATAATAATAATATAATAATAATAATAATAATAATAATAATAATAATAATAATAATAGATAGATAGATAGATGTACTTTATTGATCCATAACTGGGAAATTGCAGTGTAGCAGCAGCGAGACATGAAAAACACAATATTAAATAGCAATATAAAAACAGAAAGTAATTCTATTTACAATATAATTATAAGACACATATGAAACACAAAAGCAATAAAACAAGTGTACGTACAGCAAATAGTGCAATGAGCTGCAGGTGCAGTGAACTAAAGGTGCATTGAATTAAGGTGCAATATGTGTTATGAACAACAGAAAAACATCAGGCAAGAGTCTTATTGTACGGTGCAATGGCATGTGGCAGGAAAGATTTCCTGTATCCTGTACCTGTAACAGTCTGTTAGAGAAGGTGCTCCGCTGTCTGTCCAGTCTAAAGGGGAAAAGGGTGCTCCTCATTGTCCTTGATGAAGAGCAGTTTATTGAGTGTCTTCCTCTCCACCACGGTCTCAAAAGACTCCAGCCTGAGACCCACTACAGAGCCAGCCTTCTTGATTATTATTATTATTATTATTATACAATTGTATTATGTAGGTTGTTGTTTGTTTATGTAAGATGAGCTGTAAATGACTCGTGATTGGACAAGACAAGTAATATGCTTCAACCAAATCCCAGTTTTGGCTGTTTATTTTAATGTTTTTTTTTTTGTTTAAACCATTATGTGCTATATCAGAATCTCATCGTATAAAGAATTCCAAAACCACAACTGTTAATGACATACTGCAGGTTGTTTTAAGGTGATCCTCTCTACCACAGATAGATTCCAAGAATTCACAAAATATTTTCAGAATAATTTGTTTCCTTTCCACCAAAATACCTCATAATTACCCGGTAGTTGTTAGATACATGCACTATGATGTATTTCAGTCCAAGACTGAAATCCCATTTTTGACTCCCTTGTTCTTCTCTAAACTCATTTAAATGCCAATTATAATTGTACTCATTCATGTGACAAAAGTACAGTGAAGGTTCAGAGGAACTATATTGTCAGCAAGGTTTTTGGAAATAACAGCGTAAGCTGCAAGTGACATTTTGTTATATTACCTAATGTTTTATCAATTTTGCCCTCATGCATTGGCGCAGCGAGTTCAACTAAGAACAACAATCTCACTCTCCAACACTCCAACCTTCACTACACCTCATCTGTTGAATAAAAATTTGTAAGTTGAATATGAAATCTGCTCCACCACTGCACTTGGCCATGTGTATCAATGCGCACACAATCATCAGCCTCACGTTTATGTAAAATTGTGTCACAGAGACTGGCAGAACTGTGGCCTTGTGTCAATCTGCTCAAGTCAAAATAGAAGAGAAATATTTATACGTGCCAGACAGTTAGACTGATGTTTAATTCATCGGTTTCAGACTTTGGCCTTTCTAACCCTGGACTCTGTGAGACGGAGGCTTTCCTGGGTTTATGACCCCTCATTAACGTCTAAAGCTTGTGTGAGTGGGGACACATCTCTCAATTTGATGCACTTGAATGCATGCATTTGTGAGAGTAAGAGTTTGCATGGTCAAGGTGAAGGTGTAAAGGTGTGTTTTTGGGTGTGGGTGTCTTTTTATGCAAATGTCTTCCACGTGTTATTTCTTATTTGCTGAGCTACTTCATGTATCTGTCTATTTACTGTATATAAAGAAGTGTCACTGAAATAAAATGCAGCAGCTGGACCTGCATGCGTTTGGCCCCTGACCTAGCCGTTGACATCCCTGTCATTGTGAACATGCTATTACTCCCAAGGCTGTATTCAGTACAACTCTCACCATATTAAGTCCATGTAATTCAGCTAAGAAGATCTGCTGAAATCTGGAAATGACATTGGGTCTTGAATGAGATAAACCAATATATTAATATTTTACTCTGTATCTTGTTCTTGAAAGACTTTTTCATTACCTTTCTTTCTCAAGAACTGAAAACATCTACAGTCATGTGAAAAAGAACCCACGCCCTATTTCTCATGACATGATATATAATTATATGGTCCTCACTAGGTCTTAAAATTCACGAACTACAACCTCAGATGAATATGACACATTACATAGTACCATGTCATTATATAATCAACAAAAATGAAGCCAAAATTAGTGAAGTTTGACAGATCTAAAACTCCAATTTTCACTGACTCTATGATGGTTGTCTTCTAAAGAGCATCATGGTAATTTATACTGAACTCATAACCTACTCTAGAGGAGGTTATGTATCAAGTTTCAGAATAAAAGTCCTACACTGATTCTTTTCCTGGTCCTATCTAAGATCAAACCACACTGAAACACCATTCAAATATCATCAAACAGAAATACTGAATGTTGATGTTTCATAACATGTTGAATAAATGTGACTGTTGAATGACTGACAGATATTCAATATTTCCACTGTCATCATGAAGGCCAGTCAGCTTATTCCAGCTCTGATTGTATTTGTCAGATTTCATTATAATGCAATGTTGATTTCAGCACTGAATCTGTTAGCTAGACTCTCCTGCAGTGATTTTTAATCTGTACCAAACATAATCCCTTATAATCAGAAATTGATGGTGAATTAAAAATTTGTGATGAAAATCCTTTGCTGAGAGAAGATCTTAGGCGGTTTGGGTAGCCTTGGTTGAACATTGAGTTCTGCATGTGGGTTTGGTTTCCTGTCAGATGCCCTTCCTCACAAAACCCTTCCTTTTATCTGCGCTTGGAGCCGGCGCTATGAGAACACTAGCTTGTGACCCCTTAGTGACTGGCTTTTCAAAGTGTGGGGCGATGTGGGGTTCAGTGTCCAGCCCAAGGACACTCCAAAACATTAAAAAGGCCAGGGATTGATCCACCAACATACCTGACAATTCCAGAAAATACTTGATCAATGAAATGCAAACAATAAAATGTTTTAGAAGGAGTTTTGCAGTTTTTTGCAGTTTAAATTTTAGCAAGATTATCATTTTTTTTATGATTTTCATGTTACTCACACTTTTACATTTGCATTTGTGGAGTCCTTCGTATTTCCTGGGCACACTGAACTAATTTCTTGCACCTCGAGGATTTATCAAAAAACCAGCTGAAACCTCAATGCTATTTCACATTGATTTCACATAATGTTTCACATTTAGCAAAAGGTCCTTTGACTAAAATAATGCATTTTCCCTTGTTCAGACACAAAACATCCAAAACATTCTATTTTGGTCTTATCTGTTCATGAATCGCTTTTCCAAAAGCCTTCTTTCTTGTCCATTTGATTTTGTAAAGGAAAAAATCGAACTCTCTGTCAAGTGTCTTTTATCAAAAGTAAGGAGAAAACAGATGGGAGAGTCAAATTGGTATTCAGTCAGTCTTGATGTTCTGAGCCATCTGTTGAGTGTATGATGGCATCTTCAGATTGCAGAGGATAGATGAAGGGTTACTTACTGGTGGCAATCATCCTGCCAAAGCTTCTTGGCTTTGGTAGTAATGGTTGTAGTAAATCCCCTAAACAACTGATTCTGAATTTAAACCTTTTTTATAAAATAAATATCAGAAAAAAATCCAATATACTATCTTACTCATTAGGAATTTAAATTGCTGAAAAACTTGTGACCATGTGGATAGATCACATGCCCTTCAATACATCAGTTTCTTTCATAATCACATTTTCTAAAAAGCAACAAATACTTTGAGGATTTTGCCTAAAACACTGACAATTAAGAAAAAAATGCTGAAAATAGTCAAGTATTACATTTAACTTGCATGCATGTGGAACATATATATGTGCAAGGACTGTTCAGAAAGACAGATGCAAGGGTTCAACTCTGGTACTACTGACTCATTTGCATGAACTGCTGCTTGCTTGTCAGTCATGGGTACTCAAACTCACAGCAACCTGGCAGCCAAAGAAGTCTCCCAATAAAGAATTGCAGTCTCGCTCATGCAGCAGAGAGAGGGAGAGAGAGCGAAACTGTCAGACCAGCTTGTTTGCCATGGCTTGATTTATATGTTAGGCTTTACAGCCCCATGATGAGACCAGGACACCTTGGTGTTGTATAGTGCAAAAAGCAAGTAAGGCACCAATGCCTGTTAAAACAATAATGATAATCTACAAGTTTATTCAGGCTAAGTGTAAGGGGAAAATGTGTACATGCAATACTGGCATCCTAGTCTTAATTTAATTATTTCTGCACCATTTTACAGTTACATTTATCTGCACATATGCATTATCTATCTATCTATCTATCTATCTATCTATCTATCTATCTATCTATCTATCTATCTATCTATCTATCTATCTATCTATCTATCTATCTGTCTGTCTGTCTGTCTGTCTGTCTGTCTGTCTGTCTGTCTGTAATTATTCTACCTATTCTTATTTTCATTCTTTCATTAAATTTTCAAGCTGAGTTGAAATTTTTAAGCAGCCCTCAGCTATATTGAGGGTTGTTGCTCAGCTTGGTCTGAAAAGTAAGTGGCTGACAATAAGATTGATCAAATAAGGTTTACAAATTAGAATGAGACAAGAAACAAGAGATTAATGATTTTAAAATAAATTATTATTTGCTATTAAAATGTTATTTTTTTGTTTCTGTTCCATGTGTTGTGTGCAGTTTTTTTGTTATATATTCATGTTATTAAATTGCAATTAATTCATTTATGTGATTAATTTATAATTAGATTGTTGAGAATGTATCACACTTGTGTATCGATGTCAGAGTGACTTTAAATTAAATGGGTTTTTAAATAAGCTGTAATTAATAAAATCCCATATATTGTTGGTAATAAGAGTGTTAAGAAGTTTGAAGTGATTAAAAAAAAAAAGATTTGCATTGTTAAGTAATCACCTGGTAACGCTTCCTTTTATAGTCCGGTATTTACCAGGTAATTACCCTGTGATAACAGGTAAAAAGATGTATTTACTAAGTAATGTAAAGTAGTAAAGCAATGAAATCTAATTACCAAGTACTTTCCCCATGTAATTACCCATTATTACCATGTAATTATCCAGTATTGGCAAGATATATTTCTGACTACTGCCAGGCATTTACCCAGTAATTTCCTGGAAGATACGCAGTAATTGTATATTGTAAATTTTAAACCGGGTTGTTAAAAATATTTACCTGATATTTATCTGTTAAATACCAACAAGTTGCCTGGTATTTACTAGATATTTTCCTGACAACTACCAGATATTTACCCAATAATTACTAACTACCATTTATTTGCCTGGTAGTTACATGATATTTACCTGGTAAATACAAGAACTAGTTACCTGGTATTTGCTCAATATATATTGAAAACTACCAAGTATTTGTCCAGGAATTATGGATTTATTACTTATTACTTATGTATTACCACCCTCACTGTATTGACAGTGAGGGTAGTAATGATTCTGATATTTACCCGGTAGTTGCCTAGTATTTACCTGATAACGTGCAACTATTTATTAAGTAATTACTTTCTGATTACCAAGTAGTTACAATTTTCCCATTAACTCCCATGTATTTATGCAGATATTAACTGGTATTTACCCAGTAATTAAAAATATGTACATGTACATTCCAAAACATTACTAGGTAAAACCTTGTGAATTACCCTGTAAGAAAGGTGGAACTGTACTGTAAAAGGAAGCGTGGTTTGTTTCCACAGTAAAAAAAGGTCCAGTAAAAAAAGGAGCTCTGGTCGCCGGCAGCTCCTCTAGTACACCAGACTGGTGTACTGAAACCTGAATTTCCCCCTTGGGGGATAAATAAAATATATTTGAATTTGAATTACCATGTACTTTCCTGGTAATTGAGTATTATAATCCTCTACCACCCATCATAGTGTGTAAGTTTTGAAAATTCTATCTTCTAAAATTCTCCAATATCTTTCTGAGAGTTATTAGGTAAATATCAGAGTGATCTGAGTTTTACAGAGTAGTTACTCTGTGATAAAGGTGGAACTGTACTGTAAAAGGAAGTGTGGTTTGTTTCCATGGTATTACCATATACTTTCCTGCTAATTAGTAGAGGTGTTACAGGTATGATAGTTTTTACCGTGTCATATTAACCTTGCAATAAGTCATACTTCCCCAGTAATTACCATGTATTTACCCAGTATTTAAGTAGATCTTTGGTATTTACCCAGCAATTAGGAATATTTAACCACAGACATTCCAAAAGATTATCAAGTTAAACCTTGCAGGTTTTCCATTAAGTAAGGTGTAACTGTACTGTAAAAGGAAGCCTTGTTTGCCTCTGTATTATTATCATGTTCTTACAATATCCTTTGGAAAAAAATCTACTTTTTGAAAATGTAAGTAGAAGTTGTACAATAAAAGAAAGCCTTTGAGCTTTTGCACCATAAGGAATATACAAATTTCCCACGGGATCATTAAAGTAAACTAAACAACTTAACTAGTGTTTTATTCAATTGAAAATGATGGCAACAGAGGTGAACACAATGCAGTACAGTACTTCATCACCGGTTACATTTTGTAAAATGCTCTTATGTCTTTAAATAAGTGTCCAAGAATGGCCTTCGTATGCTTTTTCCCAAGCCAGTGGTTCCACTCAATGAACCTTAAGTTAATCTTCAAGGCTTTCTCTGTTAGGTTCCACCTGTACCAGTAGATGTCCTCCCTATAAGTCCACCATGCCTGTTCATTGTGGCTGGGTATGAGTGCCATTCCCAGGGTGGACAAAATACCTCTGGTGATTTACCTGGTACTGTATGTAGCCATCATGGAACAACCGGGTGTAGGATCGCCAGTAATCACTAATGATATCACTTCCAGGTCTAACATATTTTCTAATGATTGGGAGCAATCTCCTCCTGGATCAAATTTCAACCAGTTTTAAAACAGGGCGTCTACAGGGACCGCCTGACTTCCATCATCCCAAAGACCCATGAGCAAAGCTACCAGGTCTTTCCAAATCATCCAAGTCCATACTGAAAATAGAGAAAATGTCATGCTTAAAGGCAGTCCGACTTAAATGCATAATTTCAGAACATTAAAGTTGCAATCACTTAGGTGCATGTTGATAAACCTCTATGATCATGTTAATACTGCCTGGCATATGACCAATTCATAGGGCTAGCTCATGAACCAACACTTTTATTTTTTGATAAAAACAAAATATCTAGTCAGATTTTTCCATGTAGACGCCATTTGGCATAAGTATTTAGATCAGGGTATCCATACCTAAATCAATTTCAAGGACCTTTCAAGGGCTTTTTCTTCAAATTCACTACCCCAGGATGACATAGCTGAGTAGAATGTACAATGAAACTGCGAGGATCAAGTCAGTATAGTAATTTAGCCGGTAGTCAAAAAAATCTTCCAAGAAATCTCAGAATGCTCATAAAGTAGATCATCAGCCAAAGACAAAAAAATTCCCCCAATATTTTTATAATTTTATTTATATTAAATTAATTAATTTCCATCACACTAACACACACTCAGTGCCTGCAAGTTGTTTTCCAGAAGAAAACACAAAAATAATTGTTGTTCCTTTCAGCAACTTTATGTACTAATTAGTATTTTTTAACATGCTACCCAGGTTTTAAACAGTGGGTCCAAAAGTTATCCCCTAAATGTATATATTATTTAATTCCCTCATGACGTTTTAATCTCACAAGATCTCATCCCACCCATAAATTTAACCCCTTATAGATTGTAGATTTTTTTGAGTGGACTATCCCTTTCATTTCTTTGAAACCTATTGTCCTTGTTTTAACAACTACTTAATACTGCAATGTACAACACAAAACATAAATTGACATTTTATGAACAAAATACAAGCTTACCTTTCTTTTGTGTTTGAACTTGCTCTTATCTATAGCTATGAAAGCTCTTCTCCCTCCAATTCTCATTTCCCTTCTTCTCTCCAGTCGTCTCACTGCTGCACAGCAAATTTTACGTAGAAGTGTAGTTACCCTAATCAGTGATTTGCTGCTCCCACATAGTTCATCCTCTAGCATATCCACATCTTCTCCTCAAACCCTGTGACAAACTGAGCCATAAAAGAGGACAACTACATATTAGCAACGAGGATGGGAGAGTTTTGGAGTCAGTGAGGGGTGATTATAGTTAGGTTAGCCATTCAGCCATTCTACATGATGGGATGGATGAACGTGTGATTTCTTGGATTTTTTTGGATTGACTATGTAATATGTGTGTAGGCATTTGGCTGTTTATATTAAGACACACTGTGTATATGTGGTATCTGCATGTCCAGTTTCAGGTCAGTCTGATTGGAATAGTCTTTAAGGGAAAATGAAATTAACTAAAATGCAAAAAAAAAAAAGGGTTTGTTGATTTAATCAGCTCTCATTGAGAATTATTATTGCATAACAAAAACATATTTATGCATCTTGAGAGAGAGCATATGAGATGAATGTTTTTCTTGTCAAAATATGAAGTGCTACATCATGCCCACAAAGCCATTTTAATTGAAGTGAGAGGGAGAGAGAGAGCAACCAACCTATGCATAATTTCCATCCATGATGATAATGGCATGTGAGACCAGGAGAATATGCAGATCACCAACTACAAGCCTAAAGCCCCCCACTCCATCAATGATGGACGCCTTGCCAATGACCTGAATGAGTTCTACTGTCTTATGAAAGACAACGGGACAGTCCTGCAACCATCCCCCACAACCCCTCCCAACAGCTCCAGCTCCAGTCATCTCCACCAACGCCCACCTTAATGGCCCCACCTTTCCCACCCTCCTCAGAGATGACTCTTTCCATTCATGAGAGGGACATCAACAAACTCTTTAGGAGACAGAACCCCTGAAAAGCAGCTGGACCGGATTCTATCTCCCCATCCTCCCTGAAGCACTGTGCTGATCAGCTGTCTCCAGTGTTCACAGACATTTTTAACACCTCACTGGATACCTGTCATGTACCAGCCTGCTTCAAGACCTCAATCATCATCCCTCTTCCCAAGAAGCCAAGGACCACAGGACTTAATTACTTCAGACTTGTCGCCCTGACCTCTGTGGTCATGAAGAACTTTGAGCGCCTTATGCTCTCATATCTCAAAGTCATCACTGACCCTCTCCTGGACCCCCTGCAGTTTGCCTACAGAGCCAACAGGTCTGTAGACAATGGTGTCAACCTGGCCCTCCACTTCATCCTCCAGCACCTGGACTCCTCAGGAACCTACGCCAGGATCCTGTTTGTGGATTTCAGCTCTGCTTTTAACACCATCACCCTACTCTCAGCTGGGAGAAGCTCTCCCAGCTGAGCGTGCCTGACTCCACCTGCAGGTGGATCACAGACTTCCTGTCTGATAGGAAACAGTATGTGAAGCTGGGAAAACACGTCTCAAACTCATGGACCATCAGTACAGGATCCCCCCAGGGCTGTGTTCTTTCTCCTCTGCTCTTCTCCCTGTACACTAACAGCTGCACCTCCAGTCACCAGTCCGTCAAGCTCCTGAAGTTTGCAGATGACACCACCCTCACCGGACTCATCTCAGATGGTGACGAGTCCGCCTACAGGTGGGAGGTTGACCACCTGGTGACCTGGTGCAGCCAGAACAGCCTTGACCTCAACGCTCTAAAGACAGTGGAGATGGTTGTGGACTATAGGAAGAACTCAGCCCCACCTGCCCCCATCACCCTCTGTGACTCCACTATTGACACTGTGGAGTCTTTCCGCTTCCTGGGAACTGTCATCTCCCAGGACCTTAAGTGGGAGCCGAACATCAGGTCCCTCATCAAGAAAGCACAGCAGAGGATGTACTTCCTGAGGCAGCTGCAGAAATTCAGTCTGCCAAAGACAATGAAGGTGCAGTTCTACACAGCCATCATTGAGTCCATCCTCAGCTCCTCCATCACCATCTGGTAATCTGCTGCCACCGCCAAGGACAAGAGCAGGCTGCAGCATGTCATTCAGTCAGCTGAGAGGGTGATTGGCTGCAATCTCCCATCTCTTCAGGAACCTGAACTCCTCCAGGACCTTGAGGCATGCAGGAAAGATTGTGGCTGATTCCTCCCACCCCGGCTACCAACTCTTTGAGTCACTCCCCTCTGACAGGAGGCTGCGGACCATCAAGACCAAAACCTCACACCACAAGAACAGCTTTTTCCCATCTGTCAGCCTTATCAATAAGACCCGAAACCCCCCCGACACTCTTCACGCTCCACCTCTGACTGACACTACTGTCACATTGACAGAACTCAGAACACTATGCGTTAAATTAACGCTCAGTCTGCACTACCTGTTCATTTGCACATTTTCATGGCACATCACTCTTGGTCACTCTCCTCTTAATGCAAAAAACAGTTTGTGTATATATATTTATATTGTAATATTTTTTAGTTTACATTGTTTGTTATATTTTATCCTTAATTGCATGCACCATCATTGCCACAACAAAGTCCTCGTATGTGTAAAATCGTACTTGGCAATAAAGTTGATTCTTCTGATTCTGATTCTGATTCTTAGATTCTAAGTTTCAAGATAAGAATAAGTACACACCACGGTTCCAAACAACAGCACCTCTCATGCAGCAATCCTACAGAAAACAGGAAGCTACAGGCCACACTTAAGTTAAGTTCACTCTACAAGAGACCATCTGCACAAGAACATAAACAAGCTTCACAGTCTTGTGTAATTACTAGGTTACCATATGTAGGAGAGTTCCCAGACTTCATTCCTTTCCATAAGGAAAGCGTGTGCAATATATGAAATGCTTATTCACCTCATGATGACGGGATTCTTAGCGTGAGATATCAGTAATTGTGAGATAGGAGCATGTGAACAAGTTGAATTGTTTGACTCTCATGCATTTCGCATGAGACTTGACAGCCCTGAATTAGCCACATGATAACTGACAGAGCAGTTGCCAATATGTCCTATTACAAGAACTACCACAACAAATAGCGCACTATTGACAGCACATACTAGAACTACAGCTACTAATAAATGTTGCCTTGTATTTCTTCAACTTATTTAGTCACAATTATTTTACTACTGGATATTATTAGAGTCCCTGCTGCTATTGGTACTGACTAAACTACTGTAACAATGAATGGAAAAAATATTTAATGCTCTTATGCTATAGCATTACTACGGAAACGATATGGTGGTGTACAGTTTCTTTACCAAATACAAACACAGCAAACTGTATAGGTATGCAACCAGAATAACTTAATATATCTACCTTCTTCCACAGTAAAGGAGGGAAGTGTTAAGCATATGCTTACATGCTCGACCCTTACGTGCACATGGAATGACATTTGTGAACAGTCATAGGGTGCACTTTCACAAGTAGGTTAAAGTGAAAAAAAAACAGCTTTCAGTGACCTCATCTCTAAGGTCACAGAGAGTTAAACTGCCACAATAACACGTCTCATCTTTTTTGATAAAGCTGACTTGCAACAGGGGAAAATTTGATCCAGCCTTTAGTATATTCCTTTAACGCAGAACAGGAGAAGTCCCCCAAAATGAAACCACTAATTTTCTGAACATCCTCAAACTCCTAAAACTCCCTCATCTCATCAGCAATATGCCTACCAAATCCAAAGAATAACGGCTGTTTCTCGAGCCGACAGACAAAAATTCCTCATCTTATTGCTGAGATAAGAGCAAAATCTAATGCATATGTATGTATATGCACTTTCACACACACACACACACACCCACACCTTCTTGTATTTGCCCCTCAGGGGGCCCAACAGTTTTTTGCACATTTATGGGATCCACTCTTTCCAGTGGTTCTACAATGGTGTAAAAAATCAGGTAGGGTTAAAAAAAAATCCCAGCGACAAAAATCACTTTAATTTCACAGAATTCTGAAGTTTTGTCTCCATGTCAGTTTTTTGGTCACTTGGGGGGCCCGTTTCTAACATAACCTACATGTGAGGTCCAGTGTTACACACACACACACACACACACATACCCAACATTTTGCTGTTCATTTCTCTACATCTATGAGTCACTCATGCATATGGTTTAGTGAGCGAGTTGATTATTGCTCATCTGGGCATTAATGTCACGGCTGGTGAAACTAATAGTTTGTTCATATTATTGGAGTTAGGATAATAGGGCTGTAAAACTGTGTGATTCTCCATACCTGTCACATGCATGGCTACAGCATCTTAAAATGGTTAAGTGGACACATAACTACACAAGTGTAGTAAAATACAATTCAAGAACAAAAACAACTTCAAAATAAGTAAAAAAAAAGAAAAGAAAAGAAATGCCTACAGCAAACCAAAAACAAAATCAAAGCCTTTTAACCAATTTCTTTTAATTTCAGAATGTAAGAAATTGTAATGAACGTTTTGAAAGAGTAATGAAAATTATACAGTCATAGTTTAAAGTGTATTATTTAAGAATCTCAATTAGTTGATTTCTTCATGGAGAAAGCAATAGCTACACAAGAAGGTAAAAGTATATTCATTTTATAAAGATGAACCTATTTTTCAAATAACTGATGAAACTAAAGTTTAAATGGTGTAAAAATGAAACACTTCACTGGGACCATAAATTAATAAATGGGAAATGGTTCTAAATATACTCAGACCAGTGCCTTTTAGGATTATTTTAAGAGTGCATTTTGTCTCTGCCAGGCTTAGAATATCCTGTGACAGAAGGTAAATGATTGAAAAAAGTTACCCAACATGACGGTTGAAGCAAATGTAATTGGGAATTTGATTCTGAATATTCAAACACTGATGTAAAAACCACTACATTTTTGCACTTCTTACTTTAACATAGACAACTGCCCCATGGGATTATATTCAAAGCGGTTTTCAGTTGCCTTTTCCAAACATTTTTCCCTGTTATACCTCTTTTAGATAGGCAACAAAAGGTGTGTATATAGGGCTAAGGGTGGTCTACGTACATTTTGCAAAACAAGAAAAGTGGAACTAGAATCCCCCCTCCAATAACAGGCATGGTAATCCTTTAAAGCGTGTTGAGTCCGAAACAGAGCAGATTGTTTAGTATGCTGTTGACTCTGAATGGTGGCTAATATTTTTGTAATGTTGATGTTTTGTTTAAAATATCAACAGATGTGATGCTGTCCAAAAATCACTTACCTTAAAAGGTTTTTTTGAACAGTCACGGTTTCTCTCCCACTGTGCTGCAACATCGGCAACACTCAGCAATCAGTAGCCATTGATCAGCAGCCATGCATGTTAGACAGCACTTCTAAGCAGCTGTTTAATACTCGTAACATGTCCAACACATGTAAAGATGGCAGTGATCGCTTAAGCTTCAGCAGAAGGTCTCAGCCTGCTTCATTAACTCGGGCCTGTCATAACTCTTTCCCTGTTATCAAAATTGTCTTTTAAATGTCTAAGTTGATTTTTCTCTAGCTGTTGATATTTTCATCTGAGGTATGAGTGTTGTGCTGCAAATAACTATGTGGTGTCCCTACACATGATTTGGAACAATACTCAGGAGGTGAAAGTTGAAATGACCAAGTGACCAATAAAAAATAATGAACTTCCTTCATCAGTGCTCGAGTGTCAACATCCAATGAAGCAATCCAAACAGTTGAAAAGGAAAATGCCTTCTAAATAATAAAGCTGATGAATGTGAGGAACCAATTTAGATTTCACAAACCCTTTATATTACATCCTTTATATCTATTAATGCTTTATTAAACCTTTATTAATGTCCTTGATCATGGGGTCACTGAACCTTTTAAATGGTAAACAGCCTCGCACATTTGTAGTGACTTTTTAATCTTATCAAGGTTCTTCAAAATGCTTTACGTTGTGTTTCTTAATTTACTGACTCACACAGACTCACACTTGCGCTTCTAATATATATTTACTCTACATACACAAGCACATTAGATTTTTATGCTCATACCCCAAGGAGCACATTGGGGGCAATGAAGGGTTCAGTATCATGGATTGTCCCCAATGTGCTCCTTGAGGCACATTGGGGGTAATGCAGGGTTCAGTGTCATGGCCAAGGACACTTTGACATGTGACGGGGCAAGAGATCAATCTGCTGATCCTCTGGTTAGAAGACAACTGGCTCCACCCTTTCTGAGGACCAACTCCTCTCTTTGTTTGAGAAAGTGAACAAAAGCAAATCAAAAGGCTGATTTATACTTCTGCATCAAAGCTTAGTAAGTGTGAACCCTAAGCTGTAGGCTAAAGGGCTGTGTATACTCAGACGTCAATGTGTCGTCGTCAGCTTGTCGCAGAGATGCCGCAGACATTTTTGATTTATACTCGCGCTGTCTCTGCTGTTATTCCAAGCCACAATGCGAGAGCGACAATCACAAACGAGCTAAACTTACTAAACTTATCTCTTGTGTTTTTCCAATTCCTCACTGTCTCGGCTGTATCCAGACCCACATTCACCGCAATCTCCCTCTATGAATTACTAGAATATGTGCTGTCTTTGTGGTGTGGAGAACAAGAATCGTACAGATGTGGGTACTTCCTCATTTCTTCAATGACGCGCTCTAATCAATGCGGATGTAGAATTGACCAACCAGAGGCCTCCTTTCGTTCCTCTCTCCTCCCCCTCTTCACACTCTCTGCGTAGTGTCTACGTCGAGTTACTTTTTGGAGAGGTGCACGGGAGTCTCTGCGTAGTGTCTGCGAAGGGTGGGGGGGCACCTCTGCATTGTCTGCGTAGGTGACGCAGACGACCTGATGTTCAAGTATAAATCAGGCTTAAGGCGTAGCCTGATGTGTACCTCTCCTCAATATAACTAGAAGTGAATGCAGAAATATGATTGGTCAATTTGTTCGTCTTCATCTTTAAATTTCCCTCCGTTACTTCTTCTTTGTCATCTTCAAGTCTGGTAGAGCAAAAGTTTGCTGCAGTATCTTTCAAAATGACTGATGCTCAACATGCATCAGCTCCAACTCATGTAAAATATGCTTTGTTTGCTACACAAACTATATATACTGACTATACTCAGTGGCTTCAGCGCTGCAAAAAAAAAAAAAAACTTAATGCCATCTAGTGGTTGGTGGTGTAATTACAGAGTAACGTAACCAATAAGCACACGTATAAATGCCAGAGACATCATAGGGGCTAGGCATAGCAACATGTGTAGTTGCTACACAGAAGTATAAACCAGCCTTTAGTTAGTGTTGCAAAAATGACTTATCCTCCTTACTTATAAGTAGGGTTGGACATCGTTTGGATTTAACCGATTCTGATTCCGATTCTGATTCCGATTCTCTATTTCGATTCCTGTTCAAAACGATTCTCAATTCCAATTCTTTTATGTGTAGGTCAGCAGATCGCAACTTATCTAACAGTAGAATTTTTTCATTGAAAAAATGTGACACATTTACACAGGCAACAGGCCATTTTTATTCTTACACATGCTTGCATGCACATATGCATACACAGAATTCACTTGCAGCCTAAATGTTAAACAACTTACAGTTGGCAGTTGGCCTCCAAAGTACATTTTGCCCAACAAAAAAAAAGGAATTAACAGTTTTTGTTTAGGAAGATGACCATATCTGCTCTTTCAGAAACAGACAGATAAACAGAGCTGACAGGTATGTTAACCTTCGGTAAACTCTGGGAGCCACGAGTAGCAGCGCGTACTGTATTTTTGCCTTTCGTATCCTGAAATTAATACAAGAAGAAAAAAATACAAGAAAAACACATATATTGTTTTTAAACATTTGAATATCACTTTTGAATTTTGAACATTTGAATCTCCAATTTGGTGCTACCAGCTACCAGCTTGGTTTCCGGCTTGACGGCGTGGCGTTCTGAGTGCTCCGTCAGCGCTCCTCGTAAAACAGCAACTTTTAACCCTTCTATTTTAAGTTTCAATGGACTCTTAACACACCGGCCTCGACTGTAGATGTTTTTAATTGTTTCCTCCACGCGGATTGTGTATTTTAGTCACTCTAGTCGCTCTATCAGCGCAATACAACACGGACGGCATTTTGACAGCGTGGGAAAATTCCGCTGGCTGTCAGCATAGCTGGGCTTGTGCTAGCTCGGTAGCAAACAAAAAACAACAAGGATCCCCAGTGAGAGTCAGTCTACAATCTACACCCTGCAAACAGAAGCCGAATCACCGCAGCGGGTCCACTTGTTGGACCCGTGTGGAAGGACGAGCCATGCTGTCACTCACCTCATCGCCAGGATGTGCAGCCTGTCTCCATAAGTTGCAGGTCATCATCGCCGAGCTGGAAGGCAGAATCTCCGTCCTACACCAGATCCGAGATGAGGAATCACTCATGGACTCCATGCATGCCGGCGCCACTGCAACCATGGCAGAGACAGTCTCTTCTAATGACTCTGTGGTAGTCCTTGGAAAAGCGCTTGACGCCGTGTCATCAGAGGAACTGGACAAAACAGTCGCCATGGACGCTCCCACTGACCACTGGGATTATCTCGGTGCCAAGCCAAAGATCCTGCCCCCGATCCGTTTCCACCCCGGGTGAGTGGGTTGCTGCTGGCAGGGGCAGACATGGAGGAAAACTTCTGGACCGCCCTCATCCACCTGGAGCTCGCAAGCTGTCCATGAACAACAGGTTTTCCACCCTTGAGGAGCCGGTACACCCCCTGGACCTGGAGCCTGCTGGCCCCTCTCCGGAGCTTCCTCTCCCCCTCCCAGTCTTGCCCAGTAATCCCACTTCTCCTGCTGTCCGGCCTCCACGACGCACCCCTGCAACAATAAGTTTCACCCCCTGCCCCAAAAATAGCCGCACGACTCAGTCCTCTGTCCTCCAAAAGACACAATTTCTCTCCCCCACACCACCGTCACCTGGCTCTGGACAGCCTCTCTCACACTCCACTACCCGCAAACATGTGGCAAAACCGTGTGCTCCGTCTCCTCTTTTTCCTCCAACAGCGCTGATTGTCGGGGACTCGCTGGTTAGAAACGTGCGATTCTTCAACGCGGTCACTCACTGTATGCCCGGAGCCACAACTGTTAATATCCTGGAAAAACTCCCCAGCCTATTAGCCTCTCTCCCACCGTCAATCTCCAAAATAATTGTTCACATTGGCACATGTGACGTCACCCGCCGGCAGTCCGAATTTACAAAGGCCAATTTTATCGGTCTTTTTCATCTCCTCAGCACCAGCAGAAAATCCATCTTCATCTCCGGCCCAATCCCAACGCTGGGCCGAGGGTCAGAGCGGTTCAGTCGCCTTCTCCATCTCCATAACTGGTTGGACTCTGTGTGCGGCACACACAAGATAAATTACATCCATAACTTTGACTCTTTCTGGTCCCGCTCCTCCATGTTTGCACCTGACGGCCTCCACCTAAACAGATCCGGTAGCCGCTTGCTTGCAGCCAACATACGGCAAGCCGTAGCATCTCACCACCTGCCGCTCACCAACACGCAACCTGCTGATAGTCCCCCGCATGCGTGACTGTTTACACCTGACGTCACACGCACACCTACATCACACGCCCCTGTGTCTCCCTCTGCACCGCCTCACCGGAATCCCCGTCACCGCAACAGGTGTTTGCTGTCAATCCCACTACAGTCAGCTGTGAAATCAGCTGATCTGCCGCCGCCGATCCGTATGGCATTACTGAACGCTCGCTCCATCTCCAACAAATCCCTTACTCTTAATGAACTGTTTATAAGTGAGAACATGGATTTTATGTTTCTGACCGAAACGTGGCAGAGGGAAAAGGAGTTTTTCCACTTAAAAGAGCTCTGTCCCTCCGGCTGCTCTGTCATCGGGACGCCTCGCAAGGAACGCCGCGGCGGAGGACTCGCTGTTGTGCACCGCGACAGTCACCTGTGCAGACTGGTAAACTCTGAGCCTTTCTTCTCCTTTGAATCTCAGATGATAAAGGTCGGGTCTCCAAACTCATTTTATTGTGTTTTAATTTACCGTCCTCCTGGCCCTATAGGTGCCTTTCTTACTGATTTTACTGACTTTTTATCCTCCATTATTAAACTAGAGAAGGTCCTAATCACTGGAGATTTTAATATCCATATTGATGATGTTACATGCAATACAGCTGCTGACTTTTTATCTATTACTGACTCTTTTAACTTCACCCAACATATCTCTGGCCCTACACACACTAAGGGCCATACGTTGGATCTTATTTTTTCACTTGGCCTAGATGTTGGGAATGTGTGTGTGGAGGACCTCCATGTCAGTGACCATTTTTGCATATTGTTTAATATTAGTTTTCCTGTAAACCCTCCCTCTCTGAAAATTAATGCTCATAGGCGGATTATTAATCAGGACGCTGCTGATGGGCTTTTCTGCCTTGTTTGAACCAAACTTGTTGATGGGAATTGACCATCCTGATGTTTTTACCCAGACTTTTAACAGTCACTGTAGGTCTATTTTAGATAATGTGTCAGTGGTGAAATCCAGCTGTGCTCTAGAAAATCGGCCTCATCCCTGGATAAGTGCCTCCATCCGCTCCTTTAGGAGAAATTGTCGAAAGGTAGAACGTCTCTGGAAGTCGACACAGCTTGAGGTTCATAGACTCCATCTGAGAGAGCTTAGAGCCACTTTAAATGAAATGTTGAGAAATGCCAGATCTCAATATTTTTCCCAAATCATTTCCTCCAATAAGAAAAACCCTAGAGTCCTATTTGACACAATCAATTCTCTTGTCTCACCTGCTGTTCCAAAAATTCCTGTGCACTGTAAAGCAGACAGCAATGGTTTTCTTTCTTCTTTTGTGGGCAAAATCAGAGACATCAGGGAAAACATTTCACTGTTGCCCTCTTCCAACTTTGACAGTTTAAGGTCTTCCCCTTGTATCTGGTCCTCTTTTAACTCTGTGACCCTCCAGGATATCACTACTCTGCTCCAAAAAATGAAAACCTCTTCATCTCCCACTGATGTCCTCCCTACCAAGCTGCTAAAAACAGTCTTTAGTTCAATTGGCCCCTCTGTTGTGACTCTGATTAACCTTTCTCTTTCAACTGGTGTGGTTCCAAGCTCCTTTAAACATGCAGTTATTGAACCGGTTCTTAAAAAACCAACTCTGGACCCATCAGAACCTAAAAACTACAGGCCAATCTCGAAGCTTCCATTCATGTCCAAAATCCTTGAGAAAATAGTGGCAGAGCAGCTTACAGTTTTCCTAGAGGGAAATAATGTCCTGGATAAATTCCAGTCGGGCTTTCGCAGCAAACACTCGACTGAAACTGCATTGCTTCGTGTTTCCAGTGACATTATGATGTCAGCTGACACTGGTAAAAACACAGTTCTGGTCTTATTGGACCTTTCTTCTGCTTTTGATACTGTCGATCATGGTATTATGATATGCAGACTTAAAGAGTTAGGGTTGTCCGGTATGGTTTTAAAATGGTTTGAATCTTATCTTACTGACAGAAGTTTTAATGTGCTTGCGAACCAGATTTCCTCCGATACGGCTCCACTGACATGTGGTGTACCGCAGGGTTCAGTTTTAGGGCCAATTTTGTTTTTATTGTATATTCTGCCACTGGGACAGATAATCAGCCAGTTTTGTGATGTATCCTACCACTTTTATGCGGATGATATCCAGTTATACTGCTCTTTTACAGAGCGAGAGACACACAAACTCTCCTCTTTAACCAGCTGCTGCTTAACTTCCATAAAACAGTGGTTAAGTCTTAACTCTCTCCAACTAAATGCTGACAAGACAGAGACTTTAGTTATTGCTCCGGAAAATCAGATCGCCCGTATCAAGATCCTTATGGGTACCCTAGGCTCGTCCACCCAGTCGAGCCTGCGGAACCTGGGTGTGGTCTTCGACTCAGCCATGTCTCTTGAGCATCATACTAAAACCCTGATCAGGAACTGCTATTTCCAACTGAGGAACATCTCCAAGCTGAGATCACTGGTGTCGAAAATGGAGCTTGAGATGATTATTCATGCTTTTATTTCATCCCGCTTGGACTATTGTAATAGCCTTTTTACATGTCTCAGTCAGAAAGAAATTCACCGCCTCCAGTCAGTCCAAAATTCTGCTGCAAGACTTTTATCCCGCACCACTAAAAGGGCTCACATCACACCGGTTTTAGCAGAACTACACTGGCTCCCAGTTCATTTTAGAATTAATTTTAAAATTTTAGTTCTTACCTTCAGAGCTCTAAATGGCCAAGCCCCTACTTACATCACCGAGCTGCTAAAACGATACTGTCCTACTCGTTCCCTCAGATCCGACAACCAACTCCTGCTGGTCATCCCCCACACACTCGCTTTAAGACCAGGGGGGATCGAGCCTTTCAAGCAGTGGCCCCCAGACTATGGAACTCGTTGCCACTATCCATTCGTACCTCAAGCTCTGTTGAGGCTTTTAACAAGCAGCTGAAAACCCTGTTATTCAGGCAGGCTTTTAGTTAGGTGTGGGGTTTTATGGGTTTTATGGTTTCACGTTTTTATGTTTATTTGTTTTTTATATGTTTTTATGCTGATTATGAAATTGTATTTTATGTATGCTTTTATTTTTTACTGTGAAGCACTTTGTGAATTCTTTCTGTGAGAAGTGCTATACAAATAAACTTTACTTACTTACTTACTTTTAGAACATAAAAGTGCTAGTAACAAAAAGAGTGCTGATAACAAAAGTGCTAAACAGACCCTCACACACCTGTGGGTGAGGCTTTGAGGAACACAAGTGTCTGTTTGTCACTGTCTGTAGCTGCCTCTGTCTGTCCATCCAACCATGTGACATTAGGCCACTTCTTCATGGTACTTGACAAAGTAGTTACACTTGCTGTTCATGCAGAGGTGCACCTTGCAGACCCTGCAGACCACATTTAACCTCATAATGTTGCCTTTCCTGCTGCAGTGCTTGCAGTGCTTGCAGGTCTTGTGTTCGCCATGTACAGGGCCATGGAAGAGGGACATATCAAAACCGCACAGCCACATTTGGGGTGTGGCTGCGGTGTCCCCGGACAGGCTTAAGGACATCAGCACTGGAGGTCAGGCTTTCAACAGAGGAAGATGAGCTTTTTCTGGAGCTAGGCGTGGCTGGCCTCTGGGTGCTGGCATCCCCGAACACCTGGAGTCTGAAATCTTTCAGAAGCTGGCATTTCACACCAAGGGCCTTGCAGTCCCGCTTGTACACAACCCAGGCATTTGTGAGGCTGACATCAATGACCTACGCACACAGTCGCAGGTACCACCTCTTTGACTTCATGGGGATGCGGTAGAGGTGTACCAGCATGTCACTCTTATCAATGCCTCCCATGTTGGCATTATAACTTCTGATTAGAGCTGGACAGCTCACAGGCTCCCTCTCCTTACTCTCACTGCAGTACCTGATGACTGTGGACATCTGCCCCACCCCCATGTCGGTTGACAGAAGAGTGACTGTTTTGTTGTCCTTCCACCTGACAGCCAGTATCCCATCATTACTGGTGACGTAGTCACAGGTACCACAAGGGACAGCCTTTTTCTCCATCTCCTTGATTGTCGTGAGTGGAGGCTTTCCAATTCTGTTGTCCCTGGCTGTCCCTGTGTACCTACAGTTGTGGTCTCTGAGGTATCGCACTAGCTCCAGGCTGGTGAAAAAGTTATCAGCATAGATGGCTGTGGTGGTGAGGAAGGATATGGTACTGGCAAGGACAGAGGCAATCTGGCTGGTGGCACCCAAGCCTTCTTGTTCAGGTTTCAGGGGAATATCATGGACCTCCAGGGTAGTCTTGCCCTGGTATAGCACCATGTCATGGATGAAGCCAAACAACTTGAAACCCCACTTATCTGGTTTGCTTTTGATATATTGCCTCAGGTTGCCAGCTTTCTTCCCTTTGTAGGCCACCATTACCTCATCCACAGACTGTTTGGGGGTCTGTGACTCACATCTGAAGGCAGTATTTATGAAGCTGAACAGTGGTCGGATTTTGAAGAAGCGGTCACTGGTACTACAGATCATGGTGTTGTCATTGAAGTGGATAACCCTTTTCAGCAGCCTGAACCTCTTTGATTACATCAGGTTGGCAACTTGAGGGACCCTGGTCTCTATGGCCCAGTAATCATCGACAGATGGGAGATCCACAATACCCATATAGATGAGGATGGTGACAAAGGTAAGTATTTCATTCTCATTGGTGGTGAAAGTGGTGTTGATGTCCTTCTGAGCAGCATATAAGTTGGTTTGGTACGTGATATGCCTGATGATTTGGTCATCAAAGTACCTTGTAAAGTACTGAAAAGTGATGTCAATGTAGTCAGGGGTGGAGTGCTGGTATTCAAGCAGGGCTGTATTGTTCAGGTCAACTTTGTGCCAGGTGGTTGGCCTGGCTGCTGACTTACTGGGGTTGCTGGGCCTCTTGGCTTGTGGTGCTGGCTGCTCATTATCATCATCATCATTGTCCTCACTGTAACTGTCGCTGCCACTGTCTTGGAGCACCTCCACTGCAGGCTGCAAGCATTTCCTTTTGGTAGAGGGGCCCATGTCACTTGGGCCTGGAATGTTGTGGTTAGGTGGGACGAAGTCAGGGTCTGACACATCATCATCTTTGTCCTCGTCATCATCATCACTAATGTCAGGGTGGACTGGCACAACAGCAGTCTCCCTCCCCTTGCCATAAAAGATTGATGGAAGCTAAAAATTAAACACATACAATAAAACAACTGTCATAACATTATGAACTGACAAAATCACTCATAATCACTATTCATAAACTAAAAACACAGTGTTGAAATTTCCTCTGAATCACTGTATAGTGTTATAGAAAACTTTGGCAACATTAAAACATAATATGCTGAGTTGTATTGCTTTATTTGTAAAGAAAATGCACTAAGTATGGTTTGTTAGATGCATTGGGCATATGTCCAAAAACAGACATACCAAGTAAAATCTAGTTTTAAGTGAAAAGGGCGTATGATCAAATATGGTGCCCCCATTTTTCATGCCGTATTTTCACTCATTTCAATAAGTCCTCTGCAGCAACTTGTATGTCAACACTTAACACAACTATTCAACTATAAAATGTGTGAGTTTCATCAACTTACCATGGTGAGTCTTGACATTTCCTTTGAAAATGTCCAGTGAACCGAGCTGCAAAAGAAAATTTTTCTGACTTTGGAGAAAACAGAAATTTGACGTGCTGATTGGTCAAACTGTAAAATTAAGTAACCTATAACGTATGGTGATCTTTGCTGATTGGCTGGGTAAAGATCACATGATTCTTGAACTCACTGAGACAGGGGATGGGCGTGATAACTAACATGTGCGGAAATGAACAAAAACAGTCACTTGCCCGATAAAGGGTTAAAAATGTGTTTCTGACTGTGTTCATTCATGAGGCATTACCTCTTCCCTTCGGCAAACCTCCAAGAATTAAATTAGAAACTAGTTGGCCAGTTGAGCCAAATCCACTCTCAGTATTTGTCATTCTGACATAATTTGTAAGAGCAAAGCTACTCTAGGGGTACCGGAGATTAAAATCAACTAAAATTGGTATAGTAGGTCGACTTTAGAGTAATGAAATGCCACACTCATTCTCAATGTTAAGTTTGCAACAAGCCACATACCAGCTGAGTTTGAAACAGATTGCATGAATAGTTGTAGACAGTTGTAGACAGCTGAAAAACAAATCAATAGATAGATTCCCTGATGTATTATAAAGGTATGTCTCATAATAATACCATAACATTTAGTGCTCTAAATCTTGCTCTCTAGTGGCTCCCAAGGAGAATCGACTTTTTATGTTTCTATATCTTCAACATTCTTTCAGCACCTTATACATCCTGTTTATATTTATGTATTCCCACAAGAATTGTCAATAAAATGTCTTTGGGGTACATTGGAGTTCTTACAAAGCTAATTTCAACACTTTTAATGGAGCTTATTAGGCACCTACTGCTCACTGCAGGCTTGTAAACTTTGGCTTCTTTACTGAATAAAGACAGTTCTTTATTCTTTGGCTAAAAAGTTTCACAGCAGCTCCACTGAGACTGACAATTTACTGCCTCCCCATCAAGGAAGGTGACCCCCAGTCAGACTGTGTGTAGAACCGACAGCAGCGCAATACTTGATGTCTCTCCAGTTCTCTCCAACATACTGTGAAAATGCAAGAAACAGCAGAAAAAAAGTAATGTGCAATGGAGCAGCCAGGTTGGAGGGTGTTAGAGATGGGTGATAACAGGGATGATGGGATGCAAATGGATGCATAAAGTGTTTACACATGGCTAATTCCAGACTGTCAATCAACCAGGAGTTTCAGGAGATGGTAAAACCTATCAAAGCACGGAAGGGAGAAAACGTAGACATGAATAAGACTGAAGAAGAACAATTTACCGTTTGGAAGGAACAAAACTTTGAAAAGAAGAGTAAAGGAAAAATGAAGAAGGGAAAACAATCAGAAGTCACAGTTTTATTTTTCTTTCCAAATAGCAAATATAATATAATTTCAATATGGTTTACATCACAATGATTAATACTGGGCTACCAGCATTGGTCTTATGAATGCATAAAAAAACAAAGAATATTGTCAGTTTTAGTCTTGTCAGTAAGTTATCCATTATTTTTTTTCTCTCTCTTTTTTAATTAACTTTCTATTTTTTCTTTAAAGCAGCAATGCTTTTAACACCTGGAGTCTGATGTATTTCCTGTAGGACAACCTTTCACTTCAAAGCACATCTGGAAATTGATCCTGCTATCACACGTTATAAGCCCAACTCTAACCTTTATGTCTCTGCTGCAGTGCTCCTTTTTTAACCTTTATTTATCCAAGTTATGCTATGCGATGAATACTAATTTCTGAAAGGTATACATTTTTGGGATAAAAATATAATATTCAGCAGCATGATATATACAATTATCAATATAGTTTTCATGAAATTCAATGACAAAAATAGACAAAAAAAACATGCAAACAAACAAACTTCTTAAATTCTTACATACACATAGTCTCTGTTCTTTGAACTTACAGCTATACTTGTGCTGAATAGATACATTTTATTGGTCTTGTCTGGTCATAAATTTAGAAATTCACAAAAAAAAAAAAACATGTTTATACCATAATCAAATGTGAAACTCAATCTATTAAATATATATAAATATATATATAAATATATAAATAAAAATAGCAGCATTGTGGATGACTAAAGGATGACAGACATCTAAATCACATCTGTTCATAGCACCTGGTGAAGTGATCTAACTAACTCCACTCCACCCACTCTTCAGCTTTGTGTATTTATTTTGAGATCAGTGATACAACTTTGAGACAGACAGGAAGAAAAACTAGACAGAATGCACAAGAGAAGCAAATTCTACTAAGGATGGAACAGTATCCTTCAGATTGGACGGTTAATATTTTTTTTAGACACTGCTGGCATCAAGTTACTACTTTTTGTTTTGAGGAGGTAGCCTCTTCAGGTACCCAAATATATTTTCCCGATTGCAGGAAATGGGCAATTATTTTGAATAAAAAAATAAAAAAAATAAATAACTCAGAGGCCAACCCTGCCGACGACCTGACCCGAGGCAAGACCCTTGCGGAACTAGCCAGACCCAATCGGTGGAGTAATTGGCCCCCTTTCCTGTTGCAGCCACCAGATGAGTGGCCCAAGTCTCCGGTGACTGAACCAGACAAAGACACCTCAGAGCTCTGACGAGCTATATTCTGTGGGATCACAACCGTCAGCCCAGACCCAGCTGTGCTTAATCCAGAAAGCTTTGACACCTGGAAGGACCTGGTAAACGCTACTGTGCTGCAACTTCACGGGGCGGCCAACCAGGATGGCTCATCTCCAGTAGCCATGTGCAAGCAGGCCGAGCATCTCATCCTACAGAAATCCCCAGATTGATTTCTTCCCCGAGGACTATGCCCTCCTACAAGCTGGTAAGCCTGTGACTACGAACAGTCACCTCATCACCTTATCCCCTGAGTTAGATGCAGCCTCTGGACTCATTAGAATCAGTGGGAGACTGCGCCGATTAGAGGAACTCGACCCTTCAGCAGTACATCCAGTTGTTCTGGACCCACACCACCGGGTCATAACGCTGCTGATCCGAGACTTTGATACCAGGCTGCGGCATCCAGGGCCTGAGCGAGTCTTCGCTGAAGTCAGATGGTCGTCTGGATTCTGCGTGGGCTCGAAGCCATTAGAAAGCAACAACACTCCTGCCCAGAGTGCAGAAGATGGAGATCTACGCCCTCAGCACCATTTATGGCTGACTTACCATCGGCACATCTCCGCCTATTCAAACCGCCATTCTACTCCTGCAGCATGGACTGTTTTGGCCCATTCCAGGTTAAAGTAGGACGACGGACGGAGAAAAGGTGGGGTTTCATATTCAAGTGCCTCACGACCCGAGCTGTGCATCTGGACCTGCTCACTTCAATCGACTCAGATGCCTTCCTCATGGCGCTCCGGAGAGATTTACTGCTCGCTGTGGTACCCCTGCTTAGCTTTATTCAGACTAGGGCACCAACTTCCGTGGGGCTGAAAGGGAGCTGGCCACAGTCTTTGCAGAGATGCACCCCAACCTGAAGGTACTCCTTGCTAAGCACCACCGGACTGAGTTCCACTTCAACCCCCTGGCGGCACCACACTTTGGAGGAGCATGGGAATGTGAGATCCACTCAGTGAAGTCCACTCTTCGAGCCACCGTTGGGTCTCAGATGGTCATCGAGGAGGTTCTTCAGACTGTCCTGATAGAGGTTGAGGGCATCCTTATTTCAAAGCCATTAGGCTATGTTTCATCCAACCTTGCTGACCTCGATCCTAGTACACCAAATCACCTCCTCATGGGGCAGCCGAGTAGCTTCTTACCGCCTGTGGTCTACACGCAGTCAGAGCTCCTGAGCAGACACCGTTGGCGGCAGAGCCAGATCCTGACAGACTATTTCTGGTCTCGGTTTATTAAGTTCTACCTGCCAAGTCTACAACCACGGCAGAAGTGGCAGAAGGTGACAGACAATCTCACTGTGGGCACAGTCGTCATGCTAGCTGACCCGCAGCTGCCTTGAGCTCTCTGGTCCATTGGCCGTGTCGTTAAGGTGATCCCCAGTGGTGACGGCTGCATCAGAGCAGTGGAGGTCAAGATCGAAGATAGAATTTATACACTCCCTGTTGTACGACTGGTAGTACTCCCTGAACTCCCCAAAGATAGCACCGCGGCCTAACCTGACGTCCTGGTCAGCAACTCAGGGAGCACATTTCCTGCGCAACTGTGGGGGCAGCTGTTATAAAGTGTGCGGTGCGCACTCGCGGTGCCCATGCAGTGCTTAATTGGCAGCGCATGCCTATACATGTCTAATCATGCAGTGTGATCACCTGTCATCAGTGGACTGATGCGCTGTTCCTGCATCCTCTCCAAACACGTGCTGCTCTGCTTGCTTTTCCCTGGTTGTATGACAAGTTCATCCCTCTCTGTGTGCGTTGTTGATCACCCGGTGAGTAACAAGTTAGAGATGAATCAGACAACGGACTTATATCCCTCGACGGACCGTTGCAGTTAATTGTTTCTCTCCCGTGGGAGTTATGCAGAGATCAATGGACTTTCCATGTGCGCGAATATCAATATATTCCACACTTCTGTTGCTTTGTTGGTCCTGTCGTATCTCGACATTATTATATATATTAGTGTCTTATAGCTGTATTCCTGTTCATTATGTTAGAGTCCAGCCACTATGTTGGCGAGCCTTTGATGTTGCTGTGTATATTATTCCAGTGTTAATTCTCCTTTGTAATGCTTGTGTTCATTAGTATTATTATTATTATTATTACTATTACCATTATTGTTACTATTCTTCCTGATTTTGGTTAATTATTGTAGAGTTTCAGTAGAGCCTATTTATACTGTTTATTATTGTCATTCACCTGTGGCATGTATATTATTTTCTTTGTTCCAGAGCACACACTGTCCTGTATTGCTGTGCTGTATTTTTGGGGTCAAATTCACTAAAGGCTGAAACTCATCCTGCCTCCTGTGTTTTCTTACCGACACCCCGGTGCAATTGCTATCCATTCCACCTAACCAGCCACTATCAACCCTATCTTTCAAGTGGTTCTTTGCTCTCATTTGAATGGTGAATAAAACATTTTTAGAATGATACTGTGCTGTATTTGTTCAGAGTGACCTCCAGAGTGGTGGAAAAAAAGTAAGTGGATCATTTTACCCCACGCAGGGTCACTTTATTTTCATATTTTCACCATCTTTAGTCCAGCAAACATTCCAATCCTTTCTGTTCTCAAGAAACATCCTAAATTAAAGGAAAATGTGTTTATTTTATAGACACATCAATTTAGCTTGCTTAGAAGGGGGGGGGGGGGGGTAAAAACCGTCTCACATTACCTCACTCTCCCCTTTATTCATATATATATATATATATAGGGGAGAGTGAGGTAATGTGAGATGGTTGTTACATGACCGCATGATTGGTCATGTAATTGGGCCAGGGACATAGCTTAGGCTTGATCACACTGTAGCTGGCAACCTTTGATGAGGGTGTATAGTGATAAAAGGCAGAAACACCTAATGATTTAAAGGTACACTACTGGTGATGTGTCCCGGGTCCAATCAGGAGAATCCCGAAATTACATCCTTCCCATGTTGGAGTTGCAGCTCCCATGCTCCCACTATTAACATCAGGTAAATCTCATGTGAATACATCCAGTGGCACAACGGACAGTATAACAACGTAATAGGCTAGCTACCCATGTCAGCAGTCTCTGACCCTGTTTAAGTTGTTGGAGACACCCGCCAAATGCTACAGAAGGTCTACAAAGAAACATACCCCTAGACCCTGTGAGAGCGGGGGTGCAAGATGGCTCAACGATTGCAACACAGCAATAGACCCAGGAACGGACACGACTATGAGCAAGAACACAGCACATGAAACAACCACAGCAGCAGCAGAACATTCACTTCAGGTGTGCACCTGTGGATGGGAAAAAATAACACCAGCCACGGGGTTGAAGATCCACCAAGAAAAGTGGGGATGCTTGGGAAAGCAGAGACAGGGGACTTGCATTGACCAGTACTTCCTATGGAGCAACCAGTCAAGTCAATCGATTGAAGCACAGCGACGGGACAAAAACCATAGTTCGCAGTGCATCAGCACCCCAGTCACTGAGGATGGTAGTACAAGCACAGAGATCCCTGTGGATGTACCCACTCAGCCACAGAGACCTCAAAGGGCACAAGATCAAAGGGCACAGACCAAGTGTGAAGTGGCCCAAAGCTGCTGAAAAGAGACTGTGGGAAACAACGTGTGGGAAACAACGTGTGGGAAACAACGTCAACAACGACCTGAAAAAAATCCTGGAGCAACAAGTGGGCACAGCGGAGGAAAAGCTGGAAAGGATAGGTGACATCATCTATCACTACGGACAAGAACACTTTGGAGTGAACATAAGGATAAGCAATGAAGCAACACCAACCAAATCCAGGAAACAGCAAGAGATCAAAACACTGGTCAGAGAGAGAAGGCAGCTGAGAAACCAGTGGAAGAAGGCCTCTGATGCAGAGAAAGAAGGTCTCATTGTTATGGTTGATAATAGACCCCAAATGCACGACACAGACAGAAAGATGGTAAAGGCAGGAGGCCGAGTTTATTATATATAATCCAACACAGAGGAACGATGCTGGACACTGGCAGTCACTTGCACCAGGGTGCGTAAGTCTGGGTATGCCCAGAACTGGGGAAACGAGCAGTGAAGTCCGGTCTTCCACCCCAGATAAAGTCACTGGAAGAAAACTCACAGGTAAGTTCAGTGAGACTAATCCACCAGGAAGTAATCCACAAGAAAGTAATCCACAAGAAAGTAATCCACAAGAGGTGTAATCCACAAGGAACGTACTCCACAAGGAACGTAATCCACAAGGAAAAATTATACAGGAGTATGACGACGAGCATTTACAGGAAACGCAACTGCATCCACGGAGGTAAAGGTAAGAACTCGCACTCGAGCTCAGGAATAGTCGAGTATATATCTCCGTCCAGAAGAGCCGATGCGCTACAGGTGCGTGATGAGATGATGAGCCTCAGGTGCAGGGAGGAGCGCGCTGCGCCCGCTTCCGTCGCTGAGACGTGCTGGGCGTGTTCGCCCAACAAGGTTGGGTCTGCTGCTCAGCAGGTGGAGTCCTAACACTCATGCTACTCCAGGGAGACATCAAATGCCAGCTGGCAACCTTGGGAATAGCAGAGAACTTGCGGAAACTTCGCAAGAGGAAAGAAAATACAAGAACATATAAAAACCCCTTCAAGTTTGTCAAAGACATCTTGCAAGGGAAGAAAGTGGGGTCCTGAAAACTTCAAAGAAGGAACTTGAAGAACATCTGTAAAAGGTCCACCAGGACACAAAAAGACATGAACGGATAGTCATCCCACATGATATCCCACCTATTCAACCTCCTAATTTCAACCTGGAGACTGGCTCTCCAAAATGGAAGGAAGTAGAAAATACAATACAGCATGCAAGATCAGCATCAGTCTCTGGACCGAATGGAGTACTATATAAGCTTTACAAGAACGCACCAGATGTTCTACGCTATCTTTGGAAGCTCATGAGGATAACGTAGAAAAAAGGAATAATACCTAAGGCATGGCGAAGGGCTAGAGGTGTGCTAATTCCCAAGGAGAAGGATGCCACAGACATCAGTCAATTCCAGCCAATCTGCCTTCTCAACGTTAGAGGGAAAATCTTTTTCAGAGTAATAGCATGGAGACTGGCTATTTACCTGGAGAAGAACAAGTATGTCAATACATCCGTACAGAAAGCTGGCATAACTGGGTTCTCTGGCTGTTTGGAGCACACCAGTATGATCTGACACCAGATTCAAGTGGCAAAGAAGGACAAATGAGACCTCCATGTCATTTTCCTTGACCTGGCAAATGCTTTTGGTTCAGTTCCCCATAACCTCCTTTGGAATCCTTCAACTTCTTCCACATTCCATCATCCATCACTACTCTGGTAAAAGCCTACTTCGAAGACCTACAATTATGATTCACAACATCTGACTTCACAACATCATGGCAGCATGTAGAAGTAGGCATCATGGCAGGTTGTACAATCTCACCCCTGACCTTCACAATGCCCATGGAGGTCAACATCAGGGCCTCAAGTTGGGTGGTGGGGGGTGAGCGAACTAAGAACGGGATCTGCCTTCCACCTATCCGAGCATACATGGATGACATGACCACGCTTACCACAACTGCAGCATGTACCAGACGGCTTCTTGAAAAACTGCAGGAAACATCAAGTGGGCCCGGATGAAAATCAAGCCAAACAAGTCACGTAGCATCTCAATAGTCAAGGGAAAGCTTAAAAACATGAAGTTCTGCATTGGTGACGACCCAATATCAATGGTGTCTGAGCAACCCGTCAAAAGCCTGGGCAGATGGTATAATGCAAGCCTCAGGGACAAAGACCAAGTTCAACAACTAAGGCAGGATATCCCAACAACCTGGAAAACATCAACAAGACCCCACTATCAGGAAAGCTCAAACTCTGGTGCCTGCAATTTGGACTTCTCCCTTGGGTAATGTGGCCACTTACTATCTATGAGGTCCCAATAACAACTGTGGAGAAGATGTGAACCATGACTTCATACGTGAAGAAATGGCCCGTAGTCCCACGCTGTCTGACCAACATCAGCTTCTATGGCAGAGGGGTCCTAGAGCTACCTATCAGGAGCCTCACTAAAGAGTAAAAGTGCTCAAAAGTAAGACTCCAAATTACCTTGAAGGACTCCAGATATCAAACCACCAGCAATCCTGCACCACCTCTGTCAACTGGATGGAAATGGATACCATCTGATGCAGTGCAGCATGCTGCATCGGCCCTGAGGCATTGCGACATCGTGGGGCATGTCCAGCTGGGAAGAGGAGTCTTTGGCCTTGCAGCAAGTAAACCAACTTGGTGTAAGGCTTCAAGACCAGAGAGGAGGAAAATGGTGGTTGCGGAGGTGTGCAGACAGGAGGAGGCTCAAAGAAGTGCAAAGGCTGTCTCTCTTGCCAAGCAGGGACAATGGATGAGGTGGGAAGGCCTGGAGAGGAGAAAGCTCAGCTGGAGGGAGCTCTGGGAAATGGAAGCAAGGAACATCAGCTTTGTCATCAGAGCTACCTATGATGTGCTGCCATCTCCAAAAAACCTCCATCAGTGGTATGGTGAGGACCCAACCTGTGCCCTCTGCCCAACTCAAGCGAATCTCAAACACATCTTGAGCGGGTGTAAGACCAGCCTCACACAAGGTCACTACACTTAGAGGCACAACCAGGTCCTCAAGAGTCTGGCAGCAGCCCTTGAGAGTAAGAGGAATACCACCAACTCCTTGTCCCTGAGAGCAACCAATTCCATCACGACACCAAATATTTATCCCAGAGGGACAGAAAAAGCTCAACCATCCTCTCACCGAACCAGAAGTTGGACAGCTAGCAACGGCTGGGTATTGGAATGCTGGTCGATGTTGGCCAGCAGCTAATCTTTCTACCTGAGATTGCAGCCACCACCCTTACTCTGGTCCCCTTCACTGAAGTGGGTTTACATCACTGAGCTCACAGTCCCGTGGGAAAATTCAGTTGAAGGGACTTATGAGCGCAATATATTTTGCTACACAGAACTGGCAGCAGACGCTCAAAAACGAGGATGGAATGCCACAGTCTATCCGTTGAAAGTGGGATGCAGAGGTTTTGTGGCTTCTTCCACCATTAGGTTGCTGAAAGATCTTGGTATCCATGGACAGGTTCTGCAGCAGACAATTAGATCTATCTCTGAAGCGTCTGAAAATAGCAGCCAGTGAATATGGATAGAGCGGAAGGACCCTTGCTGGACTCATAGATCATCAACATGACCGCATTAATTAGGATTGGGCCAGGGACATAGCTCAGGCTTGATCACCCTGTAGCTGGCCGCCTTTAATGAGGGTGTATAGTGATAAAAATCCGAAACACCTAATAATTCAAAGGTACACTACTGATGATGTGTCCCGGGTCCAATCACTCCAATAACTTTGCATTTGACTTGCACGTGAGCGTGCGTGCCTTTTAGGCGACAGGCCCGCCACTGTATGTCAATGTCCACTAGCCTCCGCTCACTCACAGTGAACAACCTATCACACTTTGGCCAGTTGGTTGCAGGTCATAGATGCAGACAAAGAAAAGAAAAAAAAAACAAGCAGGCATGGCCAGCGGTAGCGAAGAAATTGGGAAAAACCTTTTATAATCACCAGTGTGGGAGCATTTTGGTTCTGCTGTTGAATACACCGGCGAGGGAGTGTTAACGGTTAACAGAACGCAATCTTCCACCTCCCTAAACCCGGATCTTACCTGCGTAAGATCCAGTTGTTACCAGTTGTGTGTCTTGGCGCAGCTGATATGCTTCTTAAGATACTGCAGAACGAATTGTTAGATGTGTATTTAAAGATCACGAACAATCAATGTTCCTGTCCCTCCTCAACCACCAACAGTTTCAGACATATCGGAAATAAATTCCCACATCCAACCTTTTACAGCTTGACACCAGACACAGAGATCTTCTTGGTTTCCTCCACAGCAGACATCTGAATGAGAGCTGCCACAGCTGCACATTATTCCATTTGGACACGCTCTTTTACACGCCAACATGCGAGTTGCACGTTCCGCAAATTCGGTATCTTGCGATCGCTTGTTTAGGGTAGCGGGTGTTCTGAAACTGTACCATACCAAAACCGTGACACAAAAACTGTGGTACTGACCGTACCGTGAGCCACCGGTACCATTGCACCCCTAATATATATATTAGGGCTGGGCAAGTTATTATCGCATTAACGCATTAATTTATTAACGCTGAAAAATATCTCTTTGTGTTCTTTTATCTGGTGCCTAAATGACAAATCTAGAAGCAAAGATCAATCAAGAATTTAATACAATCAGGTATACAAAGAATTATTATGCCATGCAGAATATTTTAATCGCCCGATCGTAGACTTGTTCACAACAGCACCAAGATGCTGCCATGGACAAAATGCACACCCCCAGTTAGTGTGTTCATCTTTTTAAAGATCCAGAGAAGGCGTGTCCTGGGTTTTATGGTCTTTTGTCCAGATGGTCACTGTCCCACAGTCTGAGTTAATCAACAACTGATGTTCCGGGGTCTTCAAACTGGTGATGGGGGTCGGGCGGATGTTGTCTATTAAGATCCAGATGTCCAGTCCAAACAAAGGTGGTGTTTGCTCCAGGAAAGGGGGTGTAACTAAATACGTTGACCTATGCCATCGCATAGTCCTTTGAAGACAACAGGTCAGGAGGTCAAGCAGCAACTCTGAACAATCACCCTCATACAGCCAACCCCCAGGCAATAAAGTTTAGCTCTACTGTTTTACGTTCTAACAAAGAATTCTAAATCCTAACAACGCCGACATTTATTTTATCGCGCGTAAATGCATGTTGCTCACGTGCTTTTGTTTTGAAAAGTCTGTTACTGACTGCTGCCGAACCGGAAGATAATTGGCTGGTAAACATGCGGCAAAGCTGACACAGACATGGAGAGCGGTAAAAATCAGTGTACTTTACAGTTCGGGTAGCAACTCAGGTAACAATATTAACAATTCTGTCTGAAAAAAAACTTTCAAACCCCTTTGTTCAAGACGATCGTGGCATTCCTCCATTTATCATCAGATCTCCTCCATGCGTTCACTGTCAGGCTATTCTCTAGCTGGTTACTTCAGTGCGGCTCTATCTAGTGGCACAGATGTGTTACGACAACAGAAAGTCTATTCCTTGATTATAAAACAAAGCCATTTCTAGCTAACGTAAACCAGACAATAAAATATTAAAAACAAACTCAGTCCCGTGGCCTGTTTGCTAAAATTGAAATTTAAAAAAACAAGCATTTTGTTTTGTTTTTTGTGTTAGATTATAAAATGGAAAAAAGTCACTTTTTAATTTTTTTAATTTTTGATTGACAATCGAAAATGGAAAAAAAAATAAACAAATGATACAGATAATTACTGATTGATAAAATTACAGAACTTTAACATGAACATTTTCCTTTTAAAGTTCTCCCAGGTGACGATTCAATAGAAACAAGGTTATTTGTAACCACTGCCAAGTTGAACTCCCCGTTAAAAGTTTCTGCTGTTACCTCAGAAATTCCCTCTTTTACTGTTATGATTATATATAACCTTTATTTATCCAGGCAAGCAAATTAAGAACAAAATTCTTATTTTCAACAGCAGCCTGACAAGCCAAGGCTCGTTAAAGGGAAAGGGGGGTGGGGGGTCTTTGAGGGTAGATTGAGGCCTCTAGATTGTTAAGATTTTGTTGGTAGACTTTATTTTATTTTTCATAAAAAAAAAAAAAACAGGATGACATTAATGCCCTGGCAGTGGCAATAAGCTTTATTTTATTTGACATTCTTTTAAGATGAGATTTACACTAAATATGTGTTACTGACAAGTGCTGATGTTAAAATGTTATGGCACTTTAGTTCATATGGCAGCAGAACATTTAAATAAAAGTTACCTTTACACTACTTTTGAATTCATTATTTGATTTTCCGTATACAATGCTATTAATTGTGATTAATCAGGGAAATCATGCGATTCATCGCGATTCAAAATTCTAATCGTTGCCCAGCCCTATTATATATTTATATATATATATATATATATATATATATATATATATATATATATATATATATATATATATATATATATATATATATATATACACATATATAAATGGCACATATTTCCTCTTTTTCCTATTTCATATATATCTAAGCTTTGTAATTATTATTGTTTACAAATGAATTTATTATTATGATACAAACACATACTTCCATTTCTTTGCAGAGAAACTCTTGAACCTTCAAAAGTAATTTCTTCATATATTTTTGTGCTGATAAGTGAGTGAAAGAATAAAGTAAAGTATAATTTCAAGCAAGTGATGTCAGCAGGTCATTTAGTACAAAAGCACTATCCATTTGATTTATTTTCTCTCATTTCTTGACAAAGGTCCTCAAAGAGAAATTTGAAGGGATATGCATATTTCTCCTTCCTCATAATCTTAAACCATTTAAATTTCAGTGGATGGGAAATTTCAGTGGATGGTTGGCAAGCGCTAAGCTTAAGCTAGATCCCTGTGATCTCTTAACACTCAGATGGCAGCGCATCAAGAACTGTCATTGATCAATTAAAGCAAAAATCTCAATTGAGAGTTTAGTGTCATCTTTTCAGGAGACATCATGCATTTTTTAACAAGATGATATTAAACAATAGAATATGATTATTTGAGAACTTAAGCATCTTTCCTGAGACTGAGAAAGACAGAGGACAGCATGAACTCAGAGAGTAGAACTCCTTATGTCAGACAAAGAGGAAGCAAAAGGGGAGAACTTACTGTGCTGATGAGCTGTCATTTTGGTATTATGCAAATGCTAAGAAGGCAGTTCATGCTGAGGTCAAATTTCAAAGGAAGCCAGTACAATAACAACCAATCGCAATGGTTATATGCTGTCAGAAGTGAGTTAGCAAATCCACTAAAGACAAACTTTCATCAAAGAGGATAATCTTAAAAGTGTTTCTTCTTTTATTGTCAATGACAGCTTGGTTGTGAAAGACATTCATTTTATCTTCTAGTTTACCACAGACTTTAATTAATGAGCAGATTATTTTGAAGTGTCTTTTTCTTCTGTTTAGGGCTTAATTATCTTCTTTTTTCACAAATAAAACAATTGTGTGCCTGTTCACGATGAGCCCACCTGGTTCACAATTAAATTGTGAATCCTTTGGTCTTTTTTTGTTTTGTGGTGCTTTTTTGAATTTCCTGTTGGGATTAAAAAAATGGAAAAAAAGAGATCATCATAAGCCATAATGGTTTGCAGAATAGTACCAATTTATCCATGGTAACTGAACAAACTTTCCTGATGATGATGAAGATGACTGGAGGTTGTGTTTAACATTTCTGAAAGAGGACATTTAACCAGAAGTGTTAATGTTATGCTTTTTACATTCTTTTTCAATTCACTACAACCAGGCTGTCAGTGTGCTTGTGTACTTGTTAAACAGGTTGCCAATGTACAGAGGCTATAGTCCTCCTGCAGCAGTCAGGGGTTTAACTTTCAGCCTGTGTCCCTTTTGTCTTCCTCTTTTTTTTTTGTCCCACTTTACTGTCTGTTAATAGTCACAACCTATATATACACTGAAATGCATTTTACACAAAATAAATAGAGCCAAGAGCACTTTTGTAACAGCATAATTAGATTTTCTGGGGTTTTTTTTGTTTTGTTTTGTTTTGTTTTTTGGCTGTAGATATTTTCTCACTCAATGATCCTTCATGCATCTACATCTGTTTACGTAGGTTTATACAGAAAATACAGGACACATATAAACTAAATACTGTTAGGATTTAGAATTAACCATGTAGATTTTAACTTGTTAACTGAGAATTAGCATGAAGGAATGCTGTGAGTTTCTCAGCTCAGGTTTACGACTTAATTACTGCAACATCCGCTCGACCCCCATCACCAGTTTGAAACTGCTTGAACAACAGTTGTTGATTTACCAGGACTGTGTGACTGGACCATCTGGATTTTCGGAGACAAAGGATCATACAACCCGGGAGAGCAGGACCCGCCTTCTTGCGATCCTTAAAGGAGGGACAGAATTTGATTTCTGGGTGCATTTCCTGGCATCTTTTCGTGGTGTCAAGAAGTGTACCATCGGCCGATTAAAATATTCTGCATGGCATAATAATTCTTTGTATACATGATTGTATTAAATTCTTGACTGATCTTTGCTTCTAGGTTTGTCATTTAGGCACCAGATAAAAGAACACGGAAAGACAGATTTTACAATACAAAAAGTAAGGAAACTTGTTTCTTTTCATTTTTCTTCTGTTCCAATTGACTCTTATTTTGATGCTGACAATCAGGTGTCTGACTGGCACCAGTGAGGAATGTTCAGTTGGTATCTGCTCCAAGAATCCGCACACCATGTTTGACTCATCTGGACTGGGCCCGTGTGATAAGGCAACTTCAAGCTGATATTCTACAAAACCAAGTTGCAGCATTGTTTGAAATGAGCCCTAGTACCATCTGCAAATTGAGGACCAAGTTCTATCAACCACAAAGTGGGTGTTTCAAGAAGACATCACCCCAAGAAGACCATTTCCTCATCCTGTCAGCTTTTAGGACCCATTGGAAATCTTCTACAGACTTTCAATCAAGGTTTGCAGGATGACATGCCTGATGACTCTTTGCCCAGACAATCTGGATGCATCATTGATGCATCCAGATTCTGGTTTGAACGTCCTCGGAAGGATTTGAAATGTTGAAGTTATTTCCAAAAAATGTTGAAAATGTAACATTTATAAATCACTGACATTTTAAACATAAGAGTCTGAGCTGCAACACAAGATCTGTGCGTTCCTGAACCATTAGCTCTGCCCATTGGCACAACTCAGGAATTCAACCAATCAAAGAGACTTGAGTCAAATCTTCTCATTTTCAGGTTTGGCTCAAGTATTCAATATGTGGTCATTCAGGGCTTAAAGTAAGAAAAAATCCTGACTCTGAACTTTTTTACGGGGGGTGCAGTGTATCCAACACATACACATTATTGGCAACTTTTTGGCATTGTAATTGGTAATGTACAAAATGACCTACAATTTAAATGTGAATTTTAGAAAGTAAAGTTTATTAAGTTATAAGTGAAAATATGTGAAACTGGGTCAAGCCAATTAATCTGAATCATTTAGCAACTATTTAATTCAGTAAAGGGCATCACTTTTGTTCAAAACAATGGTAAATTAAGTTATAGAAAATGCATTCAGTTTGGTTTTGACTCCTCTCCATTATATTTGCAGAGGTGGTTATGTTATTAGATGTTATAACTCTGGATGCATCATCATTAAAAAGCAACCATGTTTTGGGTGGTTGCTTCATCAACATTCAGAAAACCTACAGTGGAGGAAATAAGTATTTCATCCACCGCTGATTTTGACAGTTGTCATACTAAGAAATAAATGTACAGTCTCAGACTTGTATGGCAGCTTTATTTTAACAGTTATAGAAAGAATATTGAAAAAAAATTGGGAAAATTACATGAAATGAAAAATAAAAATTAATCTGCAAGTCATTGAGGGAAATAAGTATTTGATCCCCTAGCAAAACATGATCTAATACTTGGTGGCAAAACCCTTGTTGGCAAGCACAGCTGTCAGACGTTTCTTGTAGTTGCTTACTAGGTTTGCACACACATCAGGAGTAATTTTCGTCCACTCCTCTCTGCAGATCATCTCCAAATCCTGAAGGTTTTGAGGCTTGCACTTGGAAACTCGAAGCTTCAGCTCTCTCCATAGATTTTCAATAGGATTAAGGTCAGGAGACTGGCTAGGCCATTCCATGACCTTGATGTGCTTCTTATGGAGCCACTCCTTTGTTTCCTTGGCAGTATGTTTTCAGTCGTTGTCATGCTGGAAGACACATCCCGACCCATTTTCAATGTTCTTGCGGAGGCAAGGAAGTTGCCACCCAAGATTTTGCAGTACATGGCCATCGATGCAGTGAAGTCGACCTGTCCCCTTAGAAGTGAAACACCCCCAAAGCATAAGACTTCCACCGCCATGCTTGACAGTAGGGATGGTGTTTTTGGGGTCATATTCAGCATTTCTCTTCCTCCAAACACGTCGAGTTGAGTTGAGGCCAAAGAGCTCAATTTTTGTCTTATCTGACCACAGCACCTTCTCCCAGTCTCTTTCTGAGTCATTAAAATGTTCGGTGGCAAACCTGAGTCGGGCCTGGACGTGAGCCTTCTTGAGCAGAGGGACCTTGCATGCACTGCAGGATTTTAAACCATTGCGTCTTGTATTACCAATAGTTTTTTGGTGACTGTGGTCCCAGCTTCCTTGAGATCATTAACCAGCTCCTCCCGTGTAGTTCTTGGCTGATCTCTAACCTTTGTCATGATCCTTCAGACCCCACAAGGTGATATCTTGCATGGAGCCCCCAGCCTAGGTCAATTAACAGTCATGTTGCACTTCCAAATAATTCCACCAACAGTTGTCACCTTCTCATTCAGCTTCTTACTTATGGTTTTGTAGCCCATTCCAGCCTTGTGGAGTTCGACAACTTTGTCCCTGACATCTTTTGACAGCTCTTTAGTCTTGCCTATGGTGGAGATAGTGGAGTATTACTGAGTCTGTGGGCAGATGGCTTTTTATACAGGTGACAATTTGGAATAGGTGTCTCTCATGCAGGTAATTACTTCAGAGAGATTAGGAGTATGCCAGTGATCTGTGGGAGCCAACACTGGTCAAGGCTGGTCTGGGATCAAATACTTATTTCCTTCAATGGCTTGCAAATTAATTTTTATTTTTCATTTTGTGTAATTGTCTCATTTTTTTTCAATATTCTTTCTATAACTGTTAAAATGAAGCTGCCATAAAAATCTGAGACTGTTAATTTATTTCTTAGTATAACAACTGCCAAAATCAGCGGGGGATCAAATACTTATTTCCTCCACTTTACATCGTTTGAGCTGATCTGACAGACACAGCAAGTTTATTTGTATAGTACATTTCGTGTACGAGACAATTCAAGGTGCTTTGCATAAAACACAGAAGTTTCTTGAACTCTGGTGCTGTGCCATGTGTGTTCATATACCGTATTTTCATGTCTATAAGGCACACTTTAAAGTCTTAAACTTTCGTCAGAATGGCCGGGGCGCCTTATAAAGCGGTGCGCCTTATGTGTGTACTGAGCTCCAAAATCTGTAAAAGTTGAGTGACATTTCCTGCCGACATGCCGCTTATATAGAGGAAAGGCTGATGTGATAGAGGACAGCATGAGAATGTTAAAGGGGTGTCAAGTGACCCAGAAGGAAGTTGGAATCATACCAGCTTTGTGGAAGAGATTTTTCCGTTATAGTGTAGTGGAGTAACAGAAAAGTGGTAATTAATGTGATTTGTAATCAATCTCTAATCAATGAAGTGTGTTATTCTAATCAATTATCAGAAACAGGATGATTTATTTGATTTTGTAATGTAGTGAAGTAATGGATCTATGTTAATTTTGTATGTCAAAATTTATTTCTCGATGGCTCAAGACACTGGGCGTCTGGGCTGTACTGACAGCAACAGAGCCGGGAGAGGGGTGTTAACCAATTAACCAATCAAGAGTTGTCGAAGACCAAACAGGGACATTTTGGGGCTGATGCAGGCTGGATGAGAGAGAGAGAGAGAGAAGCATAAAAAGGGAGGAACAGAGAGATTCTGTCTGAATTCCTGGAGCGTCGTTCGGAGGAGAGGAGAACCGAAGAAGGACCAAGCTGGGACCGAGGAAGAGCTGACCAACATCTGGAGGATAACCTGAGGGGAAATCTTCAAGAGAGAAGAAAAAGAAGACAGAAGACGCTCAGAACAGGATCACCGAGTTTCCCACTTTCTGAAGGAAGATCAGAGCCTTTTTGGGTTAGCCTAGCTCACTGCTAAGCAAGGAGGAGGAGCTGGATATCAGAGTTCCCAGGGCCTGACCGTGCGCTCTCTCTCTCTCTGCATCAGCAGCCTTGACAACGTAAAGTAGCCATTTGCTTACATCCCAGCCTGTCCTTGGACCAACCAGATGAACCGATTTGTAAGCCACAGCTTAATTTGTCTTTTCCATGTAGAATTAGAATGTGTTAACCAATGAATGCTGCTGCTTAACCTTGCTAATCTGCTTTAATAAATATAAAACTATCATAAGACGTTGTGGTGGAATTTACACACGTGGACAAAATTGTTGGTACCCCTCAGTAAAAGAAGGAAAAACCCACAATTCTCACTGAAATCGCTTGAAACTTACAAAAGTAACAATAAATAAAAATGTATTGAAAATTAAACAATCAAAATCAGCCATCACTTTTGAATTGCTGATTAACATAATTATTTAAAAAAACAAACTAATGAAACAGGCCTGGACAAAAATGATGGTACCCATAACTTAATATTTTGTTGCACAACCTTTTGAGGCAATCACTGCAATTAAACGATTTCTGTATTTGTCAATGAGCATTCTGCAGCTGTCAACAGGTATTTTGGCCCACTCCTCATGAGCAAACTGCTCCAGTTGTCTCAGGTTTGATGGGTGTCTTCTCCAAATGGCATGTTTCAGCTCCTTTCACAGATGTTCAATGGGATTCAGATCTGGGCTCATGGAAGACCACTTTAGAATAGTCCAACGCTTTTCTCTCAGCCATTCTTGGGTGTTTTTGGCTGTGTGTTTTGGATCGTTGTCCTGTTGGAAGACCCATGACCTGCGACTGAGACCAAGCTTTCTGACACTAGGCAGCACATTTCTCTCCAGAATGCCTTGATAGTCTTCAGATTTCATTTTACCTTGCACACATTCAAGACACCCTGTGCCAGATGCAGCAAAGCAGCCCCAAAACATTACTGAGCCTCCTCCATGTTTCACCGTAGGGACACTGTTCTTTTCTTTGTATGCTTGGTTTTTGAGTCTATGAACATAGAGTTGATGTGCCTTACCAAAAAGCTCCAGTTTGGTCTCATCTATCCAAAGGACATTCTCCCAAAAGCTTTGTGGCTTGTCAACATGCATTTTTGCAAATTCCAGTCTCGCTTTTTTATGATTTTTTCAGCAGTGGTGTCGTCTCCCATGAAGTCCACTTTGGCTCAAACAACCACGAATGGTGCGATCTGACACTGATGTACCTTGGCCTTGGAGTTCACCTTTAATTTCTTTGGAGGTTGTTCTGGGCTCTTTGGATACAATTTGAACGATCCGTCTCTTCAATTTGTCATCAATTTTCCTCTTGCGGCCACGTCCAGGGAGGTTGGCTACTGTCCCGTGGGTCTTGAACTTCTGAATAATATGAGCCACTGTTGTCACAGGAACTTCAAGCTGATTAGAGATGGTCTTATAGCCTTTAACTTTAAGATGTTTGTCTATAATTTTTTTTCAGATGTCCTGGGACAGTTCTCTCCTTTGCTTTCTGTTGTCCATGTTCAGTGTGGTACACACCTTTTCACCAAACAGCAGAGTGACTACTTGTCTGCCTTTAAATAGGCAGACTGACTGATTATGAGTTTGGAAACACCTGTGATGTCAATTAAAGGACATAGCTGAGTTAATCATGTCACTCTGGTCAAATAGTTTTCAATCTTTTATAGAGGTACCATCATTTTTGTCCAGGCCTGTTTCATTAGTTTGTTTTTTTAAATAATTATGTTAATCAGCAATTCAAAAGTGATGGCTGATTTTGATTGTTTAATTTTCAATAAATTTTTATTTATTGTTACTTTTGTAAGTTTCGAGTGATTTCAGTGAGAATTGTGGGTTTTTCCTTCTTTAACTGAGGGGTACCAACAATTATGTCCACGTGTGTACATCTGTATCCACAATTGTGAAGACATGGGTTTCCCTCTGCACTAACACCACAGGTTCTTATAGGTTATTCTAGTCATATATTGTCACATATCCTTGGGGCTTGCTGTCCAAGCCACTAAATATATCCTAGCCGGTAACAAGAGCCCAGATCATTAGAGGCGGAGCTGCAGTTAACAAACGTGACCGAAAGCTGGACTTTGAGCCACCAGCCTATTCCTTTTTAGGTCAGTTATTGGGGTAGGCAGGGTAGACGTTTGGAGTTGTATGCAGTGAGAGCTAGGCGAATCCCCTTGACACCAGCTTAAATAAGTTGAGGAAATCTTAGCGAGGTGAACCCCCTAGACCGCAACTTCTTACTAGAAGAGACGGAGAGCTGGTCCCGGTTACAGACTCTGCTAGTCAGAGACTGAACCACAACTGGGGGATCTAACAGGACCCATCATCTTCGAGGAGGAAATGTGGCTGGAAAAAAATCCTCAATGATCGTGATCGGCGATCACTTAAACGTTTGGTGAGATCAAATTGAAGAAAAACAACAGTAGAACTCAGGGCTATGTTTAATAGTGAAAGTAAGAGCATTTCCACACGCACAATGCGAAGGGAACTCAATTATTGGGACTGAACAGCTTTGTAGTCTTAAGAAAAACACTAATCAGTGAGCCTAACTGGAAAAAAGGCTTCAATTTACCAGGGAGCATAAAGATTGGACTCTGGAGCAAGGGAAGAAGGTCATGTAGTCTGATGAGTCCAGATTTACCCTGATCCAGAGTGATGGGCGCATCAGGGTAAGAAGAGAGGAAGATGAAGTGATGCACCCATCATGCCTAGTGCCTACTGTACAAGCCTGTAGGGGCAGTGTTATGATCTGGGGTTGCTGCAATTGGTCAGGTCCAGGTTCATTAACAGTATGTGCTCAAAGAATGAGGTCAGCTGTCTACCTGAATATACTGAATGACCAGGTTATTCCATCAATGGATTTTTTCTTCCCTGATGGCACGGGCATATTCCAAGATGACAATGCCAGGATTCATCTGGCTCAAATTGTTAGAGACTGGTTCAGGGAACATGAGACATCATTTTCACACATGGATTAGCCACCACAGAGTCCAGACCTTAACCCCATTGAGAATCTTTGGGATGTGCTTGAGAAGGCTTTGTACCATCATCAATGGTAAGACTGTACCATCATCAATGCAAGATCTTGGTGAGACTGTACCATCATCAATGCAAGATCTTGGTGAAAAATTAATGCAACACTGGATGAAAATAAATCATGTGACATTGCAGAAGCTTATCGAAACGATGCCAAAAATGCATGCCGTGATCAAAGCTAAAGGCGGTCCAATGAAATATTAGAGTATATGACTTTTTGTTTTTTGGCGGTGACTTTTTGGCCGGGCAGTGCATAAATTATTGCTATTTTACATTCATGTAGTAACAATGAATCTCTGTGAAGTTTTATTCTTTAATAATAGAATGAGGGTAAATTTGCCAGCAGTTTCTGTCTGCTAAACAACCTCCTGTGGCAAAGCATTTGTTTTCATGGTCATGAAACAGTTTAGTTTGACTACAGATGTTCAGTTGTTAGTGCAATCAAAGGTTGATGATGTGCTTTTTTATATGATTGATTGACACTGGGGTATTTATCACATTATCCACAAATGTTGGTCAGGAAACAACTATTTGGTATATACAGTGGTGTGTCCACAAGGCCAAATGCTTACAGGCTTACTATTCCTCCCAACCACCGTTCGGTTCTTTTTTGGTTCCACTCTGGTGATGGCCATCAATTTACAAAGGCAGAACTGGGAACTGAGCTTGAGACCATGATGGTTATTAGAAGTGAATGCAATTAGATATTTATTTATTAAATTAAGCTCAGTTAGCATGGGGTAAATAGTCAAATCACCCTTTAATCATTATTGATGATTCTGTCTTTCACTATCACAGCCTTAATAGTAGTTCCTGGCTTTCCAAGTATATCAAATGAGCTCCTAGACCTAGTCGTATCATTATTATTAATGTTGTTGTTCTTATTATTATCGTTCCAAAGTCGATCTCAAGTTGCTTTCATAAATAATGCAGCAAAGCTCCTGTCCTGAATCCAACCCAAAATCAGAAAGCTAGATCTCCATGCATTGCCACGAGTCTTCTACCTGTCAGTTTCATACTTTCCTCAGTAGCTTTGTATGCTCCTGTCTAAAATGTGTTTCCTCATACAATTAACAAAACTGCAGTCTGCTTTACCTTTTGTCACCTGAAAAATTAGCAATGAATGTGTGAAATTCAAAAAAGGGACAAAAGGTGAAAAAAGACTGATTTTCACTATCAGAATCCTTTAAAAATGTTTTGCCTTGTCTTGCAACTTCTTTCTTTGTCTGTGTGTTTTATAAGACCGTATTGTGTTTGGTGATGGCTCATCTGACAATAAAATGGATATTAAAGGCTTTTTTACAAAAACAAAACAAAACAAATGAAGGTGCAGGGATAATTTCCCCAATCAGCCTGTGATGGTTCCTAACACACATCCTTGGGTTAAAGGTTTATGATAGGGTTAGGAAAAATACAACTTTATATTTGCGCAAGGATGAGACCCCTCAGTGTGGGAGAGGGGGAGCAGCTATGGAGTGTGCAGAGAGAGCAGGTGGGTAAAAAGGAAAAACATGGACTTCAATTTACACCAGAGCACAATGTGGGATGTGGGGTCAGCAATGAAAGAGAGCTCTGGCTTCAAAGGGGAATAGGGTTCAGAGTGATGGAGACTTGACAGAGCCAATGAACTGAACATGTTTTTCGGAAGTTCACCTAAGGAGACACCTAAGCATTTTCCCCTGCCTTCAGCTACACAGACCACACATCCTTGAACCCACAGTTTTCATGTCACACCTCCACAGTCTCACTCTGGGCCTTAAAAACTATTAATATTGCTAGATTCACTTCATGTTGAACGTTTTAGAGTGTCTCCGTCTTGCTTCCGGGGTTTCCCTTCTTCAAATTGAGCTCACTCCCTGCTAAGCTCTCTCATGGGTTGTAGATCAGATGTTAGCTGTGACAGCTCAACATAGTTGTGCTCATTATTTGGCAAGAGAGAGCACTCATCTTTGAGTTAAACTACATCTTTGAGTTGGCCACACACAACAATCAAGTGCTGACTGACTCTGAAATGCAAGCACAGATAGTTTACAGATTTACCTTTGAGGAAGGTCTTTTTTGTTGTTGAGCTTGACAACTTTCGTATTAGGCTTAAAATCATGTAGTGTGAAGGTGGTTTCAGCCACAGTTCTTACCATAGCCACATCGTCATCTCTCTGCAGGAAACACTGAGACTTTTCAGCTTTCCTATCCCTTTCATGTCTCCAGTAGGCAAGTGGAGAAACGGGAGTCAAACAGAAAGTCCAGATGGTTGTCACACTAGAGCAGGGGTGGGCAACTCCAGTCCTTGAGGGCTGCTGTCCTGCAGGTCTTAGAAGTTTCCCTGCTTCAGCACACCTGATTCTAATGAATGGAACAACATTCCAGATCTGCAAAGGGCCATTAACAACCCATTCATTAGAATCATGTGTGCTGAAGCAGGGCTTTAATAAGCCCACTGTCATCTAGACAAAGACAGGCAGGACTAAGGATCAAGTCCTTTGATTTCTCCAGTGGATTAAACACCCCTATCTCCCCCTGTGTACAAGACAGCAGACTATGTAGAAGAAGGGAGAAGTCAGACTGTACTTCTTCGAGAAGTCTAGATTCTTTAGTGTTACAGATCCAAGCCTTGTTGTGAACCCCCCCACCTTCCACTTCTGGTGTCCCTGAGCACAACCCACTGCACCATCATCACTCCTCCACCAAGACACTCAGATCCACCTCTGTGTCCCACCTCCCCTCCCCTGACAAGCACCCTGGATGTGGCACTGCACACCTGCTCCCATTCAACAATCAACACCAGAGTCTTCAAAAGGCCTACATTCAGCCACACTCCTCGCCAGATCTTTCCATATTAACACCGGGCAAGTATAGTTACTCTCCACCAAGTTTTTGTTCACACTCGAAAGAGCATTTATAGAGTTTAGCTGCAGTTGCACCTGTATTGCTAATCAGTTTGTCTTTTTTCCTTCAGATCCAGCTATCTGCAGTGCCACCTCCTTGCCTTCGTCATCCCTTTCTCTGGATTGTTTGTTTGGTTGCCAACCCTCAAGTTCACCTTTGACTACTGGAAAATTAAACTACAGAACTGCCTTACTGTCTCCTGAGTGGTTGCATTTGGGTTCAGAAGACAACTCAATCTTAACTTCAATGTTTGCATCAGGATTATCCATATCTTCTTAAAGTCTGTGGTGGAGAGTATTTGCAGCCATCTGTTGGGACAGAACAAAGAAAAATGATCAAACCAATTAAGAAAACTGGCATTGTGCTGGGAACAGCTGTTGCTCTTAGAGTCAGATGTAGAAAGAAGAATGTTGCATAAGGTGCTAAATGCAATGCACAGTACTGCACATTAGTACTCAACATAACTTAATGGTTAAACAACATGTCTTCAGAGGCTTCTTGAAGGGAACATATGAAAAAATAAGATGTTGTGCACAAGAGCTTTTATTTGGGTGTTTTGAAGTCACTGCCAAGTCAAATACTCTGACTTGATGCTACCATGTCACTTTTTCTTGGAGTGGCCTATATCTGAAAGGTTCTCAGTGAGTGAGCTAATTATATTTACAAGCTACTGTGACCTCAATGGTCAGAAGCAGAGTAGAATTATTGGGCCTTCACATCTTTATCTTCAAATTTAATATCATGCTCCTTCCTGTACCATGGAAGTGGGTTGCACAAAGATTTGCTGTCAATTTCAAAAGAGACATACTCTACAAAAGAAGGGGGTGGAGTGGATGACTTCACTCACCAAGATCAGCTGCTACAACCAGAATGGTCGTACCTGACCACTAAAGACATGAATGAAAAGGGAGCTTTTATACTGTATCAAGGTTAGTTTACAGTTATTGGGGTCCTCTCTTTGTTCTTGTTCTGTTCTCTTTATTATTATTGAATGTATATGTTATTATTGTTGCAATTATATTTTACGTCTCAATAAGTCTAGGCAAACATCACTTGACAAATCTCTTTGTCTTTGTTGGTCTCTCATTCCTCTCGGACCCTTAACTGATTGAGGCAGATAGCCACCCTCACTGGACCTGGTTCTGCTGCTGTTTTTTTCTTTCCCATTGATTTTTTTCTCCCCCTCACACTATTGCTTCATGCTTGCTCAGGATGAGTAATTGTACCAAAGATTCAATGCACGTATTTGGGTCCCTTTGCTAGTCATCTTACCCTGTGCTGTTGCCATGAACAGTTTGCTTGGTCTAGAGCAGTGCTTAGGTCCTATGTATTAAATTAGAACCCATGGTGTCTCCAGTGATTGAGTCATGATCAAAACAGTTTGGTTGTGGGGAATACACATAAATTAACATGTAAAATGAAAAAAAAAAAAGTGAAACCTAATGAAAAATTCAGCATGTTCTATGTTTGAATTACGGCACACTGTGGGAGGAAAGAGTATATGCTGGCAGACATGAAAGGCAAGGACAATTGTATAGCTGATTTTAAAATTGCATGACATGGCTGTTGAGGATTTGAAGAGAATTTAAATGTAGGGTTCATCCAGAGTTTAAATTAAAATACTTCACCACTTCTGATCTCACCTCTGCTTTGAGGCCAGGATTAAATATGAGGAAATAAGAACTCTTTATTTGTCCCAGTAAAGACACTGTTTTTTCAAGGTTCTTGTAACTTATAACATTTTTTAGATACAGTGCTGTTTTCTTGTATTTATGAACCTTATATTATCCTTATCATTAGTAACACCAGGTCCATTTATGACCACATCCCAAGCCCCAGCAAGATGACCCTTGCTGTGTGACTTATGAAATACTTCATATGTCCTGTTTTGTGATGAAAGAGTAATCCCTAATAGCAGCTCAATCAGAGATTCAATACTGACTCTTTTCTGATGGTGTAAAGTAAGGTTTGAAGAAGATATATGGCATTTTTTTCCAAAGTTTACACAATTTTCTGAGATCAAAAATAAATGTTTGTGACATGCTTGTGCCAGAATTTTACAGAGATAATGTACAAAGGCTACCTTTTTAATGTTTTTACAGTTCTGTTCATAGCAGCTTATTTCAAGAGAATGAATTAGCCAAAGACTTGACTCCACCCTGGTGGGAAATCAAAAAGCATCGCACTACCCACTCCTGATAACCACCAAATGAAACATAAGTTTGGGTTGAGGAAAAGCTGAAGAGGCTGGATAAATCCACTCTGATCTGGTCTATGATATCACATTATGCTGGTTTGCAGTTGACTTGGTGGTTTTGGGTTTGGTTTTTGTGTTTTCTCCGTTTTCTCAGTTTGGTCTTCTTGTCCTTTGTTCCTTCTGTTCTTTTCCGTTGATGTTAACTTTAGTTCCTGCTTTACTTTGAAAGTCTGTCATTTCCCTTGTTGAGTTCTGTTTCTCTTCCCTTTGTTCATCTCCCTGATTTTTTGCGCTTGCATCATTTGTTTCTTGGTTTATTTAAAACTTGTCCTTTCCCCTCTTCCTTGTTGGTTTGTCTGTCTGTTTCTTTCCAGGCAGCACAGGTGGTTTGGCTTGGTTGTTAGCAATGTTGCCTCACAGCAAGAGGGTTTCAAACCCCAGCAGAGGCCATTCTGTGTGGAGTGTGTATGTTCTTCCAGTGCCTCTGGCTTTTCTCCGGGTTCGTCCCACAGTTCAAAGTCATGCATGTTAGGTTAATTTCTGGTTTTAGATCAGAGGTGTCAAACTCCAGTCCTCATGGGCCACTGTCCTGCATATCTTATATGTTTCCTGCTTCACCACACCTGATTCAACTTAATGGAACAGACCTGGATGACAAGCTGATGGTGATCCATTCATTTTAATCAGGTGTACTGAAGTTCAAAAAAAAAATAAGGTGTGAAGGACATCGGCGCTTGAGGACTGGAGTTTGCACCGCTGTTCTCGATACTCATTTCCCTTAGGAATGAGTATGAGTGTGCATGTTTGTTCATCTACGTGTCACCCTATGATGGACTGGCCAACTGTTCAGAGTGTACCCCTGCCTTTTTCTCAGAGAGAGCTGGGATAGGCTCCAGCTGATCCCCGTGACCCTGCATAGGACTAAACAGATGTGGATAATAGATGGATATTTTTTCCCATGGTCCTGGCTCATGTTTGTTCCCTGTGTTCCTGCCTTGCTATTTCTCTTCTTGTGTGGATTCCTCTAGTTAAGTTAGTTTGGTTCATACATTTAGACTATTGTTGAACACTTGCCTCCTGCACGCCTGTATTTTAGGTTCTAATGCTCAAACCCTATCACACAGAACCCTGTAAATCTGAACGGGTAAATGAATGTCATTTTTTCAGATTCATACTGCCCAAAATCAAGTGCTAGGGTTGTGGTTATCAGCCACCAGAACAGGGGGCTGAGGTCATGAGACCACTCTGTCCATTGAATGTAGATTGCCAGGTGAAGTATAGCCAACTCGCTACTGGAAACTGGATTCTGATTCTGTGTAGCTGGTCATGAGAAAATTCAGATACAACAAGCCAAAACATGGGAGGACCTTGTAATATCTTTTTGATTCAAACAGAGGGGGAAAGCCTGTGAATTAGGGTTGGGCAAACTTCTGATGGGAGGACCTGCAGACATTATAGAGAGGGTCCAAGGTTATGACTATAGACATCTGAACTACTGTTACTGCCAGACGTGACAGACAATGATGCTAACCAATTGGCGTGCTTACCTGTTTCATACATTTTAGGTTCATCTACAGTGTGTTTTCTGAAAAACGTACAGTGGTGTACTCATATTTGTATTTAACATTAATTTCTGTTACTTGTTATGATGGTGGGGACAAAAGAGTTGCTGTATCATACCTCATAAACATGTGTATCATTTATCATGAGTAACATACAGAATATGCATAGATAAAGTATTTGAGAACAATAGAATATCAAAATAAAAGAAAAGTTGGGAAAACAGAAAAGAGAAGCAGTGAGAAATGCCCTGTGTTAATTTCCCCATTGATTAAACCTGCTAATGGACTAATCTAGTCTGGCATGCTTTCTCTGTGAAACACCAGCCTCATCAACAGCCAATTAGTGAATTTGAAGCCCATGGTCATCCATCATAACGGAATAGACACACTCATCTTTTCTTCTTAATGTTGCAACTCACAGCAGCCTACTAGAGTCAATAAACTTCCCCAACCGGAACAACTATAGAATAGGGGTTTTCCTATGATCAATATTCCACATAAATTGATGTCATGTAAATGAAGCCCCTATACTTATTACATATGCTTGGCAAAAAAAAAATCTATGGATCTCATTTTCAAAAGTAAAACAAGAGCTGTAGTTTAAAGTTACACAGTTGAAGAGTTTGAAAAAAAAAAAACAAACAACTAATACTTGTTACCAGACTTTTTTGATCTGGTACAGTAGCTGCTGAATCACGGTTCCAAACAAGTTCTTTGGGACTCCAGTCTTTTTGCATATATGTCTGTTTACCTGGCTTCATTATCTAGACCCCCACTTAGAACAGCTCTATGAAGTCATAACGATGTTCTAGAGAGAAAAGGTGATTTAAGTCCCAGCAGTATTCCTCCACTGATTCTTTTGCATGGCAAAATACAAAAAAAAAAATTAAAAAAAAATAAATAAAAATAATAGAAAAAGTCCTACTTTGCTCTTGGTGTTCATTGTCCAGTTATCACAAATATGGGAACAAGACCAAAGCATGTAGGTCATAAGTACTGGAGAATAAGTTAAATCTCTCATTAAAAAAATATGAAATGTTGGAATATATTTTGGCAAGTTTGGAAATGGTAGAGTAAACATGGTAGACCACCTGGCACAAGGTCTGCTTTCATTTACTTTGATAACAGAATCTCACCCATCCTTGTGTCTGTTAGATGACTAAATTCCTTTTTCCAGTCTCTTCTTAAGTGGTTAAATAAGGTCCCTGGAAATTGAAATATTGAGGCAACAATTTTGGACAAGAGGTCTTTCTAGTCCACAGAAATGCCTCAAATTTAAATCTTAGAAGAAATATTTGGGGAAAAAAATGTTACTACAATTGATCAAAATAATTAAGATGATAAATCTTAGGAAACCTGTTGCACAGCTCCCCCAAGCTGCTGAAAGGGTAATTGATATGATGCTTACTTAGATTCGTACATCCTGATCTCTGCTAAAAAGGGGAAGGCTGAATCAAATGTAGAACAGTAGAAGAGATGATTGGTACAAACAGGGCTGTAATTAGAAAGCACTTAAAGTTTGATAGCTATTCTGAATTGGAATCATATCTTTAAAAAAGAAATGATAGTCAGACTATGAGTATATTGAGCTGATCAGATGGGTAAATTATCTGGAAGGAAAGCTCCATAAAATAATAGTATAATAGTATAGTAATTTTAATGCTACAACTAATACTGTGCCAAAATGAGTGCTAATGGACTGATAGGAAACCCCTGGCCTGGTGATTTTGCAATAGGGACATACTGGAATTTCATTCTGTCAATATTTACTTAAGCATACAAGACTTCCAAGTCAGTCAACAAGTCAGACCAAACAATTTGTCTGTTTTTTTTTTTTTTTAATGATGAACAATTAGGTTAAAGCAAGAGAGAAGGTGGGACAGGTGAAAAAAATGATCACATCCACAGGTGAAACCAAAGAAGACATCACACAAAATGTCTAATTGTTATTTTTTTGTACATGCAGTGTTACTATCAGACCTAAGAGGTTTATTAGTGCTCATAATGTGTGTTAAAAATAATTGTTTTTATGAAGATTGATTCAACATTTTTACAATCGCCATTTATTTCAGTTTCAACAGCTGTATGGTACAGTAGGTAGTAATTGCGGACATGTCGTGTAGACACAGACCTCAATGATGAAAAATATGCAAATTCAGTTCTGGGGGGTCTGTGCCCCAGAATAACTTTGTGTCTAGTAACACTCCTGGTGCCCTAACATACATTTGTACCCTAGTTTCATATAGATACTTAGGTTGTTTGAAAGTGTACAAATTTAATAAGTTAAGAGATATAAAAAGTTGAGTCTCCCCTCACAGGTCTACTCATTACCTTGCCAAGCTAAAATTTTAAGTTAACTATAATAAAACACTTTAAATTAAATTATTCAGAACACTCTGGAAAAAGCTAACATTTGTAGCAAATTGTGTCAGTAAGAATAAATGTTATGACCTATGACAATTGTTCTTCCAACAGAACTTGTGCTGTTACAAAACTGCATCAAGGCACTGAGGATGATGAGGTATGAACCAGCACTACTGACACAAACTACAAGCCCCATCACCTTCGTCTCCCTTTGGGGACATTCATTCATTCATATTCTATACCTGCTTTAATCCAATTCAGAGTCACGGGGAAGCTGGAGCCCATCACAGCTGTCATCAGGTGTGAAGCAGGGTACTTCCTGCAGCGGTTGCCAGTCCATCACAGGGCCACACAGAGACAAACAAACATGCACTCTCACACTCAGTCCTATGGACAATGTAGAATCACCTATCTACCTAACATGCACGTTTCTGGACCATGGGAGAAGACAGGGAGACCTGAAGAAAAAATAGATGGTGAATCTTTCTACTTGTAAGGCAACAGTGTACCACCATGGTTCCTCCCTTTTGGGAATGTAAATAAAGCAGTTTCAGAAGAACACTATCTGAGAAGTTCAGCTGGACCCCGTGTAGACTGTTTTTGATGCCTCTCCATAGGAGAGTTTCAGTTCTTCTGTTATTCAAGATATTATAACTAAAACCAGTAACAGATTTGGACACGGTTGTAAATGCATATATTACCAAAGGATTTCAAATGAAGCTCTGATGTTCTGAGGTTGTGCAAGTATGTGTGCTGATTTGTTAAGGTAATGCTCTCATATGCATATTTCGCTTACATTCATACACCACACCTACACAAACCTTTTCTCACTTAACCACGCGCCATCTGTCACTTCAACAGCCTCAGCTGCACACAGTGCACAAATTTTATCACAGTAAGATGAGTGGCATTTTCCTTCCTTGCTATTCTCAAAATACAGACTGTAATATGTTGAATTTCTGCATATTTAAAGTCTGAGTAAAGCAGAAATGAATACAAATACAACTAAGTTTTTCACATTACAGAAAAACATGTCATGTACCAAGCAGCTGAACACGAATTATTAAAACAGTTGCCAAGTATATGAAATGATATCCTAAAGTTCTCCAAATATATGCAGGGCTCTTCATTTTGTTTTAGTGTGGCACATAAAAAATCATTAAAATGTCAAGTGCAGACTCAGCTCGAGTATCTCAGAGTAGAGTTCATTTCATAGAACCGTTTATATGTGAAATCACAAACACATGTTGTTAATGTTAAATATTTCACTTAGTATTCAACGGTGGACCAAGTTATCCGTGTTGTAAAAAATGTTTAAGGTATGGAGCATCTCTTGCCAATGATAGAGACAAGCTGTTGGGAAAGTGAGCGTGCTAGCAAGAGAGGAAGCAACTCAATCTGGCTATGACAAACTGTGACAGTGTTGGATTCTCTGGTGAAAGTTTGTCATACAGCCAGGTGAAAAATAAGGTTGGTGATGGCAGCAATTCTCACCTCTCTTTGACTATAGTTCTCCACAGAATCAGTCAGCAAGCACTTACCCCTGGGTTCACTGATTAAGTGTGTTGTCCTCAAACCTAGGTCGTGCATGATTAACTCTTCACAACAATTCTTCATATTGTGTTATTTACATAAAGTGTGTTATTCCTGTAATCATGTTAAAACTACAGAATAGAAGTTATATCTTGGCCCTTGAATTCACTAGGTTTAACCAGTGTGAAGCCACTCCAACGTTGCTACAGCTGTATTTCAGCCATGCTTTTCACAAAATGAACCCAGCTCAGCATAGTGTGGTTAACGCTGTTCCTTCACACCTGAAACCTGTAATCCTGACAGATACCTTTCTCTACAGGATTGGTAAATGATTGAAAGAAGAAAAAAAAAGATATAGCATTTTTTATGATTATTATTATTCCTCTGCCATTAAAGCACACTGTAAAAAAAAAATCTGTTGTTTTTACGGAAAAATACTGGCAACAGTGGTTGCCAGAATAATCTTGTTAAAAATACAAAAAAACGTAAACAGCATTACAGAATAACAGTGCATTTCACTGGGATTCCATGTAACATTAATGATAACTAAATGTAAATTTTACAGGTATGTAATGTACAATAATCAATACATAATTGTTTATTTTACGGATATTCAATGTACAATTAACAATGACTTCATGAACATTTCAGTGGGATTCAATGTAAAATAAGCAGTTCTAGGATGTAAAATTTACAAGTTGTTCAGTAATGTTTACATACAGTATGAGCTGCATTTATTACAGGATTATTCTGGCAACCACTGTTGCCAGTTTTTATCCGTAAAAACAACGGGTCATGTAAAATAAGCAGTTTTAGGATGTAAAATGTACAAGTTGTTTTGTAATGTTTACATACAGTATGAGCTGCATTTTTAACAGGATTATTCTGGCAACCACTGTAGCCAGTTTTTATCCCTAACATCAACAGGACATGTACGCATGGAATACAGTTTTACTTTTTATCCGCAGTGCTTCAAATTACTTCTAAATGTTAATTTGAAGATAGGCTGTAACAAACCACTCGTTAGTCAATCAATCATTCTAAAGAATGCAAGTTTATTTTTGAAAACAGTGGCGGTCACTCAAAGGAACACCTAAGGGAATAGAGAAGAGAAAGAAGCACATACAGGATATCCATTAGTTTCATTTGTTAAGTCAGTCAATAATCAAAGACGACAGTAGCAGTATCACACACCCACCTTTTTAAATGGCTCGCCAATCATGGGCTGGAACATCTAGAAAAAAACCCTGAGGAACGTCTAGGGAAACATCCACTGCTTTGGTCACTCAAAGAACACCTAGGGAATAGAGAAGAGAAAGAAACACAAACAGGATCTCCATTAGTTTCATTTGTTAAGCCAATAATCAAAGACAACAGTAGCAGTAGCAGTAACACACGCCCACCTTTTTTAATGGCTTGCCAATAATGGGCTGGAACATCTAGAAGAACACCCTGAAAAACATCTAGGGGAAACATCCACTGCTGTGGTCACTCAAAGGACACCTAGGGAATAAAGACACCACACACACACACACACAATAATCTCAATTAATCAGTAGCAATGGAAACAATAACTGCTGTACCGTTGCTGCAGTATGAACTGTCTGGACACAAGGCACTGTCCTGAGACAGCCAGCACTGTCTGTCCTGGGACAGTCGGGCACTGTGCCCAAGTCTCTTAGGACAGTGCATCGCTCCCCTGGACAGGACCTGGTTTCCCCGGGGACGATGCCTGGCTGTCTCAGGATGGGGGCAGTGCCTGATTGTCTCTGGATAATGCGTAGCATCGTGGTAGAGTGTGTTGCCATCTCTGGACAATTGGCACTGTCCCGAGACAATGAGTAGGATAATAGCAACAGTACAGTACAGTTACTGTTCCCACTGTCTCTCCCATTAATTTCATTTGTAAAGTCAGTCGATAATCAAAGAACGTAGCACTAGCAGTAGTACCTTTTTAAATGGATCGCCATTCTTGGTCTGAGAGGTCCTGAATCAATGTCAGGACTCTGGCATTAACATGCAATCGCGTAGCATTGGTTCGCTCCACTTTGGTCCCCCTCTCTGGATTTATAGAGAAGAAACATCTAGGAATAGAAGACAGAGGAAACATATGTATATAATAAACAACCGTACAGGGATAACACAAATACATGATACAATTGCCTCCACAACAACAAAGGAAAGGATAAGTGTGAGGTTACAGTTTTCTTTTAATTAATACTTTATTGGTAGGCAGGGAGCAAAGGGGCCTCCAGAGACACTGTCTTTTTTCTTTTTTTCTTTTTAGTTCAACATGAATCAGAACGTTAATATTTCGCATTACATGTTCGAGGTAGATAATGCATTTCCATAAATTGCAAATTACAGGAACATAACTTTTCATGAGCTCTGTCTTTGCACATCCACAGCAGAGGACTGAAGCAGAACACGTATGGTTTGAGTGCTATAATTGGCTTCCCCTATACAAGTTCAAAACATGTTACGCATTTCTACTGTATCACAAGGAAAATCAGGTAGAAATTTTGGTCTCTACTAAGAAAAGTCAATAATACCATTCATTAATACATTAATGGGTTGGTTAGTAATCTGCCTGGGGGAGATTGGCCCCATTCTGCCTTCTATTCAAAGTTTTAACTCGAACTGAGTTGTGACCTCGAGTCAGCCTGCGTTTCCATTACTAACCGGCTACTCAGACGTGGGTGGCGAGAAAAGAAGTGGGCGGTAAACAAACATGGAGTATATGGAGACATTAGTTGTGCTGCATTAGTGAGGCTTTTACTCTCTCAGAAGATGAAAATGATAACATAGGCTATAGCCAAGGTGAGACACAACCGACGAGTCTACAGAAAGTGGCAACTTTACCAGTTCATTCACAAGAAAGAAATAGATTTCAACACGGGGCCATGACTGTGATGTGGATTTATGTTGTGGGTGATTAATTTAGTACGTCAAATGTATGCATGTTTCTTATTTTCTTGCAGTTGTAGAGAGTGAATGTACTGAATAAGAAAAGGATAAAAGCACTTCCAAACATGCAATCATTCAACTGTTAGCTACCTGTCTAGTTCTTCAAGATAGGAACACAGTGCGAGGGCAGCATAGGCCCTTTAGGTATTTATATGCATATTGCTTTGGATAAAAACTCAGCAAAATGACTTAATAAATCAAGCATAACAATGGTTAAATTAAATAAATAGATTTTTAAAAGAAACTTACCTCTGTAGAAACTCCAGGGTTGATGCAAGTGCAGTTGGGTAATGGATGTTGAAGCAGTAATAAGAGCCAAATATCATGCACAAGGAGGAGATGAAGGAAGAGATGTTCTCGTTGACGATGACGTGATCCACACACAGCATCATCCTTCTGGAAGAAAAGCAGGATTTTCCTTAAAAGAAAAAAAGAAAGAAAATTAAAATAATCCAGAAATTAAGTTTACATTTTCACATGTCAGTCACTAACTCATGTATCATGGATGAAAACAAGTACGTACGAAGTAACCCACACCATCAGAAAAAAAAAAGGGGTGAATTCATTATAGTACATCTACGGTATGTGTCAGGCTTTCCTCTTCAACTTAGATAAGTAAGGTTAACTTACCACATACAACAATCGTTGGAGTAAAGGGAACTCGGTCCATGACCACTTCTCCAGCCAGGCAGGTGTCCTCCACGTAATGGAACATCCCATCATCTCCCTCGTCAAAATAAGCCAGAAGAAGCAGCACCATCTCTGTGACCTGTGCGCTGACTGCTTGTTCTCCCATCATAATCTGTAGCTTTGTTGCAGCTTGGTAGAATCTTTTGGATTTGTTGACAGCAACTGTCTTCATGAAGTGCAAGAGCCGTTCCCCCTTTTGTTCCACATTTTTCAAGAAGGTTTCCTTCAGGTCAACTCTAGTGAGCTCGTTGAAGTGAACATTCATGCCAATTTCATGAAACCAATATGGCCAGTTTTCCTGGAGGTACTTCATGTCTTTCCCTTGCAGTGTTGTTCTAGTCTGCGATTTTTAAATTTAGTCTCAGTCTTAGTCTAGTTTCAATCACCGGTGTTACTTTTTATCCAATTTAGTCTAACTCATCCTTTTTTTATTTAGTCTAGTTTTAGTCGACTAAAAGTCAAGCATTTTAGTTTTTATTTTAGTCCACGAAAGCATGAATTTGTTTAGTTTTAGTCAACAAAAACTATTGTCATTTTAGTCTAGTTTTAGTCTGACAATTATTTTAGCCATTCACTAAAGATAGTTTATAGCATTTTGTATCATCCTTTTGATAAAAATGACAATTTTAACAAATACATCCAGAAAGGGAACATAAATTAACTTGAATTTGCATATTTATTTGGAATCAGAACAATTCACACATTGATGCTTTTATTAAAATAAATAAAATAAATCTGAGGTGCCAATATAAAATAAAATAAAGTTCCTAATGGCCTTAACCACTTATACCCCAGTATCCATATTCTGAGGGGTAAATAAAAGCTAAAATGCCTGAGTTGGAGGCTGGAGCCAGTCTGCCAAAGCTCTATTTATGTCTCGAAGTCTCGACACCAAAGTACTAGCCCTAGCACAGACTTTAGAGCCATGTTTACTAGAGTTCAAAGTGACTCTTCTATCCATCCTCTCCATCATTATGGCAAAATCCTCATCATCCACTGTACGTGAAGGAAGGCCTCTACGGGCTATCCACAGTGTTATGCCTTCCTCTTTAAACTGTTGCTCCCGAGACTCTGCTTTGTATTTGGTGTGGGCCACTAAAGACCCTTGTATGGCCGGCCTGCTGTCATCCTTTCTAGGTGGTTGGTTGGTGGTTGTAGCAGGTGGATCTTGAATCCGGGACAGGAATAAATACAATGTCAGGACAAATACACAGATTGTGCATAATAAAATAGCAAACCATAGGATATAGGCTAAGTAAAGAAATGACTGTTGTTGTTGTCATTATTATTATTATAATTATTTATTTATTTTTTTAGGCTCTAGTAGTGATTTTCATTTCAAGAGCCACCAGATTGACCTAAATTATGACATTTATTTCTCCAGGACCCTACATTTGTATGATGTAAACTTCTTAACTTACCGTAATTCAACCTTGAGATTGTACAGATGGAACCAAATGGGCCCTATTTGGTTCCATTTCTTCACCATCAGCGCTACAGACCCATAAGGGTCCAATTGGTTCCAATCTATCATTTAACTGGGGACTTCCTGGAAATCCCTCAAGGACCCCTGGAGAGGACCCACACCACTTTGGGAAACACTGCTGTATTGCTACTAGATTACGTTATACTATACGTCTATCTGCTTTAAATAGACTAAAGTAGAATTCCAATGAAACCATAGTTTCCCCACCAGTATAATGTGTCTTCCATTCATTCAACTTAACAACTTCCAGCACGAGACATTTATCTCAAGTTCTAAACACTAAGATGCTAAGATGCTAACTTAAGTTGTGGCTAGGTTTGACGTTGATTTAACGTTACATTCTACTTGTAAACAACCAGCAGCATATTTTTCTAACTTACCTTGATTTCCTTGTGGTATATCCCGAGGTGTCTCTTCAGGTTTGTTGTGTTCTTTCCTTTTATCTTCTGGCCACATTGCTGTTTTTCGGTTGTTGTAACCAAGCATTCGGTTTTATTCTCCACATCAATGTAACGAAAATATTTCCACAAATCTTCTCTCCTCTTTCTCCCAATCCCCGTGCAAAGCATATTTTATTTAAGGTTTCGTCCATAAAATATTAGGATTAAGGGAAATCTCCGTTGCTTGTCGTTTAGTAGTAGTGTGCTGCTCGTGCTCGCTCAGCTGCTGCGCCCGCTGCAAAACTCAAAGGGAGGAACTTTGTGGGGGAGGGGGTGTGTTTGGTTACAAGCACGCTGTCCAGTGACCACAATGAAAAGTGATTGGAGACTGTGCTCCCGGACAGTCCCGGCATGCACTTCATAGCAAAAGCAACAGGAGGAGCGATATGATCATTATAATAATATATTTCGTATTGTTTTTGTTCGTGAACGAAAATGACAATAGATTTTAGCTTAGTCTTTATTTTGTGAACTACATTTTCGTTCAGTCTTTATTAGCCAACGAAATTGCATTATGATTTAGTCCCAGTTATTGTTTATACACATGGTTTTTATATAGTCTAGTCTCGTTTTCGTCTCGTGAAAAATGGGCGTTGACGAATATATTTCGTTTTCGTTTTCGTGAACGAGAACAACTATGTTCCCTTGGTTCACGTCTTTTCGCTGGCTGTAGAATGTGGACTTCATCAGCATTTTCAAAGGACCTGGGCTTTGTTGATTCTGGCTGAACAGATTTTTAAGCTCATCTTTCTTCTGCTGCTGGGTTTCGGCCGTTTCCCCAAGGGGCAGAAACTTCACATGCCAACGGATGCACCCATAGGTGTCTTGAATCACTGCACGTTTTTCAGGTGGGACTTCATCAGTGTCAGAGTCGTGTGATTTTCTTTTTGTAATTTTTGGTGTTGTAGGTCTTCCCACATTTTCGATCTGATTTTGAATTTGTTTCACGAGGGAGCCATACCCTGTGCCAATTACGTCGCCCTCAATCACATCTTGAAGTGACTTGGAGTATTTAGCCACCAATTTCTTAGCCACATCAGCAGCATTCTTCTTGCTTAAAGACGTGGTTACTTTCATCATTTCACCGACCACAATTCTGACCATCTCTTTCCTCAGACTTGGATTTGGACGCCTTTCCCTCTCCAAAGCCTGTGTTAACGCCTCTGGGAACTGTCCCCATGGTATTGTGAATGAGTCTGGAAATGACTCTCTGCCACTTGGGCTCTGACAGCTGCTGGACGACGACGACGTTGGCGACAGAGACATCATGGATTGGGAAGGTCCTGGTGAGGCAGTAAACCACTTTCTTGGGCTGGACCTTTACAAATGCACATACACGAAACAGACATAACATGAATGGTTTTACATTTTAATTGAACTTCATAACAATGTTGAGAACAGATCACATCATAAAACCACCAAGCAGTCAGGATGCTGAACAATGACGTTAAACTTACATTTCAGACTCCATGCAGCAACCAGCTTCCTGGCTTGTATGGGCGTCAGGGCTGACAACAAATCATCTTCTTTCAAAAACTGGAAGTCATCAGGGGTCTCTACCCCCACAGATTGGAGAGTTTCCTCCAAGATCTCCCTTTTAGCATCTGGCAGGTCAGGCAAGACCTCCGTGATGGCAGAGTGTAGAAATGATTTGGACATCTGTACAAATTTCATTTAAGATGAATAAGTAAATATTTACAAAATGTAGCAGATTTACTGATTCACTACATTTACTTCAGAACATTGTAGTTTGCGACTAATTCATATTGAAGTTAAAGTTGTGCCCAATATGACTACAGCCAAACATTGCAAAAATCACATGGACAAAACGCTGTGTTTCAGTGGGATGACTCTGTGTGCATCGATGGTGCAGTGTTTTCACAACTTTTGAAAGTAGAAGTTGCGTTGAGTGAAGTAGGAGTTGCAAGGCCTGAAGGGGCATGCTCCCCCAGGAAATTTTGAAATTCTAGACTCTCGGAGATGCATTTTCCAGCATTTTGAGACGCAAAATGGGATGTTCAGATACTTTTTTTATTATTAAAATAACCCTAGCTATAACGTTGCATGTCTTTTGTTAAACAAGAGTAAAGAAAGTAATTGCAAGTTTGAAAGAGCAAAGTGTGATACATGTATTTAATAACAAATCAAATGAAAATAAACTGGTTATTTTATAACTCCATGTTTGCTTGGTTTATGATAACATTAACGTCCTTGATATTAATCTGATTCTACAATACATTAGAATGGGCCTTGAAGTTACAAGAAGCTAAACAAAGTGTAAGTAGTTCAAGTTTGGCTAGTCTCTAATTTACTAACATTCTTACACATTCATCTTTAATTTGGAATGAAAAAGTACAGCTAAAATTGACAAATTTATCTGAAATCTGTGCCTAATTTGTGTTAATTATTTAACACATACAGACTAGTTTTCAGTCATTTTCCGCCATTTTGCTCGTCTTGGAATACAGAATATTGTAGCAACCCTGACAATATGTTCATGTTATGATGCTCTGTTATTGTTTAGATGTTCTGTTGTTCGGATTACATGAGTTCATTGAATGCATCTCGAGCTGAGGCAGGCAGGTTATTGGGTAGAATAGGTTAGGGGGCGGGACTAGCAACAAAGAGAGACGGAAGCCTGTGTGTTATTGTGGGAGAGCCCGAGAGCGCCTAACTGATGAGCTGCTTTGTTATTCTCCTGTACTGCTGTCTTTTATTTTTGGCGTGGTTACGGCCGACAGTAACCGGTTCTGGTTGAAATAAAGCAATGGTTGTTGAGCACCTTTTCGTCCATTCTTTCTATCGCGTCCAGCCGGAGGCTACAATATGTTGTCTTAAACAGAGCAGTTTCCGTTGGAAACTGCTGAACATTCGGTCAACGTATGCAAGCAGATTCAAGCGATGGTGTGGCGAAATTCTCAAGGAAACTTTCAAGTTTATTAACTCAAAAACCTTTGTGGACACTTGGCTCTTTTACGAAAACTTTTGTTGTGCCTCGGCCACGCCCACGTCGTGGCAGGATTCCTGGTCCTCCCTCTTCCTCCCATCTGAGCCAGGGCCCGTCTACCTCAGCCAGCACAGGTGTGGGCACTCACCATCAGCCCAGCTGCAGCCGCCGACAATCAAGGCGGCTCTCTACAAAGGCTGCTGAGGACCGGCGCCCGGTGCTTGAACGTTGACCATTGTGGTTAGTCCAAGCTCCTCCAGATCTTCCTGCATAGATTCCTGCTTCAACGATTGTTCCACCATTTCCACAGTTGTGATCCAGACCTCTATTAATCCCCGTCTCACTCTTTGCCTCCAGACTAGCCTCAGTTCCAGTCCTGTGTCTCCAGTCCCTCCCTCGCTCTTCTTCGGATCCTGGATTCTCCCCTGGACCTCGGACTCCATCTCTCCATTGGGTTTGCAGCACATTCTCAACACTTTTTCAACATTTACATCTCTTCAACACTCATCCCCCCTCACTCCGCTTATATTCATATAATTTCTCACACATAGCCAAAACACCCCACTCACTCCCAGCACCAACACACACTCAAACACCTCACCTGAAATATTCTGGCCCCCCCCCCAACAGAAATAAATTCTGAATTCTTGTAATACTACTCTGGTCTCTGTGTCTCAGTTCTCGGGGTGCCCAGCACATTTGGCGATTTGTTTTCAGTGGAGCTTAACAGAACGTTCAAGCCATCATGAGCCAAGCTGGGTCCCCAGGAACTGAGGACATAAGCCCAACAGCACTACACCGGGCAGTGGCCAAACAGGCTGGTGACCTCTCCAGACTCCAGGAGGAACTGAACGAAGCATTCCCAGCCCTACAGTCAAAAATTGCTACCCTAGAAGGTTCTTCCCAGATGACTGCCACCTCTGTGAGTAATCTCTCAGACCAGGTCGATGCTATGGTTTCTTCTCTGGCGGTCATTCAGCAATCCCTAAAGTCGCTCACGGTCCAAGTTAGAGCCAGAGAGAACCCGGATTCCAATCCTGGTGCCCACACCGATCCACCCCATCCCCCACAGCTACAAGTTGAGCCAAATTTAGCCAGTCCCAGGCCCTTCGATGGCAACTTTAATAAACTGAGGGGTTTTCTTGCACAATGTGAATTGTTATTCACACATCAACCATCCAGATACTCCACGGACGGATCTAGAGTTGCACTCATCATGTCCCTCCTGACCGACAAGGCCCTCAGTTGGGCCATATCAGCTGTTGAAAATAACCCTAGTTTTTCCTCTGACTATTCACAGTTCAAGGCCGAGTTCCGGGCTGTGTTTGACCATCCTGCAGACGGACAGGGCGCCGCCAACCGTCTACTCACACTTTACCAGGGCTCTCGCTCCGTGGCGGACTACACGCTGGAGTTCAGGATACTGGCTACGGAGAGCCGTTGGGACAACACCGCCCTCTTCAGCATCTACTACAAAGGATTGAGTGATGCTGTGAAAGACCTCCTCGTCCATGACAACCCAGGATCCCTCAACGATCTGATCTCTCGCGCACTCAAGATTGATTCACGGCTTCAGGAACGTCGTGCGGAGAGAGCTCTCCGTAATCCCCCTCGCTCAGCCCCCAGCCGCGCCTCTACCTCAACCCCTGTTTCCCCTCTGCCCAGCCTGCTCCCGGTGATGCCATCCTCTCCCGGATCAGGGGAGCCCATGGAGATCGGACGGTTTCGACTTTCCAAGGAGGAGAGAGAACAGAGGCTGAGAAACCAGCTGTGCCTCTACTGTGGGGGAGCAGGACATTACATCCAGACCTGCCCAGTTCGCCCAAACGCAGTCGCTCGCCAGTAGGGGCGATCCTGGTGAGCAAAGCTTCTTTTTCTCAGCCCAAACAGGACTCAAACCGTCTTTTTCCCTGTACCCTTTCCTGGGACAAAAGATTCTTTTCTATTGGTGCCTTAATTGACTCGGGTGCTGACGAAAACTTTCTGGATATCTCCGTGGCTCGCCAAGCAGGTATCCCTTTAGTTCCCCTTGACCACGCTTTGTCTCCCCAGGCCATAGATGGGCACCGTTTGGGCCCTATTTTGCACTCCACCGTCACCCTCACCCTCACTCTTTCGGGTAACCATTCGGAGCCCATTCGTCTGCTGGTTCTGCACGCCCCCACTGCACCCCTGGTGTTGGGGACCGTGGCTAGAGAGACACGAACCTCACGTCTCCTGGGCCTCAGGGCGGATTTTAGGGTGGAGTACTGCTTGTCATGCCACCTGTCTGCGGTCTGCTCTGTCCCAACCTAGCCAGCCTAAGCCTGTGTCCTCTCCCCCAGATCTCACAGGGGTCCCTCCAGTCTATCACGACCTAGCCCAGGTATTTAGTAAGGACAAAGCACTTTCACTTCCCCCTCATCGGCCCTATGATTGCTCCATCGACCTTCTTCCCGGGGCTGTCCTTCCCAAAGGGCGGCTCTATAATCTCTCCATTCCAGAGAAGGAGGCGATGCGTGATTATATTGCTGAGTCCCTAGCCTCTGGTATTATAAGACCATCGTCATCCCCCCTTGCAGCAGGCTTCTTTTTTGTGGCAAAGAAAGACGGTGGCCTTAGGCCTTGTATTGATTTCCGTGCCCTTAATGACATCACGGTGAAGAACAGCTACCCCCTTCCTCTTCTTAGTTCCGCTTTTGAACCTCTGACACATGCCCGGGTTTTTACGAAATTAGATCTTCGAAACGCCTACCACTTGGTCCGAATACGACAAGGGGATGAGTGGAAGACAGCCTTCAACACCCACCTAGGCCACTTCGAATACCTGGTGATGCCTTTCGGGCTTTGCAACGCTCCTGCCGTGTTCCAGGCCCTCGTCAACGACGTTCTCAGGGACATGCTTAATGTGTTTGTGGTGGTGTATCTGGATGATATCCTTATATTCTCCAGATCCTTGGAAGACCACCACCAGCATGTCCGCAAGGTCCTTGAGCGGTTGCTGGAGAACCGCCTCTATGTCAAGGCCGAAAAATGCGTCTTCCACACAAACACTGTAACATACCTTGGAAATGTGGTCGAGGAAGGGTGCATGCGGGCTGACCCTGCTAAGATCAAAGCAGTGGTGGAGTGGCCCTCCCCCACTGACCGGACTCAATTAAGACGGTTCCTGGGGTTCGCTGGTTTCATCCGACGGTTCATCAAGGGATTCAGCCAAGTTGCGGCCCCTCTCAATGCCTTGACTTCCCCCTCACGCCCTTTCTCCTGGACACCTGAGGCTGAGGCAGCATTCTCCAAGCTGAAGAAATTATTCTCCACTGCTCCAGTACTTATCCATCCAGACCCCTCTCGACAATTTATTGTCGAGGTGGACGCCTCCGATAACGGCATCGGGGCTGTCCTATCTCAGCGGTCAGAGGACCAGAGGATTCACCCCTGCGCCTATTTCTCACGCCGACTGGAGACCGCTGAGAAAAACTATGATGTGGGCAACAAGGAGCTCCTGGCAGTCCATGAGGCGCTAAAAGAGTGGAGACACTGGCTGGAGGGAGCTAAGCAGCCATTTATTGTCTGGTCTGATCACAAAAATCTAGCCTATATGAGGACGGCTAAGAGACTAAACTCCAGGCAGGCCCGCTGGGCTCTGTTTTTCAGCCGGTTTGATTTTGTTCTCACCTACCGTCCGGGCTCCATGAACGTCAGGGCCGATGCCCTCTCTCGTCAGTTTTTCCCAGGGTGAACCCGACGTTCTGCAGGGTCCTGACACCATCCTTCCACCTGCCCGGGTGGTAGGTGTCGTCACCTGGGCCATTGAATCGGTAGTGGAGCAAGCCCAGCAGACCCAACCTGATCCAGGTAATGGACCCCCTAATAGGCTGTTCGTCCCCACCACCGCTCGGTCCCAGGTGTTGGAATGGGGTCACTCCAGCCATGTTGCCTGCCACCCTGGGGAGCGCCGGACAGCAGAATTCATCAGTCGCAGGTTCTGGTGGCCCACTCTCCGTGAAGACGTCAGGGAGTTTGTAGCAGCCTGCACCACCTGTGCTCGTAACAAGGCCTCCCATCGTCCTCCCGCAGGCCTTCTTCAGCCCCTTCCTGTCCCCAGTCGACCATGGTCCCACATAGCCCTGGACTTTGTAACCGGTCTCCCTGTATCCCAGGGGTATGACACCATCCTGACCATAGTCGACCGTTTCTCCAAGTCAGTCCATCTCGTTCCTCTCTCCAAGCTTCCATCGGCAGCAGAGACCGCGGATCTCCTCACCCTCCATGTGGTCCGCCTCCATGGAATCCCCTCTGACATTGTTTCCGACCGTGGACCCCAATTCACTTCAAAAGTTTGGCGGGCTTTTTGTAAAGGAATTGGAGCCACTGCCAGTCTCACCTCGGGGTACCACCCCCAATCTAACGGGCAGGCGGAAAGGGCCAACCAAGCCATTGAGGCGTCCCTCCGATGTGTGTTGCCTCCAGCAACCCCGCCTCCTGGTCTACATACCTCCCCTGGGTGGAGTACTCCCTTAACACCATGAAGAGCTCTGCCACTACCATGTCCCCATTCCAGTGTTCACTTGGTTATCAACCTCCGCTGTTTCCTCAACAGGAGCTTGAGGTGGCTGTCCCCTCCACCAGGGCCCATCTTCGCCGGTGTCGGCGCACCTGGAAGACTGCCCGGGCAGCGCTGCTTCGTGCTACAGAGCGTGCCCGTCGCTATGCCAACCGGCGACGGGTGCCAGCCCCTGCCTATAGACCCGGTCAGAAAGTTTGGTTGCTGGCCCGGGATCTACCCCTCCAGACCTCTCAGACCTCGACCCGTAAACTGGACCCCCGATATGTGGGACCGTACACCATTGATCGCATCATCAACCCCTCTGCGGTCCGTTTGGTTCTCCCTCCATCACTTAAGGTTCACCTCGTCTTCCATATATCACTGCTGAAGCCTGTGGCCACTAGCTCCCTGTCTCTCCCTGGTCCTGTTCCGCCACCCCCCCGCGTCTTGTCGGATGGTGACCCTGTGTGGCCTGTCCGCAGGCTGCTTGACGTCCGCCGTCGGGGGCGGGGGTTCCAGTACCTTGTGGACTGGGAGGGGTTCGGTCCGGAGGATCGAAGCTGGGTACCCCCCTCCTACCTTGCAGACCCTTCCCTATTGGAGGACTTCTATCGGGACCACCCGGGTGCTGTTGGGCGGTCGTCGGGTGCCTCCCCTGAGGGGGGGGGTACTGTTGTGCCTCGGCCACGCCCACGTCGTGGCAGGATTCCTGGTCCTCCCTCTTCCTCCCATCTGAGCCAGGGCCCGTCTACCTCAGCCAGCACAGGTGTGGGCACTCACCATCAGCCCAGCTGCAGCCGCCGACAATCAAGGCGGCTCTCTACAAAGGCTGCTGAGGACCGGCGCCCGGTGCTTGAACGTTGACCATTGTGGTTAGTCCAAGCTCCTCCAGATCTTCCTGCATAGATTCCTGCTTCAACGATTGTTCCACCATTTCCACAGTTGTGATCCAGACCTCTATTAATCCCCGTCTCACTCTTTGCCTCCAGACTAGCCTCAGTTCCAGTCCTGTGTCTCCAGTCCCTCCCTCGCTCTTCTTCGGATCCTGGATTCTCCCCTGGACCTCGGACTCCATCTCTCCATTGGGTTTGCAGCACATTCTCAACACTTTTTCAACATTTACATCTCTTCAACACTCATCCCCCCTCACTCCGCTTATATTCATATAATTTCTCACACATAGCCAAACACACCCCACTCACTCCCAGCACCAACACACACTCAAACACCTCACCTGAAATATTCTGGCCCCCCCCCCAACAGAAATAAATTCTGAATTCTTGTAATACTACTCTGGTCTCTGTGTCTCAGTTCTCGGGGTGCCCAGCACATTTGGCGATTTGTTTTCAGTGGAGCTTAACAACTTTATTTATTTCATAATTTATTTACCCAAGGGAAAGTTGCCGTTGGATGCGACGGCCGACGGCTGTTTTTGAAAACACTGGTACTCTCACACCTGAAGACAACAACCTACAATGCAACACATAACCCCTCAATGTTTGCAAGGTTCTCCCGCAAAAACGACAACGAATCATGGCAAGGGGAGCTTGAAACAGGCGAAACAATTCTTATCTGCCAACAGTCAAAGGCAAAAAAAATGCACCAACATTGATAGCTGTCTATCAACGAGTGTAAAATAAAATAAAGACACGATTTATCATTTCACAACATGAACACAGTGTGGCTCGCTTCTGTGAATCCTAAATGCAACACATAACCCCTCAACGTTTGCAATGTTCTCCCGCAAAAACGAACGAAACGAATCAGGGCAAGGGGAAAAGGGCGCGGAGAGCTTAGCTGCTAAAGCTCTGTTAGCTGCTTGAAACTGCAGCAGCACAAAGATAACAGTAATCGCTCATAGACCAATTTTAAACATGAAAACACACTGTTTCTTGACAATAAACTGGTTTAAACTTAACCTGATGGTATGCTTCATCTGTATTAACTCAGCTCTGCTGGTATACTTGATTAGCTAGCTTGGCTAACCAAACTGTCTAATAACATGAAGTTGACATCGAGTAAGATATTAAACGACCGCTCTTCAGCTATCTTTAACTCTGAATGAACAGAAAGGGAGGGTGATTCTTCGGTATAGATTACCTTCTAACTTTTGACGACAGTGTTTAGGTTGGATATCCGACAGGAAAGTTTCACTCTGAGGAGCAAACAGTCACTGACCAGAGACGACAAGAATCTTGCGCTTGCACTGAGTGCGTTGAGGCCGCGTGCAAGCAAGTGAAGCACGTGCTGCACAAGGCTGATCTGACTTTCTTCTTATCTTCGTTAGGTTTTATTGGCGGTTTGCAAACCAACTCATGGTGCATTACTGCCACCAGCTGGACTGGAGTGTGAACAAGCGATAAGCCTTTTTTAATGACTGACTCAGGTTTTTCCTCTGGGTATCATATTTCTTGCAGTGAATTAGTACATGTTCAACTGTTTTTTGTGTGCAGTTTCCAGTAGGGCGTTTGCCTATTTTGTGCAATGTGTGATTGAGACCTGTATGACCTACCCTCAGATGTGTTATACTGTTTTCCTCCCTACGAGTCGTCTGATCTCCAGAAAACATAGGCCTAAATAAAAAAATTTAACCCCCTTGATTTGGCTTGATTTCGTTGTACAACCAATTGTGACATTCATTGTATGTTTTATTTTTTTGTATTTTTTTTCCTTCTCTTTCCCACAAGTTATCTGTGTACAGATTGTATTTTGAATTTTTTCCAGTTAAAAAAAAAACAAAAAACCATAGGCCTAAATGTCTAATTATCTGAATAACAAGCAGGCTACACTAGTCTCTGTAAAATTATTTTCCATGCAGGATTCAACAAAATGAGTATTATTACTTACCTTGAGATTGTCGCTGGTTTAAACAAGAAGTTCCCAATATGTCCAGAGCAGCTAAGGCCTTGAAATATCTCTGTAGTCATTTCTCTTCCCAAGGTTTGACTGGACGTGGGCAGAGTCTTTTTTCTCACAGGCAAAATAACACCTTTATCCTCCAACTTGATTAAAAAAGATTGGATTAGCCTATATGCTTTCAGTTATGGCCAGCCACATGATGTATAGTTCAGAGAAGATTCAAAACAAGAAATATTCACATATATCCTTTAAAAAAAAAGTGGATAACTAGGCTAAATGTTAAACAGGTAAAATTAAAGTGGTGGCAGTCTTCCTTATAACATTTTGGAAATCCATGTTTGAAGTCTGCAGAATTAAATTGTAATTTGAACACAATTTTACTGTCATTTAATATGCATTGTATTGTTTTTTGTAATACAGTATTTATATGTCACAATAACACAAATAAGTTATTTTAACAATGACATTGTGTTTCAAAAACAATATTTTCATGTTAAATTTAGTTTGAAGTTTTACTAAATTACACTGTAAAGAAAACTATGTTTAGCTGTAATACCTTTTACATTTTTTTAATGTTGAGATTTTACAGTGTTATTCTGTTATTTCTACAGACATTTTTTTTTACAGTGCTGACAGTCTAAGTTCTTCAAGTTCCTGGAAACTGGAAAGCTGCATCCCTTTGGTCGTGTTCACACTGCCCCTGTTTAAGTTCTGACCAAAGGAGTTTTGGTCATGAGTGTGGTTCCCTTGGGTCAATGTGAGCACTCTAATATGCACCAAAACAGCATTACCAAGAGAGGTTGGAAGAGGGGGTCTCGCTACGGCGCTGTTGTTGATGGTGCAGTTTGTGATGTGAAGTCTCTATAACTTCAGGCCGACCCAGCAACAGGGTGTACAGCTCATGTTTGAGTGAAAGAGGCTTCTGTAGAGTGCTGGACGGTGCATTGTTGGATGTGAAGGAGCACACATGAAAAAAAAAGTAACGGTAGTAGTCGTGGTCAAACGACTTCCAGCTGATCCATTTACAGGCTGTTTAGCTTGTCTAGAGTGGTACAATCAAATAATGTAGAGAAAAGTGGCCAACTTTGGTCAACAACATGTAGTTGTTGTGTTGCCATGCTTTTAAGGTCTTCTTCAGACCTGTGGCTGTGGAAACATGACATTCTGCCAAGACTGCTATTGACCAATGATAACATTGACAGTTAACACAGAGCATCATGTTGCAAATGCCTGGAATAAGAAGGTCTGGAAGTCAGTTGGAACAAACCCACATTAGTTCAGTCACCATTGGTAGCTATTTCGGCTTGGTTGTCTTAGCTTATGCTAACCTATTATGCTAATAATATTTACTTTACATTAATTGTGATTAAATCTGTTTAAACATCATCATTTCAAATATTGCACCTAAAATGTGTGTTGCCAGACCTGAAACAAGGAGCTGAACTGGAATCAGTCTTTGCTCAACTTGCCACTGACTAGGCTGGTTGCAGTCGCCTGAGAGTCAGACATGCCTACTGACATCGGCCTTCCAGCTGCCAGCCATGTGACTGCAAGTTCCAACAGACCTCTGCTACTTCTTGTTTCAGCTTTTTCTTAGCTGTGAATCCTTCCAGGCTAACCCAAAAACAGATGCAGCGGTCTCTTAGTATAATTGTCAGCCCAACAAGCCATATCATCTTTACAATAAAAAAATGATGATGCACTATTTACAGTTTTAAAGTCAAGACTTAAGACACTGTGAGCACTAAGTACAAAAGGTGATGACAGCTGGCTACTGACTATGCCCACTGTCAATCAAAAGATCACACCCTAATTATACATAAATGTGTTGCTTTAAATCTTTTTACTTGATACAGTTAAACACCTTTTATATTTAAGATTTTGTGGCCTTTATTGAAAGTGTCATTACAGGAAATAGGGGCAGAAAGAGAGAAATACATGCAATAAAGGCCAGGAGTTGAACTTGGGCCACCTGCATAATGACTGAACTCTCTGTATATGGGTTGCCTAAGTGGGCTACAACATTAGGCTGCACACTTCCACTTGAGTGCACTAAACTGACAAAGATTTTTATTGTTAGCTTATGCTGTTGAAATTGTATTAACTCTGATAGCATCACAGATTGTAAACTACAGTGAAACTATTGTGTTAATAATTTAAGAAGCCTTCATCTAATACAAGAATGCTAAATTCTTTAACAAAACTTAAAGTAAGACAACTGAAACATGGCCATTAAGTGAAGGTAAGATGCTCACATGACGCATGTCTTTGGTCAACATCACATTAGCAGGCAAAAAAATCATCTCTATTCAATGTGCCTTCATGTGATTTAGGTATTTAAAGTTTTCTGTATAAAAAACCTCTTGACCACATCATTTATAACACAGCACTATTCACAAACCTCTGAATGCTGCAGTGCTGCCTATTCTGAATACAGTTACCATCTGGAAATGAGTTGCAGTGTATTCTATAGCTCAGTAGATTGTCCCTTTGGATGTGAGACATATGTTGGTAAGTATACAAGAAAATAAAAATCAGTGAATATGTGTCTTTATAAACACAGAAACTATTGAGGTGGGAATTCATGGCAAAAGTTGATGCTCAGACTGGTGGAACACAGGACCAGCTGTGTAATCTCTGCTTTTCCCTTTCCATCTGCTGACACTTCAACTGAGCTGACTACTTCCAGAGATACACCCAAGCTCACAGTATCACGTAAGTATGTGGGCTGATAGAAGCAGCATCAAAACTTTAACAGTTCATGTGAACTAAAGACTTATATACAATATATGAAGTCCACTCAAACTCAAGTATGATCTCCTTAAGCTGCTATTTATGGAGAGTGGGTAGCGGGAGGGGCGTTTCCCCGCAAAGAACGCAATCTTCCACCTTTGCTAAACCTGCCATCCCACCTGCATTACCCACTAAATTATGCATAGGAGTGGTTAGGGGATTCCACCTGTTAAACCAATCAGTTAGTCAGTAGCCATTGCCTTTAAGAGCAGGTTGCACTTCCCGCAAATTGCTACCCACAAACCACTATCAGCAAACCGCTATGGAGCGTCTTTTCATCCAGATCGGAGCAGCTCTCATGAGCAGCTCGTTTGGGACTCTGTTGTAGAGCTTCCTCCTCTTCCTTCCTCCTCCTCCTCTGCACTGATATATACGTATAAATATTTTTACACAGACAATTCCTATCGGCTACCTGAAAGTCCCAGATAGTCGGTGCGCTCCCAGTAAACACACTCTGGTCATCTATGGTTTAACTGGCGAGCAAGCAGTTTAAGACAATCTCTGCTATTTTCTCAGGGGTTCAACTGAGGCCAAATCACGCTTTTTACTACAAAAGTTAATTCGAGAGGTAGAGCCGTTTGTGCACGTCCACACTTGACCAGGTAGAGGCACATTGATGCCATTTTGACGCACTCTGGTACGCGCCAACATGCGGGTTGCGGGTAGCCGGTGGGCAAACCACCCGCTTCCCACAACGCTAAACCTGCGATTGCAAGATACTGAGTTTGCAGAAAGGGCAAAAGACACACCCATTGCCACACCTACAAAGTGAGTAAGGGAGTTGGCATTATGGGTAGCGGCTTTAGCGAGCAGAAGATTGCATTAGCAATTAACAGAGGTTCCTATACTCGCAATTTGCAGGTAGCGGCTAGTGGGTAGTGGCTAGCGGGAAGTGTACCATCAAGGCCTTACTGTCCTCTATGTGTATGGAGTTAAAAGTCTTTGTTGTACTAGTAGATCAAGTTTTAAATGGAATTCAGATAACTGTGCAATATTGGTCAACCACCTTGGTCCAGACTGAAATATCTTAGACTCTCCTGGGCTTAACAAGAATCCCATTAAATCACTGACTTTTCCACTATTCCTTGGGTAGCTGAATTCCCAGGTTTTTTTCAGTGTAGCGTGACAGCAGTAACACCACCAAACTACAGTATACCATGCAGCCACCCATATTCATTCATTTCCCTTTGGTGATCAATAAAGTATTATTGAACTGAATCTAATTAAATAGAAATTAGATAAACTAAATTGAGTATGCTGAAGTGAGGCAACTTGAGAACTGTTCATCTAAGGGAGTGTGGTGAGAGTATTTCAGCAATGTTTTGTCAGATACTGGGTTGCCCTTATTTTAAGGGCAACATGGTCTCATGAGCTATGACATAACCGGTACCTGACATAGCATGTCACCAGCTCATCCATCCACTATCTATATCTATTTCTTCCTATTAAGAGTGACAAGTATCGGCTGGAGCCTTTCCCAGCTTGTTTGGGTGAAAGGCAGGTTTGCACCCTGAACAGGTCACAAGCAACAAAAGGTGTTCTGAGTTAGAAATTGTGTACCTTACCTTAAAGAAATTTCAGTCTGTACAGTAGAATCTTTTATATATCATCCATTCAAATGTAACAGCAGAGATGTGAAACCTGTAGGCCTCTCGGTCAGAATGTGATGGAAAGGCGCAAGGGCTGACTAAAACACCCCCCAAATTGGTCCTTCTTTCTGCCAGTGGTCCATAATCATGACTATTTCTACCTGGTTTAATGACACATTTGTTTAGTATTATTCGTTCTTTTTACTTTGTCTCCTGTGGCGCACATCTCCGATGTACAACCAATTGAATGTCACCTGGTAATACACAATTGCTAGTTCAACTGCAAGTAAAAAAGGTGTGTCCTTAGTTACCAATCTATCTTTTGATTTTCATTCTGATGAGGCCGAAAATAATGCCAAAATTTTGTTGTATCCAAGACTGTCATAAATAACTGTAAATAACAGTAAATAAATTGTTTGGGGCAGCAAGGTGGCTTGGTGGTTAGCACTGTTGCCTCACAGAAAGAAGGTTCCTGATTTGAACCTTGACAGGGGTCTTTCTGTGTGGAGTTTGCATGTTCTCCCCGTGCTTGTGTTAGGATTAAAATATCTGAGGACTGTTTAATTGTTAAAACTAAAACTTGACATGAAGGAATGCTGTCATCTTTTATGACCGTGAGTTCCTCAGCTTAGGTTTATGACTTAAATTACTGAAACATCCTCCCCGACCCCCACCAACAGTTTGCGACCCCCAGATAAACAGTTCGTTTATTAACCTGGACTGTAAGACTGGAGAGTTGTTGGTCATCTGAACTCAAAGACAAAGGGCCATAAAACTCAGAAGAACCAAGGATCCGCCCCCTCTGGATCTTTTAAAGACAGGCAGAATCTGACTTCCAGCATGCATTTCCCTGGCATCTCTTGTGATGTTAGGAAGATGTACCATGGGCCAATTGAAATATTCTGCATGGCATATTGAATCTTTATATTCATGATTGCATTAAACTCTTTAATTGACCTTTGTTTCTAGTCTCGTCAATGGCACCAGATAAAAGAACATGGAGAATTACTTTCAAATGCGTGGGTTTCCTCCGGGTACTCCGGCTTCCTCCACCTGTCCAAAGACATGCATGTTAGATTAATTGGTGGTTCTTAATTGCTGAGTGTGAGTGTGCATGGATGTTTGTCTGCATGTGGCCCTGAGATGGACTGGCGACCTTTCCAGGGTGTACCCCCTGCCTTTTGCCCAAAGAGCTCCATCCCGAAGAGCTGCAGCAGATCCCCGTGACCCTGCATAGGATGAAGCAGGCAATTATAGATGAATAAATTGTTATTATTATTTTTGTTATTTTTCTGTTTTATTTACATTTTTATCTTACAGTCATTATTGTGCTATATTATGTCAACTGGTAATATATATTTCTTTAATTTAAAATGTCTTAAATTAAAAGTCCAAAGGACCACCAAACTGGTTTGAAACAATCATGAAACAATACTTACTTATTTAGTTATTTTCTTTGAAAATAACAGTGGACAATGTGGAACTGGAGATGTGGATGGAACTCAACTAAAAAACTTATAGCTTCCAATTCACAGGCATTTGAAGGCCATGATAGAAATTTAGGGAATTGATAAATGCAAAAATGGTCATCTGTTCATTTAGAAATATATCACTCATTACTGGATGTGATTTAGAATGTAGCAAAATGCAATACTGAAAATAAAACATATTTCAGTTGAAGTATGAATTACTTTTTTTTAAGTACAAGTACAAACAAATTAACTACTCAATTACAGTAAAAAATCTAATTCATTACTCTCTAATTCAGGGAGCTGAAGAATTCTGAGTTTACAAGTTTGCAGGCCCAAACCCTATGGCAAAGAGTTGCAAATGACAGTGTAAACTCTGTGAAGTGTCTGATTGCCATTGTCTCAGGGGTACTGCCAAATCTAATCTTGACTGAACCTTACCTCTTGCTTTCCTGCTTGAAGTTGTCTTTATGTAAATAAGTTCATTTTCAAAGCAGACTGAAAGGGTGAATGTGGATAGATGTAAAATCAAGTGCAAGACAAATTTGCCAACGGGCCAACAGTTAGCATACAGATGTTTTGTTATGTTACAACACATCAATCAACTGGTTGTTTGTTCAATGTTCCGGGCTATAAATCACTAAAAATCATATATTTCCACAGCATGAAATGTGCTTTACAAGATTTATATACCCAATTTCTGATATAATCCGTTGGAACATTGGCATGGTGGCATTCAATATGCTATTCAATATCCTATAGACTGCACCCTGTCTGTGGGTAGTCTCGGTGGCTTCATTTACAACCTAATTCAATGAACTGCTACTTGTTAGATTATTTCGAGCAGCAGTCATAGCTAAACATGTTTTCCACTTGGGAAATAGTGTGGAATTGGATGTTGCAAGAGGGAAACAAGACTAATATACAAATGGATGCTTATTGACAAGGCCTCAGTGGTGGAAAAAAGCAGCTGCTGCCAGCTGAAAAACACAGTACTCCTTGTTGGCCTTACTCACACATACACCAAAATGCACACACCTCCAAGTCTGTTTGCCTGCTGCCATCCAAGCTACGCCAATTTATCATCAAGATAAATGTGAGTTTTCCTGAACCATCTTTAAGCCGGTAACCTAAAAAGACAGAGCCCAAGCAAGTGATATCGGCATTGAGTATCAGCTTCACTTACAACAGAGGTGCTCACTGCAGGGAGACGGAAGTCTTTCCCATCCTTCTTTATGTCTGTGGAGGAGTAGAGCTCACAAAGAAAACAAGAGTTTGATTGACAGCCTGGTGAAGTAACCCAGCTTAGGGTTCCTAATGGAGATATCCATCTGCTCCTTTATGCAAAACATTTCCTCAAACAGCAATAAAAGAGATGTGTGTGTGTGTGTGTGTGTGGGGGGGGGGGGGGACTGTCAGGGAAGGAATTTTGATCATTTTCAGGTGAAGTTTTCTGTTTAGCTTTTGTCTTCCTTGATTGTGCCATCTGTGCCTTGTCAGCCTGCACTTGCTTATGGGTGGTCTTCTGTTTCCTTCTTTCCTTGTCAGTCCATTTGTTTGCTTCGGGGGTTATTCTGTTACTTTGTCAGTTTAGATTTTGCTTAGAAGTTTTGGGATTATTTTATAGGTTCCCTGCATTAGCACCACTTTACTTGGATTTTGCTCTTCAGATCTGTAGGGTAATGTGACATTGTAGACCCAGATCAATTTTAGCTTTCCCTGCTATATCTCAATCTAACTTCACTTTATCCTTCCTTTGTTGTACCTTGAAAGTGGGTGGCATAAAGCTACAACGGCTTGATGTTCAAAAGGAACCCATGTGGATGAAGTTGAGTGGTGTGATGGACTTCACCTCCTAAAACCAGCTGCTATGTTCAGAGCTGTTAAGTCATGGTTGAAAAGAGATCTTTTTTACTTTTTCCCCGCTCTATTTTGACCAAAGCATTGTCACAGAAGTTTAATTAAGACCTAAAGTTTTGTTATTGTTTTTTTTTTTTTTTTACTTGTGAAAAAAAAGTGAAAAAGTCACGATATTGCCTCCTCAAAGATTTATCCTCCTGCCTTCCATCTCCTGCCTTTGGGCCATCCACCAATACCACCTTGTGACACAGATATCTGTTGAAAACAGACTGCTCCTGTCCGTAGAAAAAATTAAGTGATATATGAGCCAGAAATATGCATGAAAGATGGAAATTACTTAAAGTGTAAAAATGCCAGACTATCTATGGAAACATACCATGACTTAATATAAATAAAAACTGGCAGGTCCATGAATCACTTAACCACAGAACCTCAACCCCATCCCTTTTATTCCCAGAAGCCTTGGAAAACACCAATAGCAGCAGCAGAACTGAGAAGACAGTGATCAATCTGCATTACATTTACAAACTACTAAAACAATGCTCACCTTTTCTCCTTGCTGCACAGTTATTGCACCACGGCTGCAGCCTGAGGCCCAGCAGAAAAAGCATTAAGAGTAAAAGGTCAGCCCTCAGTTATTAGGCATGGCTCTGTTTGCTAATAGATCTGCCCACAGAGGCAGTTATTGATCAGGGCCTGTCTTTGCTCCAACTAAGAGAAATACACACGTTTTGTTTGTACTTTCTAATTGAGCAGGGTTCACCTTGTGGGTAGCCCTAAATGTACACTTGCAACTGCAGTCCAGATTAAATATGTCATTCTGCCAAAACGAATAGCAGTTAATACATGTTTAATAGGGCACACAAAAACATAAGCAATAACACATAAATGAGAGGATAACAGATGTAATAAGGGCATAAATCATGAGTGTGTGTGAATGCCCACCTGTGGACAATTCTATTTTTTACAGGAAATCAAATATTTTGTATTTGGTTATTTAATCTCACTTTTCATGAAGAGATATGGCAACATTTTAGGAAATTGCTCCATAGTTTGATAAGAGGGTAAATAACAATAACTTCTGTTATCATGAAATATATTTACAGACATAACTTTGGCTCAAGACCTAAAAAAATGAGATGCAATTATTAAACAAGAAACTAAATTCAAGTTCATTTGTTATAAAAACAAACAAACAAACATTGATTATTTGAATGTAAAACTTCCTTTACACAAACCTGATGCTGTGTGGTGTTACATTTTTCAAATAGTGAAATTTGTTATAAAAAGTTAGAAGCTGCCCTCTGCAGACAGACGCAGCCTGAAAATTACCCGAGCAACAAGCCTGCAAATGCGATCTGTCACAATTCACCTCCAGCATGCAGTCTGTTCTGTTAAAGTTAAAGTTAACATTTTTGCATGCACATGCTGTCTCTCATCTCCACCACGAAAATCGCAAGAAAGAGAACTGGGAAGCTCCACGTACAACGGAGACGTCGATAAAATGTCAATCGGGCCAGCTGGATCCTCTGTCAAATGTGGTTGTATGCAAGTGAAATGATTGTTCTCTGAAGTGAACTTGTGAAAGGGGAAAGTACGAAAAGGACAAGAAAAAAAAAGGAAGCTTGAGTTTCCTTTAACTCATGAATTCTCTGCGAAGCTTTTTATCCCCGGCCATGAGGCATGTGATGAATTACTGCAGTTCCACTACAGCCTCTGTTCTGTGGGAGGTCAATAACTCATCTATGATCACTGAGTGTGACCATCGTGACGCACTCTGATCAAGAGAGTATATGACTCTCTGTGATCAGCTGCAGATCTGTCATTGCTCTACAGTGACATACCCTTAAACAAATCTTCCTCAGCTTGGTGCCTTTCACTCAGTTACATCACTGATGTTGGGTCTGAGTGAGGAAAGTTCTATACTGTAGAAGGGCTGTTGCTCCATAAATCATTTTGTAATTATGAATTGTATGCAAAGCCCTGGCATGTTGACAAATTAAGCAATCTGGAGAGGCAACAGTGTGCGAGGACTTTAAATGTACCAGTAACAGATAACTTGGACCACAGCACGCTGTATGTAACTCTCAAAAACCTGGAGATTATTAACATTTAGAAATTATTATGCACAACATCTGTCAAAGAATTCTTTTTTTTTTCTCTTAATCCTTGCTTACTTTCAAATAAGCTTTTGAAGGATAAAATAGACACACAAAACAAAGGCTCAGTTTGATCATTTGCAAACCTGGATTTTTTTTTTTTCACTATCACAGTGTCAAAAGTAGTTGTTGCTAACGGTCAGTATCATCTCTTTCATAAACGCCAACAGATGTGTCTCGCCTACAACAAAAGATAAAGCCACACAGATATGACCATTTTCCACACTTTCATCTCCTCACGCTTCGGCTACTACGGGAGCCTCTTCACTTGGCTCAACCAAAAAAATCCAATAATCGACTCCAGATTGTTCAGAACTCAGCTGCCAGACTTTTATCAAGAACCAAGAGAAGTGGGCACATCACAGCTGTTTTGGCCTCGATATACTGGCTCCCAATATGTCGGAGAATTGATTTTGAGATCTTATTATTGACTTCTCAGGTTCTTTGTGGCCTCTCACGTTCTTATTTATCTGACCTTTTTGTACCATATACCTGCACTGAGATCCTTGGCCAGAGGACTGTGATTTGCTCCAGAGGCATGGCAGAGGTGCAGAATACTTGCAGTGAAAGCACCTAAACTGTGGAATGGACTGCTGCAGGAAATCAGGTCAGCACAGTCAGTGGCCTTTTTTCAATCGCTGCTTTAAATATACCTCTAGTCAAGAATTTTTCTTGATTTTTATTAGTTGTCTACAGCCTGCCCTACTATTTTATTTATTTATTTTTTTAATCTTCTTTTAATGTTGTAGTGCCATGAAAGTGTCATATAATTTTGGGAATTTCAAATTTGAGAAGGAATTAAATCATTCTTTAGGTGTCTGACAAATCAAGTAAAAATATTTGAACAAAAAAAAGAAAACTGTGACTTCAACTCCTTTTGCTCTTGAATACCTTATTTTCCTATTTTGATTTTGAAACTGACAATTGTCTTTTTAGCCTATACTTAGTAATCCAGAATGACAAAATGCAAGAGTATACTGGCATTGTCTGCATGCTTATTAAAGATTAAAAAAAAAAAACAAATTCTAAAGGTAATCGGATATTTTTTCTGCAGCACTTTGACTGTCCACTTGTAACAAAATATAAACAGGGAGACACAAGAAGACTGGCTGACTGGGCATAATACAAGTCCTACAAGTCGGTCTGGACAGACCAGAGTCATGAAATCACCAAACTAAAGCGGTGATGAAACATACATCAGGAAAAAGGGTGAATTCTTTCTAAATCTTTGTGTGCCTAGTGGCCTCTAAGATTATAACATGAAGAATTGTGGAGCCACCAGTGTTCTCTTCCACTCCACGGTTCCATTGAGAATGGTGCCATTGGGACAGAAAGAGTAAGCAGTTTCTTAATCAGGGAAGCTACTAGTGACCCTTCGGTCATTCAAACACTGCTCCAGAAATACTCTGGAGATCTCATGCTGAATACTCATCCTCCTTCAGCCATTTTTGCTAATTGTAATAGTTCATCATCTTTTAACCTTATGCGTGGGGATATGCAGGGCTGCTGTGTAAGTCCTCAGTTGTTTAACTTGGGAAGCACCTTTAGTACTGGCCATTAGTACAAGCCAGCCGACCGATATTAAAGGAATTAAGGCGGGAAATATTCAAGGCAAGTTATCTGATGTAGAATTCTTTCATTCATTTTATTTTTATACCCACTTCGATCATTTTCACGGTCATGGGGTTGCTGTGTCCCAGATGTTATCAGGTGAGAGGTGAGGACAGGTCGCCATACATTTACATACATTTATTCATTGTTTGTTCATTTTTTTGACAACATCTAGGTTCCCAAAGGTTCATTGCGGTGGCTTTGACACAGCCTTGTAAAGTTTGTTGATAGGAGGCATTTTTGGTAACAGAAAGATGTAAATTTTCTTGTTACTTTGGAGAGGATGAATCCCACATTTTGGTTGTTTTTCTCAGTGAAATTTGGACAAAACTTCACTTGAGTCAAGTTTAAAAATGGAGAGAGTTTGTAGCACATGTATTATTTATTCTCTGTAGGAATGTAGAGTGCACGAAAGACAAAGGAATTGAAGTAAATGTAGATGCTGAAGAAAACAAATATAATTAAAACATCATGTGATTTGTCAGTAAAATCAGTAATCCTGTAGTTCCTCATTCAATAAGAATGTCACACACAATACTCAGCACATACAAAGTAGTTTGTAGATTCAGTTGCAGTTCACTGAGGTGTGGTTCATACTTCACAAGACATACAGAATAATGTTCAAGGCAACAAAAAAACAGAGAAACCAGTGATCAATATAACTGCAGCAAGGCCATGTTGTCCAGTATTAATCTCCCTTTTATTTTTGGAGATGGCACATAAATGTCATTTTTCTCCAATGCACAGATTGAGTTGATTATGTTGAGGGTTACTGTGAAGCCAACATTTTTCAATTGTTTTTTTTTACCAACAGCCATAAAAAAATTAAGCAGGTATGAATCACTTTTAATTGTCCTCTCTGGTATAATTCCAAGGTATAAATAAAAGGAGGAGACAACAAAAGTCAGACCAAGAGTCTGCAAAGTGTGTATCTGATGCTGAGTAGGTTAAGACAAATCTATGAACTTGTTCGAAAAATATGTGAATTCAGTGAAGAGAAAATTAATTGGGTTTCAATTTTTTTTTTTAAACCAATAAATGCCTGTGGTATTCCCACATTATCAAAAGAGACTAATGTATTTGTGTGAACAGTTTGTAGCATTTGATGAGAGTTAGCCTTCACTGCTGTAGCCTGTAATCACATTTCTGTGAAGGCTGCAGCGTAGGTGACACTGCTGCATTATAGTTTCAACAGAAAACAATAAATCAATAAATTAAATGCAAAACAAATCCAATCAATTTCAAAGGACTAAGACTGATTCAAAAGGAAAAGGGAGGAGTTTAGATAATGTGGTCCAGGGTTATTATAGTTAACGAAAACTAAGACTAAAACTAAAACTAGCAATGAAAAAATATTTCAGTTAACTGAAATAAAAATAAAAACTACAATTAAAAAAAAAACGAAAACTAAATAAAAACTACAATGAAGGATGTAAAACTAACTAAAACTAAACTGAATTGTAGATAAATTCAGCTTCGTTTTCGTTGTCGTTTCGTTTTCTCCCTCTATTACTGCCATAGAGATTACTGCCTGTCCTGCAGCAGCCGCTATGCTACCCTCCCTCCAGAGAGGGGGCAGCATAGCGGATATAGACCTTTTCGGGCCAGCCCCCCCGGAAGTACCCCGTCCGCCATTGCTGGAGGGTGCTACAGAGCGACACTTTCACCGGCTCGCAGATTAACCAGTGTTTTTCTCTTTCTACAAATATATATTTTTATAATGTCGAGTCGGTCGAGTGGGAATAATGTTCCGTCATAAACTGTGCCAACAATGGTGTGAAAATTCGACAATGGAAGAAGAAAGTATGCACGAAGACTGCCTTGTTTGCAGAACAAGAAGTTAGGAAGACGTGGGTGAAAAATATCAACAGAAAGGACTTTGTTCCAAATGAATACAGCCGGGTGAGTTTTCGTTAACATTCAATCTCGTACTACTCATAGTCTCGCTGAGAGTCCCGGATGATTCTGGCCAAAAGAACAGCAGTATGACTGTAGCCCTCGGCACTAGCACAAGCCTATAAATCAATGAATGAATGAATGAATGAATGACTTAGGTGGATGATAAAATAAATTAAATATAACATTAACACATAGCCTAATTTACCGCTCGCGTTAACATTACAGCAGCATATTCTTTATGGCTTGTTGACGTTAGTTATAGCCAGCGTTCCACAGTTTTTAGTGTTTGATTATGGGAATAGATCATGCTATTTCCATAACCAATCATTAAAAACAGCGATAAACTACCTTCATCTGTAACTGGAGGCCACTGCCTAACATCATCAATCCAAGACATGTCTGTGTTATCCGTAACAGATCCTCCACGCTGCTGTGTTTGGGTTACTTGATGGAGCACCGCACCCTCCAGTTATGGCGGGGCCACTAGGGGGCGCATGTCCACAATTTTCAAGTCGAAAAGATGTATAAACTGCTGCATACTGCAAGAAGAAGAAAAACTAAAACTAAGACTAAAACTAAATAAAAACTAAACTGAAACTAGTCAATTCCTCAAAATAAAAACTAAACTAAAACTACTAAATTACTTGTTGAACTAACTAAAACTAAACTGAAATAAAAAAGCAAACTGGAAAACTAAATAAAAATAAAAACTAAAGAAAATTTCAAAACTATAATAACCTTGATGTGGTCTAATATTAGCAGATTAACAGATGAATGCTTCAAATACCAGGGTAGTCATTTTAGAGGAATATACTGTAGCTATCCATGCAAAGAATATTTAGAATGTTCCGCAAGATTATCTGTCTATGGGAGGTATTTACATAAAACTCAAGAATGATGACTCCATTGATGAATGCATTTTAGTCAGGTCTTGTACTGGTCAAAAAAAAAAAAAAGTCAATAATGTATTCACTTTTCTGTATTTTTTAGCATGTTTATTACTGAGGAAAGAATCAGATATTTTCTCAACAGGGAGACACATTGGTTCAATTTCACAGAACCAGCTGCAGTCACAAAGTCAATGGACCTGAAACACAAACTCAGCTTGTTTGTTAGAAGACTGTTTTGTTTGATGTGGCAATAATGAATATGTATCCCTCCTTTGGAGGTCATGATGCTGACTGCACAGATACTACAGGATACTATTGGGATGAATATGAAATGCAGAACTCATTTACTGTAATAAGTGTCTGTTTGGAGTATACCCATTGCTGCTTGCAGCCTTGTACACGTATGTCAAATTAGCCTGGAGCTGCATAGACGCACTTTTTTTCTGTTTTAAAAAGAGTAAAGCATTAATCAATGTAAAGTTTGAGATACATGTATTTTGATATGAGAACAAATAACAGATTTGTCTGAGAAGCATGGATACACACACTCCTGATGACAGAGAGCAGCTGATGTGGAAATAATCTCAGCCTTATAGTGAAACAACCATCCAGAGTGGGGTAGGGTATCCCTCTGGTTGATCTAATCTACCATCTGCTAATGTAGAAGCTTGATACAAGTTTTACAAAAAGATATGTTAAACATTTTTCCACACAAATTCAGACTCTGCTTTACATCTCTTTGAGGCCCCTGTAAAATACACAGCAGGTTTAAAGGCTATTAGAAGAATGTTTGTAGAGAAAGTGAGACTACACGTACACACACAAGGACGTGCAAAGTTTCTGTGATTATCAGAGATGGACCTTCAAAGAAAAAACAGAAGGAGTGGAAGGTGTTCCCTCTTTTTTCAGGGTTTGTGGAAGTTGTTGTTTGAATTATCTGCATTTCAGTTCTTGAGCTAAATATTATGCAGAATATCAAACTGTGTATGATAGCATGGTGTTCAAGTCTTATAGCCTCACCAGCCTTTTAGTATTTAACTTAAAAAACAATTAGTGTGGTATTTCAGATCTAAAGAGCTCGTCATTGTACTACTTTCTCCATTTCTTTTCATTTCACTCATACACTGAACTTCTAAATACAGCCCCATAATACTATCAATGACTCCTTGAGCTTAACCTTCTTATTATGTTGCGGGTCAAATTAGCCTGTTTTGAAAATTAAAAATCTAAAAAAAAAAAATAGTTAAATGTTTTTTTAGGATAAAACGTCTTCTGCTTGGCTTAATTAGTGTAATCAACATATAAAATGAAAATGGTTCATGTAACATATTTATAACCCCCCTCTCCATGTTTATGTTACATAGATACTGTTCAGGTCAATTTGACCCGGCAGCCAAAATGGAGAATAAAAGGGGTTATAAGTCTCTAAAACTATATAGTTTTTTTTGCAACTGTGACTCCCATTTCTCCACAGTTTCACATCCACACACACCCTCTCCCTTGGGTTGTCCTTGACATGAGAATATAACCTGAGCTACAGCTTGAGTCAGGAAGCTTCTACAGAGAAAACTCATAATGGTTGCTGAGCTGCTGGTTACCAAGAACAAGACCTCTGAGTCCTCCATGTCTGCCTTCACAGACACCACAGCTCAAGAGCCTTACTGCCCCAAAAAGAAGGGAAATGTCAAAATGTCATGATCACTTTGCATAAAAATTCTGAAATCAGCACAAGAGAAGCTCAGAAACCAAGTATGATCCCTCCAATGCCACCAAAGTGGGGGGTTGGATCATTTAGACAAAGTCATTGGGTCTAAAAGCACAAACGAATGACTGCAAGCTGACCGCTGCTCATTTTTTATATGACTGATAGATCAGCCTACAACGCATTTGTCATTTGGATGGAGATCTTACCAGAGTAGAACCCATCAAAGCTCTGCAAGGAGCACATCTTCTGTCTAAGCTGGGATCGTCTCCAGCAGACCCTCATGACCCTGAACAGGAGTAAGTGGGTTAGATGATGGATGGATGGATTTCTGGTTTTACACACTGTGTAGTATTTATTGTCACAATGTGATGACGTGTCACTTGTGTGCTGTGTGGGGACTCACATATACACATATAAACACACCATGTTCATATTGTTAATCTGTTATTTAGATTTTTCCTATTTTTGTTTATTTTTGGTTCTAAAACAATTCTTAAGTTTTCTTTCATTGTAAATTCAGTAGATTTTGATTTTAATTCAGCTGGTCAATTTGACCATAAAGATGAGGTTCTCTTGTGTTAATTTATCAACATCACCCCAAAAAGAAAAGTTCAAAATATAGAATAATTACAAAAAAAAGTCAATGTCAGATTGAACTATTGTGTTTTATAGATATCTCTTTTCAATTCACATTTAAAAATGTTTTAACATTCATTAAAAAAAAAAAAAAAAACAAGTTAATTATTTTCATTGAACCATGATCTGTGTGAGGTAAAGAATAACAATGTACTAAATGTTGATTGAAATAGTTAGTGATGGAGTTGATAATGAGACGGAAATTGTGTTTATTGGGAGTTTTTTAGTTTTTTAGACACTTTTGGATGATCAAACATGCTCCGGGTCAAATTGACCCAGGAACATAATTGCTGCTCCTGGGAAAAAAAAAAACATAACAGGAGGGTTAAATGTAGTCCTTCCCTATATCAAAACATGACTGTGCACCATAACTCTTTAATATGTTTGGTTATACATTTTAATATGGTTTGAAACACATCTTAAAAATAGCTGTAAAAAATCATGCTGTGGCTGGTAGCATATTAAAAAGAGAGACTTGACTTTTAATTTTGAGTGGACTGCAAAAACTGATATCTACTACAGTATGGACATCTCCAGCGCTGGAAGAAACACATTAAATCCTGCTCATCTCCACATTTTAAAAGTGTGTGCAGTTATGTCTGGTCAGTGTACCTTATACGCAGTTAGTCATGGGCTGACGCCAGTAATACTTGGAAATACCTTTATGGTGATTTCATTTAAAATGCTGACAAGCATACTTCCTTTAAAAATACAGAAGTTAAATCAAAAATGATGCCTTGTTCACTCCTAAAGGTAATGTAGCCCAAGTAAAAGGAAGAATGACAAAACACAGAGTGGCTGCTTTGAGACAGGCACAGGCACAGTTGCTATTAGTAAACCCAAGGTTGGTCATTGAAGTACTTTACAGAAACTTCAAACAAATTTAATGATCCTCTGAAATAATAAAGGCATGGAACTTCCATCTCGCATCATTAAGGTCTTACAAAAAAAAAAGAGAAAAAATCAAGCCCAGTTGTTTTAATGACCATTTTTATTCCGCCTTATTTCTTTTTTGAGTCTTTCAGCTTTGCTCCTGATGACTCATGATCTCTCAGCATGTGACTCCATTAGCTTTCAAGTAGTTACAGATTTAGAGGTACATAAAGTCATAAACAGACAGCAGTCTCCTTGATTACAAAGGATGGCCTGCAGACATTAGCAACTATGAGCCCATCTCATAGATGCATTTAAAGTTTTGTAAAGTTTCTCAGATCCCTTGTGAGTGAATAACAGAACCCTTAAAATCATTAAAGATTGTAGCTGCAGGTTGGCTTTTCCTCACATAGACACAGACATTGGACCTTTATCTCTGAAATTATTCTGGGTCAGCTCTCAACGTATCTAACAACAGAGTTGATCTGACAAAACCTAGTATGGTGTAGTCAAACGTGGGGGGGGGGGTTCTCTGTTGCTTGCTGGGTTCATTCAGGGTCGAGGGATAAGTTGGAGCCTAAGTTGCCTCTTTCATCAGGAAGTGTGTGAGGTCACACTCCTCTTTGACCTCACTGATTATGTCCCAGATCATGCTGTTATGCTTGATTTGTGACCTCACAGATGATGTGGCCAGTTCCAACGATGCGCTCGTGACTGGGAGCTTATTCAATACTGATGAAAAAGTAGAGTAACGCTTTCAATTTCCTCTTACTTTTCTTAAAAATGGAGAAAATAATTATCTAAATATTGCAGATGTGCCTTTGATAGCTATTGCAGCTGACATGCACATGCTTTTCGGTAGTGTTATGAAAAGGAGCTTTTAGTCAGTCATAATTTATGTTAGACTGATATCAGAGAATGTATCGCTCCCAACGACTGTTGATTCAAGCTTCACCAGAGACGGATCAGCTTGTTAACTTTCAACAGGCTCCAGCATTGCCTAGCAACATTGGAGCCTTGAAATTGTTGCAATTTTATTTGCGAGACAATTTTTGTCAAATTGCAGCTTTTGGTACTGTGGATAAATGAGGTTATTTCCCTTTTTGGACTGTGTTGGTTAAAATCAGAAATCTTTTGTTGCAGCATGGTGTGAAAGACACTAAGTCAGTGTTTTCTTTTTTTTTTTTAACCTGAAAATTATTACATCCTTTTTATTTTTTCAGTCAATAAAAATATGAATCAAAAAGTTAATCACAAGGTTGAATAAATCGTTCTATAATATTAGGCAGATGTTATGTTGTATATTGGTATAACAGGATAGATATGGAGATCATTGCTAATGAGAAATATCTCAGCAAGGATAAATATACTTTACCACAGCAGTGTTTTGACAGATACACAAGGGTGAGACAGGAATAAGAGCTTTGAAAGAGTGAGAAAAAGGAGATTGATAGAATAGGAAGGAAATGAGAAAGAATTCATAGAGAGAGCAGAGACAGTACTGCTGAGCTTATTAGGATTGACTCCCCCACGCTGCAGACACTTTAATAACTGTTCTTTATGTTATAATAACACAGGGTTATCCTGCCATATACGGTTTCAATTTCTCCACCAGTGTCCATCATGTGCAAGGCAGATTAAGAGCCTTGTGTGGACTAATCGCAGACAGAGTCAGATTGCCCCACAGTGTGGCTTCGTTGGCTGTTAATGAGGCCATTTCCCCAGAGCTAGCTCCACTCAGGGAGAACTAATCTCTGAGTGGTGTGAAGTACAGGATACAAAGGGGGCAGAAGAAGGGACTATGCATGAAAATAGCTGGAAGACTACTTGTTTTTTAAGCTTTTATCATTTCTTGCCTTAGGGAGATAAAATGATAGGAGGTAATTTCAAAGGCTAAATGCCAATAGTGTTCAACATAGTTTCATTAGGTTCCTGTCAAGCGATGAACATTATTTTTTCATCCCGATCAGTCCCATCGGTCTTTACAGTTACAATCAGTCACAATGTATTTAAACTGTTGAAAGTATTTTCAAGTGAACAGTTTTTAAAAGCAAGAATAGCCAATATTAGTACTATTACTACAAGATGACATTTACTATTTATGAGAATGGATATAATTTTGTGAGCTGTTTTGGTAAATTACATGAAGCTGAGAATTATCAGCCAGAAAGCATCCAAATATTGTTTAGGTTCCAGAATAACTGATATAATATTCAATAATGGAAATAAAGTAGTTTCTAACTGGAAATAAAGAACTAATGCATATTTATTTATGATATTGTATCTTTATCCCATTTTGATTTGCACATCCTTCTCTAGGATCAGCAGATATGAATTTTGAGTCAGAGTTCAAATTAAATTTGGCAGCTGTCTCCCATGTTTCAACTTGGAAGACAACCCCATTGAGACTAATCATTCTCACCGGAGAATGATTAGTATTTTATTAACACACAGAACAACCCAAAACTTCTGCTTTTATAGTAGGGTTCATGTTTTTTTTACTCATGGCTTGAGTGGTCTGGCAAAGTTTAATGTTAGATAAACAATAACATAGTGTATTATGTCATGTGATCTGTTTCATGTATGACACATCACACCATCCAAGTTGTGTTTTAAACTTGGTGGGAACCAGATAATTCCTATTTGGTAACACTTTATAATAACCATTTGTTATAACTAGTTAATAGATCACTAGTTAACTAAAATATCAACACATTAATAGCTTGTTAAGTGTTTAACATTTTGTAAAGGATTTATTAACATATGCTGTATAGTAAATACATTAATTAATAAACAATGAGTTATACATGACTTGTTAGTATATTACTTACTAATGACTTAAGTTTCAGTTATGTTATTGGGATGGGTTATTCTAAAGTTGCAACTATTCCTCATTTATTAACTATTAGTAAATGAGTAATAGTTGCAACTTTAGAATAACATCCCAATAACATACATAAGCTGATGTGATATTTAAAATATCACATTTTTGTACCTCAACCTTCTATCACCAATAGACACTTCTGTGTAGTGTATTTTACCAAAGAAACACCACAGATGAATGGTTGAACGCTCTTTTTAATGTATAGAAACACACATACTGAGCATGGCAGAGCAAGCAGTATCCAGCAGTATATGACAGTAGACAAACCCGTGAGGTTTGGACACTTTTTGCGCAGGACATGAAAACAAATAAATCAAAATCAAGCCATTGGCAATATTAATATGAACATGTCTTAGCAAAACTTGGACCATCTATACTTAGTGAACCAGACCCAAGCTACAACTGAACTCCTCTAGGGTACCATCCCAGAGTGACACAACCCCTAAGCCTTCTTAGATAGAGGAATCAGTTTCCCTTTTTTCTTTTGATGTTCAGCATCCCTCAAAAGGTTTGGATCATTAATCAACACTGGATAAAAAGCATTTTAGAGGGGCATTTAATGTCCATACATCACAGCAACGTCATGGATTATCCGTCCTAGCGGCCCTTTGCCGAATGCTTACGGGCAAGCCACTCATGCCATTCAATAACTGAGATGGTCTACCAGTAACTCCTCTGAACGTTCCCCCTGAGTCCTTAACTGTTGATCAGGCTCTCTTTATATAGTGATAATGTGCATCTGTTAATGCATCAACTATAATACTGTGAATTACAGTGAAATGGGTGTAACCTCGCTGGGGTAAAGCTTTGCGATAAGCCCTCCACTCATCACTTATTATTGGAGGTCCTACTTTAACATGATGAGTTATAAGTGGCACCAGATCTCTCCTTCTTCTTCTCTTGACTTAGGAAAGAACAGGCTTTGCATGTCCTCTCCCTCTCTGGTTCACACCTAGCATCCCTTCTGTACTGCTGAGAAACATAAAATATTAGGAATTATTCTTCTTTAAACAAAATTAATAATCTGTCATTTAATGTAATTTGCATTACTATCTTGATAATAGTGTTTGCTACTTGCCTTTCTTTTGTGTCTGAAGTGGCTCTCAACAATGGTGATAAACTGCTGCCGCCCCCAATGTACTGGCCTATTGCTTGCTGATATCTGTCCATCACAGTAGTGCACACATCTTGCAGCTTTTGAGCCATCTTGGGTTGCAGAGGTTCAAAAAAAAATGTCCTCTTTGATCATGTCCAAGTGATGTAGATGCAGGGCTTGTGCAAATCTGATAGAACAAGGGAAATAAATATAATACCACAGTTTTTTGGGTTTTTTTTTGGTTTGATACACAAAGTTTGCATCTACTGCACTCCAGGATATGAAAATTGTCCACTACTGTGTAGACAAAAACAGTAATGATGATGGAAAATATATTTTGTGGTATTTTCTACAGAGCTCTGTTATCTAATAATAATGCAGGATATTTGTAAAATCCTATTTCTAATATTAATTTCCAGAGCCTATAGATTGAGAGAGCCAATTCCCTCTGACCTTCAAGACGCAGGGTTAGACATCATGTTGCTCCACCAGGCCTAATCCTGACCAACACAGCATCCCATCAGTCACAGCAATTAAACACATTTCCATAATTAAACTTGCAACTAAGAATTATAGCTGTAAACTACACCTTTTCGCAAAATAAATCACAAACGTGAACTATGTCTGTCTCTCTCTCTGTCTTTGAAGGTGTCTCACTCTCTCTCTCTCTTACTGTCTCTCTCATTATTCTTTGCATCTATGTGTGTGTTTGTCTGTGTTGATTCACTACTTGCTTGTTTCTAATTCTTAACTAAATTTCTATCTGTTTCAGCACATCATACCTGAGGAGGTCATCAAGAGATAGAGGTAAGTCCTTAAGGCTGGTGTCGACCGAAACACCGTCGCCGCCAATGCCTCGATCTGTGAGCTGGCTGTTGTGGCCCCAGAAAAATATAAGGAGTTGCTGGTTGCTCATACACTACAGCAACGACTGCAGGACAGGATGTCTGGAAGTATTGATTAATGATCCAAACTTTTTGAGAGATGTTAAACATCAAAAGAAAAAGGAGAAACTGATTCCTCTGTTTAAGAAAGCTTAGGTGCTGTGTCACAGTGGGATGGTGCCCTAGAGGCAGTTTGGTTGTAGCTTGGGTCTAGTTCACTAAGTATAGCGGATCCAAGTTGTGCTAAGACATATTAATTCAGATTTATTTGTTTTCATGTCCTGCCCAAAAAATGTCCAAACCTCTTGGGTTTGTCTTACTGTTGTATATTGCTGTATATTGTTGTTCTGCCATGTTCAGTATGTGTGTTTCTATACATTAAACACAACGTTCAACATTACATCTGTGGTGTTTCTTTGGTAAAATTCAGTACACAGAAAAACCTTAGGTGGAAGAAGGTTGAGGTACAAAAATTTGATATTTTAAATATCACACAATTTCTGTACTTAAACCCCCACCACCCATTCACCACCCATTTCCTGTCCTCCAAACTTTCAATGGTAGATGGTTAACAAACTATTAACAGCTGATCTGTAAATTGTGAGTTAATATTAGTTAAGAATTAATGATTAGCTTATGTATATTATTGGGACATTATTCTAAAGTTGGAACTATTCCCCATTCACTGGTTAACGGTTAATAAATGAGGAATAGTTGCAACTATAGAACAAAATCCCAATAACATATATAAACTATTAACTAAAACTTAACAAGTCATTAGTAAGTATTTCATTAACAGCTTGTATATGATTTTAAATGAATGTTAAAGATTACTTATTTATAAGGTATAGTATAAATCAATAACAGTGAAGAAGTCATTATAACACATTTACTAACAGTTTATTAAATCTATTAACAATATAAAGCATATGTTATAAAACACTTAACAAGTCATTAATGACTTATTAGTTCACAGTTTGTAAACAATTTATAATCTAGTTATAATGGGTAGTTATTATAAAGTGTTACCTATTTTATCATCTTATATCACACAAAACTTTTTTTGCACTTCTCTTAGAAGAAGCTTCAAGTACAATCAGAAACCAATGAGCAGATGTACACCTACAGTATATCACAGCAGGAATGGTTCTAAATATATTTGGCTTCATTATGAACCTCAATAGACAGTAATCCCCACGAAGAACAAGGCTAGATGCCAAGATCAAGGTAACCCTGAGAGAATTAGTTAAATACAACTGAGGAAAGAAATAAAAAGAAAATACAACGAAAAGGCCATGCTTGAGGCACTGGTAATTGCTGATTAAAATTTCCCGGCCTGAAAAGGTACAATAGAGAATTTAAAGCCATGAAAATAAGCAGGATGTTCTCCACCAAACCATGGTGTACTCTTAGTCACACGGTAATAGTTTAAGAATAGACACACTCTTTGCCGAGACTAAACAATACTGAAAAAGAAAAAAAAAACAAATTTCTCCTAGTACTGGATGTCAATAATGGCCAAAGTAATCTTTAGAAAGAACCAACGCATCCCTAGGAAAAAAAAAGGACGGAAAAAGTCTCAAACTAGAAGAAATGGACTGCTATGACAATGACTCCTATGGGCAATTTAGAACCTCCAGTTAAACTAACATGCAGGTCTTTGGACTGTGGCAGGAAGCCAGAGTACCTGGAGAAAACCCATGCAAGCACAGGGAGAACATGCAAACTCCACACAGAAAGGCCCCTGTCAGAGGTTCAAATCAGGAACCTTCTTGCTGTGAGGCAACAGTGCTAACCACCAAGCCACCATGCTGCTCTTGTTGACTATCCTTTGTCTAATATTACTTTGTATAGAGGATGTGCAGTCCATTATGTTTAATAATTTTTGCAACATTCATTTTTGCATGATTAGCTCCAGAGCAGTTACCAGCATATAGCCCACCTTGGTTTATCATCATGCTATAATCATGCAGGTTGGTTTTGAAGAACAGACAGTGACTCATTGGAATCCTGGAGAGGTGAATTAGTGCAACTCGAGTGGATAACTTTGGTTATGAGTTTCAGCAAGGTTAATGAACTAAGTAAGCATACCTTAGCCAGCAACTTTGAAGCATCCTGCATGTGGAACTAAAGAGTATTAACCCGGTACCTGCCACTTCAGACTTTCAGAGTCACATCACCTGGAATGCAAGAGTCGTGTGTCTGGATTTCTTGGTCTTCTACCGGGTTCTGTGTAGGTCTGAGAGTGAATACCAGGTCCAGTGTTTGCATGATAAGAGGATCATCTGGGATTCAGTGAGTTTTAGTACGAAAGGAGATGCTGCCATTTTATGTGAGGACATGTGTAACATGTCTGCAATTGTGAATTTTTGAGTTTACTTGATGCCAGCTTAAATTTATTTGGGGCCCCCATAGTTGATATGTAAGTTTATGTTTATGTTGTTTTTTTGTTTGTTTTTGTGTTTAAATTGATTAAAAAAGAACTATATAGGGTGGAATCCTTCTGTTACATCTTTTTTTAGTCAACCAAAAACTTTAACGAGAGAGATCTTGTATAGAGTACAGATAAACAGTGAGAGTACAGTGCCCTGCAGTGCTCTTGTGCTGCTGATGACTAGCTCAGACTCACAACTCTTAAGTCTCACATACTGTTATCTGTTTGTCAGGCAGTCAATAACTGAGACAATTGTAAAGGCATACGCCAGAGTTTTTCCTCATAGTGTAGGCTGAATAGTATTAAATGCACAGAAAAAAATAAAAGATGATCAGGATATTCCCTGAAGAGGCAACGGCATCCAACAACCAACCATTAGCCTACAAAATGGAAGTTCCTGTCAGGCATCTGTCATGTGATCCGGAGAAAGTTGGAATCATCTCAGCTCTATTGGAGAGATTTTTTCTAAGGCTGAGCTATAAAGAAGATAAATTATCGCATCTGAGTGATTGCAGAATGCAAATTATAATCTAATCATGCTCATAGTGTAGTAGATGCAAAGAAATGTAATGATTATTGTGAATCGTTGTGTGATCATTGTAATGGTAATGCTGATCTGAGAAACTCAAAGTACTGTTCATCTGTACTGTCATGAGCAGATTCTGTGAGCTGCCGTGGAATGTAAACAAATGCCCTGTTTATCAAAACAAGGATGAGGGTTGAATGAGTTGTTAATTTGGTTATAAAGGTAAAAGCCCAATGAAAGTATTAATTTGCTCTCAGGAGATACTTAAAATCAATGGAGAATAGATTTGGATAAAGTGTAAACTTGGGTTTGATAATTAGGTAACTTTTCGCTTGAGAGGAAAGTTAAACTAGTTTTTCAAAACAATTCTGTGTGCCAGGCTACCAAATACCAGCTCAGAGCTACCAGAGATACAACAAAAGTGAGGTTGTTATCGAAAAACAATAGTTCTCCTGCAATACACACAAGCGTAGCCGTGGCCAGCACTGGATCAGCGGTAAGCTGGGTGCAAGAAATTGATTTGGTGGATGGCAGAGCAGGCCGACCTTGAAGGAGCTGCAAAGGTACAGCTTTGTGCAGAATAATGGCAAATGAGCACATATTCTGGATATTATCCAATCAATCAATTAATTGAGCTTTGGGTACCCTTTGTGACATACATAGGTACATAAAACATTAGGTCAGAATTAGCTTTGGCTAATTAAGTTTGGCAGTAGTGAGCCACTAAACAGAAAACAGGGTAACCTTGGGACCTGGGAGGAGTTTGTGGTTGAATTATGTACACCTCTGTTGAGCATAAACCAATCAGGAGAGTAATGTGATCCTGCTTTAATTTATGTACGCCCTACAGTACGTAAACCCATTCATGATTGAATTATGCATGATGGACTGTATGTGAAACCAATCATGGATTGTTGTGTGACCAAACAGAAGGGTTATGTAAAGTTTTGGATGAATTATGTACGCCTCTGCAGATGAGTGTTAACCAATCAGGAGTTGTTGACTCTGAACGGTGCCAAAAAAGGAGACTTTGGGGATGGAGCAAGTGAGGCGAGGCTGGTTGAGAGAGCATAAAATCTGAGGAGGAGGAAAGATCTGCGTTCTTCCGTGGAGCATCTTCGAAGAAACAGGACTGGCTTGGGACTGAGTAAGTGAACCAACATCGAAGGGAAATATCTGGAGGAATAATTCTTCAAGAATGAACAAAGAAGATGGAAGAAAGGATTAACCATTTTTCCAACTCTTGAGGACTATAATTAGAGTTTTTCGGATTTACCTTAGCTCACTGCTAGCAAGGAGGAAGGGCCGGATATCAGAGTTCCCGTGGGCTTGACTGCGTGCTCTCTCTACCTAACCTCAGCAGCCTCGGAAGATAGGGAACTGGCCATTTGCTTGCACCTTAACTATCCTCGAATCAATTCAAATGAATGAAATTGGAATCATAAGCCACAGCTCAACCCAAACCAACCTGGATCAATTCAAATGAATGAAATTGGAATTACAAGCTACAGTACTTCCAATCATCTTGGATTCCATGGAAGTAATTGGAATTACATGCCATGGCCTGGATCCACAAAGAAGAATGGAGTTGCAAGCCATAGCTTTATGTTAGAGAAGAATTAGTTTGTTTTCCAATGTTCAATCAGTATTTAATCAATGTTTAATCAATGATTGATGTCGCTTAACCCTGCTAACCTGCTTAATAAATATATAAAATTAACACAAGACGTTGTGGTTGATATTGAAACTGTCCCCACATTTGCACAGATTTGGGTAGGCCTCTGCATAACATCACAGGTTCTTATTGGTTACCCTAGTCCAACATTGTCACAGATCCTTGGGGCTTGCTGTCCAAGCCACTAAAGCTAACCTAGTTGGTAACAAGAGCCCAGATCATAAGGGGACAACTGCAGTTAACAAATGTGACAAATAGCCAGGCTATTCCTCTTAGGTCAGTTATTGGAGTGAGCAGGGTAGGCATTTGGATGAAAGTATGCAGTTAGTGCTAGGCAAATCTCATCGTCACCATCTTAAATAAGTTGAGGAATTCTAGCGAGGTAAATCCCCCTAGACTGCAACATCCTGGTGAGCTGGTCCCAGTGACAGACTCTGCTTGTCAGAGACTGAACCACACCTGGGGGATTTAACACATCACATTGGCCAAGTTGAGTAGGCACATGGCCTAATATATGAGCTGAGCCCTGCAGTGAATTGGAAGCATCATAACATCCAAGTGCCAACTATTCTGGTAAACAGAACAATCACCTGAGACTGTGAGATCAGAGATGTGATGATGTTCACTGCCTGCACTGATTTTCTTTTTTTTTTTGGCACTAGTGGCCTTTATTGACAGTGAACACACACAGGAAAGGGGGCAGAGAGAGAACAGAAAAGACATTCAGCAGTTGCTGTAAACAGGACTGTAGCTAGGACTGTAGCCTCTGCAGCCACTGACTTTCAAGATAGAAAACAACTCTGTACAACTTGTTTGGATCCCACAAAACATTAGACATCTGATGGACATGTAGACCATATTTATATTGCATCCATCAGTTCAAGACCAATTCTGAACATCTACATGACATGCAAACTAGGACTTCTAATCATGACCACACTTGGACGTCAAAATGCAGTTCAATATTTAAACATCTAACTAGGTAACTGTGAGTTGGTGAATTATCCGCCCCGTAGCTGTGTGCATTTGTTGCATGGGAGCGCAGTGCGCATGGTTTGGGTTGGTGATAAAAACACATGTGGTGCAGCATGTATGGGGGTCCTATTATCATCAGAGTGAACAACAAGCAATCAGGGTAAATCCGGCCGATATTTTGAATGTTGTTGGGCAGGGTGTATATGTGCTGGGTAAGCCTGACTTGCACGTCATCCCACTGGTGTGGTTACAGACAGGGAGTGAACGTGGATAATCTGTATTTTGTTATGGACTTCTTTTATATCTTTTCATTTACACTCAGTACAGTCATACATTACACCATCTATGGCATGTGGTGAGGTACCCACCAAGTAATGTCTCATTTACATCCAAATTCATTTACCTTTGGATTTCTCAGCGCACTCACCGCCTTGGTCATCACCGCTGTCCTGAACGCTCAATGCGGAAGCATGCGCTGCTTGGTGTCCCATAGTTTGCCCTAATTGGCAATCCACCAGGGGCTGTATGGTATTTAAGAAAGTGAAGTCATTCTGTTCTTGAGGGAATGTCAGCTTGTTGTAAAGCTGTATATGGTGGTGAATAAACAGCAACCGAAAACTTCTGCACAAGATCGGTTCAGAATATATATGTATATATATATATATATATATATATATATATATATATATATATAGATATATATATATATATATATATATATATATCTATATATATATATATATATATATATATATATATATATATACATATATATATACATATATATTTATTTTGTTAAATTTTCTACCTGCTGATCAAACCAAATGCAAAGTGCCACATCCTTTATGGTGACCTGAGTCAGCCTGCTGTCTCACAGTAACATTTTTGGATGCCATGTTGACATGGAGCATTTGGCACAATTTGGCTTGTTTGGCCAATTGGCTCTGTTCAGCGTACACCGAAAACCCACTGTATGGGTTTAGTTAACTAAACATTGGTCACAGTTAAAATTGAATTGTAATTACTTTTGAAAGTGACCATAGTGCCTAAAATATTTACATTAACCAAAGCTTTAATGTGAACAAGCTTTGTTTGGTTGCTAAGTCACTTCTTACTAACTATCCAGCTAGGCTGGAAGCGAACCTGAGCTAAATAAGCTAAGCTAGTGAAAAAGCTACTAACCTTATCGAGGAAAGTGACTTAATGTGATACTGTCATGGTCTGGGGCAGCCATGACAGCCATTTTGGGTTCTTCTGTGTTATGTGTTAAGTTGGCGTCAATCCCTGTCTTTTGTGTTACCTGTTAACTGTTTTACTTTGAAGGTCTGTCTTGTTTGCGTGGTATTTAGTTTTGCTTCCTTCCCTCTTGTTATCCTGATTGTCTGCACCTGCCTCTCGTTGGGTCCCCAGTGTATTTAAGTCTTGTCATCGCCCCTGTCTGTGCTGGTCCATCGTCTGATGTTAAATAGGTCTCCGTCTCGTGTTTCATAGGTCTCCTTTTCATGTATCAACTTTTCTTGTTCCCTGTGGGTGTTTTTCTGTTTTTGATTCCTAGATGCTTGTTTGGATTACTTTTGTGGAGTTTTGGGTTTGTTTTGGACTTTGTGTTTTTCCTGCCCATTTGGATTAGTTTTGTGGATTTTCTTAGTTTTCTTGGACTTTTGGTTTTTGTTTTTTTCCAATAAATACTTGATTTTTTTTAAGACTCTTGCGCCTGGGTCGTCTATTCTGCCTCATACCTGACAGATACGTGTTTTTCCCTTCCCCCCTCTAAGCAAGCTAAAGTGATGTATCTCTAAAATTAACACATTTCCCAATAATTTAGGATGTTTCCTAAGATGGAAATGATCAGAATGTTTGCAGGACTAAAGACAGTGAAAAGATTATTGTTAAAAAAAAAGTGGTCAAGTGTCTCAATTTACCCCAGTTTAGGGGTAAACTGAGACAAAGCCCAGATTTCAAGGGGGTAAAGTGACCCTTCTAGGGGTAAAATGATCCACTTACTTTTTTTACTCTAAAGATAACTCTGAACAAACACAAATACAACAAAAAAAAACATTCAAAATGTTTTATTCACCATTCAAATGAGAGAACCATTTTTCACAGTAGGTGAAACTCAGATTAGGGACACTGCTCACTCCGTAGCCAGGCCTTCTACATTCCAGCCCTGAAGGTTGCACGGGAAGATGAAGAGTTGCTCTGTTTGCGTGGTTCCTCCAGTAGAGGTGGGTGATACTGGGATTTTTTGTATCGATCTGATACCAAGTAAATACAGGGCCAGTATCACAGATACAGATACCGATTTTTTTCATATTAAGCTTGATCTATCTTGAAACTGCTGACCTTTTGGTGTTTTTGTGATGGATTATTTTGTTAAAACCAAGGATAAAATTTCAAAATTTGTAGGTGACAGCAAAATACTTGATCACAATTAAATTTGTGTAAATATTCCTTTGAATTGAATTGTTCTGTTCATCATGGTTTTTTTTTAGTCCCCCTCTTATGACATATCTTTCAATACTTGTGTAATTTTGTTTGCACTGTGTGCACTTTCCTGTTGCTTTAACTCTATAAATTTCCCCATTGTAGGATAAATAAAGGATTATCTAAAGCTATTTTATCTTAAAAAAAAATACCTTTCAATGGGATACATGACATGTACTGGGTTATTTCAAGATCTTAATTATATTTTTCTTGTATTGGCTTCAGTAACATATGACTTAAGTAACATGTAATTTGAAAGTTAAGATGAACTGATACTGAAGATGATCACTCTTATCTACCTGGATACTCTCTGTTGGACTGAAAGGCATCTGCCAATGACTTCTGTCTCAAGGTTGAGTCTGTCAGTGTCAGAAAATGGAGGAGGTCTCTCTTCTCTCTGTTTCTGCAGTTCTTCGTTTTCTTGTGCATGGTTTTTCATGTACTTCAATAAATTGGCAGTGTTTCCACTGTATGTTACAGCCTTTTTACAAAACTTGCCGTTATTTCGTTTTCGGGATTAAAATACAACCACACCGTGCTCCTTTTCCTATTCTGCCATTCTTGATTCTTCTGCTCCGTGATCTCTCTCTGTGATGAGTGTGTGTCGAGGAGAGGGGAGAGAGAGTTGAGTGGGCGGGGAAGGGGGGAGGGGCCAGGCTGAGTCTACCTGCATGCTTGTTTGGCTGGCGCTTCTGAGCACGTGATGGTGCAACGTCAAAAGACGAGACAAGAGGGGAGGGGGAAGGGGAGGAGGACACAGCGACAGCTTGTCAGACACAGACTTCAATGAATTCGCACTCAGTCAGTGCTTGTGGGAGAGAAAAAAAGCTTGAGTATCAACCTTTTTGCATGAGTATTGTTCGATATCAATACCGACGCTGGTATCGATATTATCGATATTTGGATCGATCCGCCACTTCTATCCTCCAGGCCTTGTAGGTTGCGACAGCTTCCTCAACATCGCTTTTGGGAACATGTGCCACATAGTTTTGGTTTATGGCAAAACGATGTGGCACATGTTCTCTGACACACTTTCCCGTTTCCCTGGATTCTTCTGAGGAATTGTGTGAGTATTTCATTACAGTCAACTTTCTCAACCTTACCAATGTAACGGACATTCCTGAGTTTGGTTGCAAAATTGACCATGACAAAGTCAACCGGTGACAGATCTATGCTTCCTGGTTGACCTCTCTCAGGTTCAGATCCTTCATCATCATCATCATCATCATCATCATCATCATCATCATCATCATCATCATCATCATCATCATCATCATCATCATCAGGTCCTTCATCAAATGCCACAGGAACATCACTCTTCTCATAGCTGCTATCTGTGATTTTCCTCTCAATCGGTTTACTTTTTTTGATTTTCTTTTTTGTTTGCTGTTTTGCATTTTCTCTTCCAGTTTCTTTCTTTTTTCTTCAAAAGCTTTTTTAAGTGCCTGCATCTTAGGAGTATCAGTGAGGATAGATTGTCTTCACACGCTTCTGTGTGGTTTGTTTTCTGTGGGGGACATTTGGGAAGTGCAATGATTTCCTGAGGAGAAACATATCCAGGTCAGGTAGTCATTTGTCACACATCCATGTTAGCTGGCGAGGGAGTGGTCGAATTACTATGGGGTGACTTATCTGGAGTAGGGGGTTCACCTTCAGGTGGATCATCTGCAGGGTGCGTACTTTCCCTATTGTCTTCTGGAGGTGGACCATCCCCAGTGGCAGGCTGTAGCTCAGGGTTTAGGCGGTCTAACAGCCTGGATGGTGCAAACACTTCATTAGGGAAAATATCACGATTATATGGGAAAATCCCAGAGGACCTAAACACCAGAAGTGATGCATGCTGTCACTGTTGACATGAAGGCTTGATTCACAACTCCTGCAACCTGGTAGATGGTGACTGTTTTGCTAGGATTTCATCTCATCTACCAATCAAGAGGTTGGCTGTATTGGGCTTTGAATGGACCGTACACGGCCACATCCAGAGGCTGCATTCAATGGGATGTGTGAGGTAAGAGAGTGAGCAGAACAATACCATTGCTCTTGGCTATTTCTACTGCCTTGAGTGAGATGTGAGCTTTAAGATCATCCATGATTAGCAGCATGGGGTGGTCAGGAGTGCAGCAAGTGTGGTTTATCAGGTGACCGAGGAACTCGACCCAGGTATCTTCATTCATCCATCCTGTTCTAATGGAGGTACCCTTTGCTCCTGGAGGTGCATTGATCATGAAGCAGTCTTTAAACTTTACTCTGGGAAAGACAAACATGGGAGGTGTAGCATCCCCAGCAGCATTCACTGCACACACCAGAGTTACCAATTCCTCTCTCAGCTGATGTGACGGAACCAACTTGCCTTTTCCCTTTTTGTTTCACAAACTGAATCAAACAGACAGTTCAGAATCAATGGCATGTTAATCTCTGTTTTCAGTTCATCCACAGTGCAAGCAACAACTTTACAACATTACACCTTAATTTCCTTCAGGATTAATAAAGTTACTCTACTACAAATGGCAGGTTCAGCATTCTTTCAATAACTAGCTGGTTATTATGTTATTACAAGATACACATGTCAGTCTTGTGTGTGTATTGTGTATCTTACCTGTTTAGGCCCTTGTACTGTATAGACACCTGTTTCATCCACATTGAAAATCATGTGTGGGGGGAATTTATGTCTGTTAAAGATAAGGAGAAAGGGAATCCAAACTACTTAATCTTAGATATAAAGCCCAAATTAAACATTTGCAGTGGAATAATTCATTTTGTCACCTGTCAAAGACTACTGCCAGACATTTAAAGAATTCCTCAACAGTCATTTTATTTAAGGCAGTGGCCCTTCCATGGGATGTTGCTTCTGGAGTTCGGACAGAAAGATGGTGACGTGCTAGGAAGATGTGGAACCATTATAACCTATAGACAATCCTTCATTATAAAATTTCGCCTTGTGGGAAGATCAGCCTTAGTTTAAAAGTGCAGCACCACACCTATTTGGAATAATCCTGACTTCCAAATAAACTGGAAACCCCTAAATTTTATGCCATGGATTACCAAGGGCATCACCCATCTTAATCATATCTATAAAAATAATTCTGTGGTCACATTTCCTCATCTTGTGCAGAAATACAACAATGGAAAAAAGCAATTTCTCGAATATTTTCAAGTTAAAATTACCATACAGGCTATAATAAATAAAACACCTAACCTCAGTCTTCCCCCATTGATCCTAGAATTTACTAGAATCTTTAGTCATCATAAAATCTTGTCTAAAATTTATAAACTAATCTCAACAATTTACTGTACAATTTCGGTTTCTTCAATTAAATGGAACCAGGACTTAGAACTCACTCCCAATGAAGAATTCTGCCCCCAAATTTGTAAAAATATATTTTATTCAGCTGCTAATGCAAATTTACAACTCATACAATATAAAATTATCCACAGAGTGCACTTTCACAGGAAAAAAATGTTTAAAATGGGCTTCAGAGACATAAAAATCTGCTCCCATTGTATACAGAATGCAGTCGACACCTATATGCATGCCATGTGAGAATGTACACCAGTTAAAACATTCTGGCTCAATATTATCAAAACTCTTTCCCAACTTCTGGACTTTAGCATCCCAGTATCACCTTCCCTCTGTTTATTGGGAAACTCCCCCATGACCGCTCTGGATTATAACTCCAAGAAAACTCTCTTTATTGCCTTAATTATTGCTCAAAAAAACTATCTTTGTAAATTAGAAAACAAAAAAACTCAATTAATATTACTCTCTGGAAAAAATTGTTAATCGACTTCATAGCAAAGGAAAAACTGTCAGCCACAATAAAAAATCAAAATGACAGTTTTGATCAAATTTGGGACAAAATGAGTAGATCCTTATATCTATAACATAAATGGTCCCCAAATGATCTTTGACTCCACATTATGTAATTCCTTGACTAAATCTACTCCCACTACAACTGCCCACAGTTAACTTGATCTCTTTCAGCCGGAGAATCCATTGATATAAACTTATTGATCCTGAAGGAAGGATAAGAATGAGCATAGATTTTTACAATGGGTTACTGTCATCATTGCTATCAAACCACATGTGCATTTCCCTTAGTGATATAACAATGTCTCTCACTCTCTCCTGGTGGGTGTGGGTGCCAGCAGCAACAGTGATGGGGTGGCAGGTTTTCCCTGGCGGAGCGGTTGCTGCCTCCTGTGTGCTGCCTCCCTGCGGGGCAGCAGCAGTGGTGGGCGAAGGAGGGTGACCTTGCCTGGGGTAGTGTGGGGGCAGCTTGTGGGGTATCTCCTCTCGCTGCGGTGTGTCCGGTTTGTGGCAGCCGGCGTGTTTCTCTGCCTGGGGGCTCCTCCTGGGATCGTGTTGGGTGTCTGGTTCCTTGGCAGGGGTGTGCTTGGGCCCTGTGTGGGCGCTGGGGGACCTCGGTGGTGGTGGGCTTTTTGGATGCAGGGGTGCGCCCCATGGTGGGGCCCCGATTGCTGCCCCAGTTGGGAGATAACGCTTTGCCCCAGGCCGTGCTTGCCCTCTACCCCCTCCTCACAAACACAGAACATACTAAATAGAAAAGTAGAAGCTGGGGTGAAATATCCACTCACCTCTTGTTTTTAATGCACTAAGCAGACATGGACACAACACACATGTCGGGGGGGGGATGGTGGGGGATGGTGGGCTGGCCGTATTGCCCTTTTTTTTTTTTCCTTCTCCCTCCTTCCCTGCCCTGGGGGGATTTGGGTTTGTCACCGCCGTTGTGCTGCTGGCGGGTGGCAGGCAGGGGGTGTTGGCTGTCTCGGCTCACCTGGGGGGGGGGGTCGCGTCCCCCTGGTTTCCCCCTCCTTCCCTCTCTCTATCTCACCTGTCCCCTCCTTCCGCTCTCTATCGGCAGGTGGTGTGTGGCGGGAGCTCGGCTGTCCCTGGGCTGCGTGGAGTGACAACTACTGGGGGCCGGGGGGTGGGCAGACCTCATTGCAGTTGTGGCCTTCTGGGTGCCCTGCCTGGCCCCCTTTGGGTTCGTCTCGGGCCAGTCTGGTCCTGGGGGGGATGGGAGTTAGCTAGCGTTTTCTCACCTGTGAGAAAATATGAGACGGATATATAAATATAATGATGGTGGTGATGGTGACAGTTTCCCTGGTACTTTGCTCACTTACAAGATGAGTGTATATGGGCACGGACCATGGGCGAGGCTGGCCCTTTTTTAGGGGTGCTCAGCAACCCTAAAGCTCTGACCCTAGAATCACCCCTGGCACGAACACATTTAGGCTTTACACCTCGCACCCACCCCCCTACTGTCAACACAATCAATCGATAATGTTTACATGAATTCTCCTCATGCACACAGGTTTATAGCTTGGTAGAAGGTGTTCATCCAGTTTTCTTGTTAGTAGTTTTTTCTGCTTCCTACATAGTATCTTTTAAGTATCTTTTAACTTTGCTGTCACAACACAATCCACTACACAACAACACCCCTCACACGTCACAACCCAGCACACACCACATCCTCACTGTCGTGTTTCTTTAACTGTCTTGTTTTTAAATGTTTCACTGCTGGTGTTTTTTTTAGTCCTCTCTGACGAAATCAGGATTTAAGATGTTAATAAAGATGTTAGAATTCACTGCCAGAGAGGTCGGGTGAAGGAGACAATCACCCTTCACATTCCCACAAAGAAGTCTGCTACAAGATTAAATTGCATATACATAGTAGATGGTTTTGCTAGATAATGGCACAAACCATGAATGTAAATGCAGACAAAAAAAGAGTGCACTACCAAAGATTTAAGAAAAAAAAAAAATTAAATGCCTTCAACTGACTTGAACAAATGACTGAATTGTAGGTACAGAGGAGGATATTAGACTAAGATTATACAAAAATAACTTCTATATACAGTTTACTTTTAAAGTGGAGAGTCTCCCTTTTTAAGTCCATATTCAGAATTTAATGTTGATTTAAATATATTTTGGTAAATGGTTAAAGAAAACACTCATTCAACATCGTGCCATGGTTGGTTAATGACTTGAGTGTGACTCTGAGTCTTGAGGTGTGAACAACTCTTGAGCAGTCATCAGAGGGGAAACTCAACCAAGTCCAGGTGCCTTTACATCAAATTTAGATGTCATGTGACTTGGATGACTGGGAGAGTACAGTCATCCCTTGCCAATTCGCACTTTAAGTTCCACGGTTTTAGTTACTCACAGATTTTTCAGAAATATATAATATAATAAAAAATCAAGAGAAAATCGCAGAAACATCCCCTTTAAGAACGTAGCTGTATGGGTAATGGTGTGAGTGTGTGTGTCGTGGGACGGCAGAACAAAAATGGGGTTAGATGAAAACTGGAGTTAGCATAAACAGCAGCCCAGTGTGTATAGATTTGCATTTCAACTGCAGCCGAACAATGCAACCTGTGTGATATTACAAGTTCCATGCAGTGCCAGAATAAAGTGCCCGTTCCATGCAGAGAAAACCAGTCTTTTTTTTGTTGTTGTTAGCGTATTACCTAATTAGCGTGTTACGCTAATTACAAGCCAAAAAAAGCACAATACCAGCGGTTTCTTTACTACGGTTCTGAGACCAGAGGCTGTGAAGGTAACAGAAAGACCACAGTTGAGCCTTTGTCCTGTTTTGCTGCAGTGCATATCTACTTTTTTGCACTTTTTAAACATATTTAAATACATCATTTAGGCTCGGGGGGCTCCAGCTCCCGTTCGTGGATTTTGATTTTCGTGATGGGGAATTCAAATTCAATGAATCTGAATTTTAAAAATAAAACTTACTTGACATATTGTGATCCTGACTTTGGCACCTTGGCCTCTTAATCTCAAAGAACAATGTACATCCTCAAACAGTGAGAAAAGTAGAAGATTGAATGGCAGAGGAATAGAATAGAATATAATCCTTTATTGTCACTGTACATAGGTACAATGAGATTTAAAGCAGCATCTTCAGTTACAGTGCAAAAAAAGAGTACAAAGTACAAACAGTGCGGATCAGTGTGCAAAGATATGCAATATAGAGAGAATAGTGCAGATGATCGAGGTAGTACAAAATATATGCAGTGTAAAGCAAAATAGTGCAGATACAATAAACAGATGCTATAAACAGTTTTTTGTTTTTTTTTTGTTTTTTTTTTAGTTTACACATCTGGTGGAATATTGCACAGACTGGTTCAAGGCAGTTATGGCTTTGGGGAAGAAGCTGTTTTTTAGTCTGTTGTTTTGGACCTGATGACCCTGTAGCGTCTTCCTGAGGGCAACAGGTCAAACAGGTCAGAGCCGGGGTGTGAGCTGTCCTTCGTGATGTTAATGGCTCTGCTGAGGCATCAGGGGGTGTAAATGTCCAACAGGGAGGGGAGAGGGCGGCCGATGATCCTCTGCACTGCTTTCACCACCCTCTGGAGCCATTCTCTGTCTGCAGCGGTGCAGCTGGCGTACCAGACTGTAATACAGTACGTCAGCAGGTTCTCCATGGATGAGCGGTAGAAGGTCAGCAGCAGGTTGGAGTCCAGGTTGTATCTCCTGAGGACTCTCAGGAAGTGCAGCCGCTGCTGAGCCTTCTTGGTGATGGCGGTGACGTTCTCAGACCAGGAGATGCCGTCTGAGATGAGGACGCCAAGAAACCGGAAGGTGTGGACCCGTTCCACTCTCTCACCGTTGATATAGAGGGGGGCTGGGTCGGTGTTGTGTTTACCTGAAGTTGACAATGATCTCCTTTGTTTTTCTGGTGTTCAGAGCAAGGTTGTTCTCTGAACACCAGGCTGTCAGCTTCAGGACCTCTTCTCTGTAGGCTGCCTCGTCCCCCTTCCAGATGAGTCCGAGCCACCGTAGTGTCGTCAGCGAACTTCACTATGAGGTTGTTGTTGTGTGTCAGGTAAGACTGAGAAGTGGATTCTCAGGATGACTTTGCTTATTGCAGCTTCCAGGACATCATTTATGCAAATTAGATTCTATAAAGGACTTTATAGAGCAGCATCCTTCTCAGTAAAATGAGAGGTGTTCAGACAATAATAAAGGGGCTGGGTGGGGGTACTGTAGCAACATTATGCATAGAAAAAAAAAAAACATTAACACCAAGAAAGGACAATATACTGATGACAGACTTCAAGAGACCAAGAAAGGTCTTTGTGTGACTGACGGCAGTTCCGACACTTAACAAGTAACCACTTATAACCGCAGACCTCCTATTACTGTGCATTTTGGGAAATTTCATTTCCTGTCGCCTTGATAAGGTTACCACCTAGGAAATGTGCTTTTGATGAAGTATTTATCAATGGTGGTAAAGGTGGACAAAGGTAGGAAAGACAAAGGTTGAGAATAAAGGGACACAGCTGAAAACTTGAAGTCTTCAGGGCTGATGCAATCTAAAATTGAGAGCACTGACAGTTTAATATCCATGTTTAACTTCATGTATTTTTTCCCCCTTGGGCTGCTTTGCTCTTACATTGGGGCCAAAATAACATTTTACTGAACATGTTATTGCGAACAAAATTTATGAATAAACCTATTGTTACTTAATGACTAAAAAACATTGCCAAAAAAAGTTGATGCTAGACAATGCTGATTGTGGCAGCTGTTCTGACAAACATTTGGAGGTTTGGTATTGGAAATCTATAGAATTATGAAGCCTCAAATTACTGTGTGCAGGGCTGGTTCTGGCCAGGTACAGGCGGCCATATACAGAGGCTACAGTCCTCGTGCGGCTGGTCGTGAGTTCGATTCCCAGCTCGGCGACTCTTTCCCGCGTGTCTTCCCCATTCTCTCTGCCCCCCTTCCTGTCTCTCTACTTTCAATAAAGGCCACTAGAGCCAAAAAAATCTAAAAAAAAATAAATAATAATCAACCCCTCAATACCAAACTTAATTTAGTTGTACGAGTGCAGACACAGGTAATCCTGGTAGTATTAGAGCTGGTACAACATTCATTTCAGTATTTTCAATTAAATGAAAGAAAAGATAAAAGAAAGAAGAAACAAGATGAAAAAAAATATGGAAGTAAAAAAGAAAAGAGAAGTTAAAAGGAAAGAGAATGAAATAAAGAAAATATAAAAGACAAGGAAGGATGAAAGACAAACAGGTAAAAGAAAAGATCAGATGAAAGAAAAAAGATGAAAATGACATAAAGAAAAAATGAAGACAGAAAGATGACAGATGATTTGAAAGGTCCATCCATCCATCATCTATGCCTGCTTAATCGTATGCAGGTTCACAGGGATCTGCTGGAGCATATCCTGGCTCTCCTTGGCTGAAAGGCAGGGGTCACCCTGGACAGGTCGCCAGTCCATCACAAGGCCACATGTAGATGAACCGTGCACACGCACAATCACTCCGATGGGCAATTTAGAACCACCAGTTAACCCAACAGGCATGTCTTTGGGAGGAAGCCAGGATACCCGGAGGAAACCCACGCAAGCATGGGAGGAACATACAAACTCCAAACAGAAACACCCCTGCTGAGGTTCAAACCAGGAACCTTCTTGCTGTGAGGCAACAGGGGTAACCACCAAGCTACTGTGCTGCCCCACAATTTGAAACATGAAAGACAAAAAGATGAAAGATGACTTAAAAAATGAAAACATGAAGGTCGAGATGAAAGACAAGACTAAAGATAAAAAGATGAAAATTGAGATGGAGACGAAAAGATGAAATGACAGATGATAAGATGAAAGACAAAATCATGAAATAAGAGATTAAAGAAGATAAAAGATGAAAGATCAAAAGATGACAAAAAGATAAAAGATGAAAAGCTGAAAGAAAGAAAGTGATGACAGACAATAAGATGACAAAAAGAAAAGATCAAACATGAAAAGATAAAAGATGACATGAAAGAAGGAATGATGACAGGGAACCTGAAAAACAAAGACATTTAAATTGAGATGAAACATGAAATGATTAAATATGAGATGAAAGCCAAAAAGATGAGAGATGAAATCATTAAAGAAAAGATAAAGGACAAAAAGATGGAAAACAAGATGACATCAAAATATGAAAGATCAAAAGATAAAAGACGAGTTGAAAGAAGAAAAAATAAAAAACAAGATGAATCAAAAATGATGAAAGATGAGACAAAAGACAAAAAGATGGAAGACTAGATAACATAATAAAAGGTGACAGGCGTGATGAAAGACTAAAATATTAAATATGAGATGAAAGATGAAAAGGTGAAAATGAGATGGGGAAAAAAGATGAAAGCAAAGAGGGAAGATGAAAAGATGACAGACAAAAAGATGAAAGACAAAATTGTTAAAGACGAGATGAACCAAAAGAGATGAAAGATGAAAAGATGAAATTCAAGACCAAAGACAAAAAGATGAAAAGATTAAAAACAAGGTGAATATTGAAAAAAATGTCTGAAAAGATCAACATCAAGATGACAGCTGAAAAGATGAAAAAAAACAATGAAAGTTGAAATGAAAGATAAACATTAAAAACGAGATGAAAGACAAAAGAAGACAGAAGTGATTAAAGACAAAAACATTGAAGACAAATAAAATAAGATGAAAGATGAAAAGATGAAATATGAGATGATAGAAGAGAAGATAAAAGGAGAAAAGATGACAGATAAAAGATAAGATGAAAAAAGAGATGAAAATATGAAACTCGAGATGAAACGAAAATAGGTGTAGGAAAAGATGAAAATGAAAAGTTGAAAGATTAAGAGACGAAAGACAAGATGAAAATCAAAAAGAAAATTAATGTCAAGATGAAGGACAAAATGATTAAGACCAAAGATGAAAAGATGAGATGAATTATTGACAAATTAAAGACAAAAAGATGAACATTGACATGAAAGATGAAATAAACCAAAAATATGAACATTGAGTTGAAAGCTGAAAAAAATGAAAGCATGAAAGTAGAGATAAAAGTCAAAAACATGAAAGAGGAAAAGGTGACAGATGAGATTAAAGATGAAAAGAAGGAAGTGGAGATGAAAGATAAAAAGAAGAAATGTAAAAAGATGATTGATGGAAAGATGACAAGGAAATGAAAGATAGAGATTAAAGATGAAAAAGATAAAAGGTTACAGATGAAATGATGAAAGACTAGATACAAAATGAGATGAAAGACAAAGAGATGAAAGATGAGATAAAAGACAAAAAGATTGAAGACAAGATGAGAGAAGATGAGATGAAAGAGAAAAAAATGCAATGAAAGATGAAAAGATGAAAAATGAAACATGCAAATTAAGATAAAAGAAGAAAAGATGAAAGATGAGATGAAAGACAAAAAGATAAAAGATGAAAAAATTAAAACCAAGATGAAAGGCAAGGCAAGTTTATTTGTAGAGCACAATTCGTACACAAGGCAATTCAAAGTGCTTGACAGATGCATAAAATCACAAGAAGGCAAAAAGTCATTCCATAAATCATACAAGCATAAAAAACAATTATTAATAAATTAAATTAAAAATGAATTTAAAAGAAGAGTAAATTAAATTAAAGAGTGCAGATCAAATCCTTTCAGTTGTCATTTGCACATCTAAACAGAACTGTTTTCAGCCTGGATCTGAACATTGTCAGACTTGTCTCACATCTTCTGGAAGACTGCTCCAGATTTTAGGAGCATAAAACTTCACCTTGTTTAGTTCTCACCAGCAGGAGACCACTACCTGAGGTTCTCAGAGTCCGGGTTAGTTCATATGGCTCTAACATGTCAGAGATGTACTTTGGAGCTAGACCATGAAGAGACTTGTTTACAAGTAGAGCTGTTTTAAAGTCTATTCTCTGAGTGACAGGAAGCCAGAGACCTCAGGACTGGACTAATATGGTTGTATTTCCTGGTTCTAGTCAGGACTCGTGCAGCAGCGTTCTGGATGTACTGCAGCTGTCTTACAGTTTGTTTAGAGGCCAGTGAGCAGGCCGTTACAGTAGTCTAACCAGGTGGAGACGAACGCATGGATTAGTCTTTCTAAATCTGGTTTAGACACTATTCCTTTGATTCTGGCAATGTTTTTAGATGGTAAAAAGCTGCTGATTTCATTGCTTTAACCACATAAGTCATCCAAGCCAGACAATGATCCGAGCAGCAAATGTGGAGGAATGTTTTCACATTTTTGTTGCACTAAAATCTTTTTTTTTTCCTCAATAGCTATGAGTCAGTAAAGTTGAGATCCTAGGTAACAATATATAACAAATATAGCATCAAGCACACTGGCAAAAAAAATTGAGTAGTTATATAATTGGCCATATAATAAGTCTTTTGAGTGCACCCACAGGAGGTGACAGCCAGTGTCTTTTTGAGCCAGTCCCAAGCCCAGATAAATACAGAAGGTTGTGTCAGGAAGGGCATCCAACATAAAATCTATGCCAAACTAAGCATGAGAATCACATGACCTATGGCCATGTACAGTGGAGGGATAGTGATAGTGAATATATTGGTAGAAGGACGGTGAGGTTGGAACTGCCAGCCAGAAGGCGTAGAGGAAGACAAAATAGGAGATTCATGGATGTAGTAAAAGAGGGCATGAAGTTAGCTGGTGTGAGCGAAGCGGATGCAGAAAATAGAGTAAGAAGGAGGCAGATGATTCACTGTGGAGACCCCTGAAGGGAAAAGCTGAAAGGAAAAGATAATGTCATAATTCTTTTAAAATCTTAGGTGTTTCTGTTATTGATCACTCTTTTCAATACTTTATATAAATGTACAATGTTCATAATTTATAAATTAAAGTCACTAAAAAGAAATACCTCATGGTAAGCAAAGTTATTTCAAAGACAAACCACATGTTAGTGATGAAAAATATTAAAGCTATTCTCACAATGCTGCAAAAATTGTGTACAACATCATTAATGGCGCTGTGTGAGATTATAATCAACGGCCATTATGGTTAAGAGGAAGACAGGTCAAAGACTTGTCTTTTTTTTTAAGACTTCCAACCTGTTTATGTTTTCATGGATCAAAGAATTAATGGTAAATTTACCATTCATTTACTGTCATTGGGTGACAAGTGGGGCAAACCGTGAAAATGTTTGTCTATCAATCACAGGGCCACTTGAAAACAAATGAGACAAATAACAACCATACATTGTCAAACTCATACCTAAGGTTAATTCACAGGCACCAATCTACCGTATCTTGGGTACATACTGTACAATTTTAGCTTTCTCAGAGGTGCAGAAGTGGGGGAAAAAAACACACAAATCAAAAAAAAATCACAGCTCAGGAATGGTGGTTGTACATCTCAGTGAGACAAAGATGAAAGATGTAACATCTAATGATCAATGATCACTTATTTTCATTTCAAAGCACACAAACATGACTATGGCAAGTGCCAGCTTTCGACTGACTGGCACCATGACAGTAACCTGAGCTGGGAGCATGCTGAAGATGCATGACACTATGTTTCAAGCTGAAATTACATTTCTGTTGTCACCATGATTCATTGTATGATCAATCAAACATTGTGACATTAATGATCTACTCATTTCAGATCATGTAGTGTCGCCTGGATTATTTTATAAATTAACAAAAATGGTACGTTCTAATTCTGGTATAACATGCAGGTTTTTGGACTGTGAGAGGACCATAGAGTACCTGGAAAAAATAACCAATGTATGGGGAGAAAATAGAAGCAATGCTGCCTCCCTTGCATCCTGAAATTACTGTAGCAGACAGAAAGGCTTAAATGGATCATTTTAACTTTAGAAAAAAAAACAAAAACTAAACTATACAATACAGTGGTACCTCTACTTAAGAAATTAATTGGTTCTGGAAGTAGTTTCATAACCTGAAAATTTCGTAAATTGAGACACGTTTTCCATGTAAATGCCCTAATCCGTTCCAAGCCCCCCAAAATTCGAACATAATTTTTTAAATAAATTATAAATAATTCATGAAATGACTATCCACAGACTTACATATAATGATATAAAAACCTGTAAGAAAGACATGTTAGAACTAGAAAAGCACTTGGAGAGCGCAAACCTCCACCAAGCGCAACAATTATCAAAAATTTGAAAGTGTTCCAGAAGCCAGGATTTCTTCCGGATCACGCCCAAAATGAAATCAGTTCTTCCTTTTCACATTTCCGACAACTCTGAAAAATTTCATCAAAATCCATCCATAATATTTTAAGTTATCTTGAACACAGACAGAAAGATAAACGCCGGCAAAAACATAACATCCTTGGCGGAGGTAAAAATTGTTTGTTTACCTTGGTTGCTGGGTTACGCTCATACAGACAAGGGGCCCTCCTAGCCAATGGGATGCCAGGAAGATGCTGAACGATAGCAGAGCAGCTAACCCTATACCGTACGCACCGCTTTCAAACCGAGATACAGGAGCTGACAAGTATGTTTACGTTCGGTAAACTCTGGGAGCTGCAAGCATAGCAGCGCGTACTGCATTATTGCCTTTCGTGTCCTGAAATTTCTTTTGTAACAAGAGGCAACATTTTCCCGTTGAGGCGTTTCGTAACCTGAAAATTTCGTATGTAGAGACGTTTGTAAGTAGAGGTACCACTGTACTTTGAGATGAGAGGACTTTGCAAAAACTTTATAAAAGATTTCTTAAAAGATTAGTGTATGACACCAGGTCCGTCACTTCAGCTTTGAAGCTAGAGTGAAGCATTGAATAAAGTCAGTGTATTTCAGTTACTTTTGATGTGGAAGTGAGATACAATTGTACAATTAAACTTGAAATTTAAGTAGTTTGGCTGCAAAATTATGCTGTTTTTAACATTTTTTCCACAAGGGACGGAGTAGTATAGACTCAAGACCTGATTCGGACTTGAAATTTCGTGACACGAGTGCAACACTGATGGCTGGCATGAATGATCGCTGTAGCAAGACAATGCTTTGAAAGAGTAAGCAAATATTCCTTCAAAAGAAATTGAAATCGATATTTTAACATGAACAAAAGTCCTCTGTTCTGCTTCAAGAAAGCATTGTCCTCTGGTTCTTGAAATGTTTATCTCCCCAAAAAAAAGTATGCTGCCCTCACAGCAAAATTGTCTCACATGTAAAGCAATTTGCTGCTAAAATTATTGCACCTCTAAAAACCACTGACTGCATTATCAAGAACTTCAACTAAGAAGCCTCATCCAAGATTCTCCAGGAACTGCAAAGACTGTTTCCTTGTCAGTATTCAGCTAAGGAATTGCATCACCACCAGCACAGACATTGCTGAACAATGGCATCTGAATCATACATCTTCTTATGAATGTATCTGGACCTGAGGCAAACACCTGTAGACAATGAACTGGTGCCATGTAGGGCAGCAAAGAAGACTTTTCTTTCCAATAAAAATATTCAGGACAGACTGAAATCCCAATAGGTTAACAAACAATTCTTCCCAAAAACAGTCTGCTTGAATAAAGAAAAAAATCTAAATGTCTTCCAAGAGCAACCTCTCCCAACGATCCAGGAGAAATTTAGTGATGGCATGTGCATTTTCCAGCAAAAATTTTCCAGCAAACCCTTTACATCTTAATCCCATTGAGAACTAATCGTCAGTCCTTTAAAAAGTGGGTGGACAAGCACACAATTACACACTCTCATCCAGTCAGGGCAATAATACAGCAAGAATGGATCTCCACCACAAATGGATAGAAGTTTGCAGATGGATTGGATTCAGAAACTGATACTGAAAAGAATTGCAGAAATTTCTGAAGAAGAACAAACACAAAGTATTAACTCTTTAAATAGATCTGATGTATTTCCCTTTTCCATGGAAGCCATGACCACTGCAAGCTAACATGTTGCGATGTTACAGAAGCTGTGTTAACTAAGTTTTACCTTCCAATGCAATGCTTAGCATTATTCACATCACATTATTCATATCACTAATTAATCCTGTTATTAACAGTCCTGCAAATTAACCGCCTTCTGCTAAAGCAAGTATCAGACACTTACATATTACCTTCCGTTTGTTCATGTTTGCCCCCGCATATTAGTAGGTCTTTAACACATGTGTTCACTCACAGTATCAGATTATTGTTTTGCCCTGTAGGTGAATGAAGGACAGTGTGCAATAGAGTGAACTTGTAGTTGATGAGAAAATCTGCTCTGATGGTGGGGGCTTCTCCCAAATGAGCAACTGCATGAGCAGGTGTGAATGAGTCAATTAAGAGTTTTAATGAGGGGACGCTTAGACGAAGGAAAGCAATGAGAAGATGGAGAGAGGGTGCCGAGAAGAGAGGAGGGTGGGAGCAGACCTGCATACCTAAGTGAAGGCAAGTTTCTGAACTAAAGAGGCTCTCATGTGGATCAGATGTCTGCCAAGCCTCAGCTCTCAGTACCGCCTGTTTGTCTGCTTCTTGCCATTTTGCACTTCCCCCAGTTTGTGAAGCCTCCATTAACACAGAGTCAAAATGAGGATGAAAATGCAGACTTCTTCGGTGCAGAACTTTGTTTTAGCACAAAACTTCTAATGTCCTTTTAATCATAAACTGAACGAAAACTTGCTTCATGTGTACTGTTTTTATGCACCACACTACATTTCCTATCGCAATTTTGACAACTTTAAAAACAGTCAACTTTTTGGACACTTATTGCTGTGTATTTTACAAGTTATTCATTTGCATTGTTTCTACAAAACATTTTGTTTTCTTTTAAGCTTCTCAATTACATAATAGTTCTTTAAAATTGTAAATTTTTTATCAAAAGATGTTCTCAGTCTTCTTTTAATACTACTTTTAATAGATTAATACCCATGATTTTGCATCATGCAAGTAGTGCACAAAACTCGACCTACTGCAAGTTATTAAATTTGCTTTCCAATTGATGCCTTTAGTTTGCTTTCAAATTAGGCACAAGAAATAAAATAAGAAGACTAAAAAGAAATCAAAAGAAAAGAAAATGAAACAAAAGGCTCTGGTGTCCCCTGAAATTTGAAAGGAATGCAGTTGTTGTTGTTAGCTTTGGAAATGTTCCACAGCCATAGAAAACACTGCCCCGATTCTGACGTTTGCTCAGTATGTAGAATTATATTTACCCCGTGACATTTTTTTTTTTTTGTGCCTGTTCTATTCTATATTGTTTGCTCATTGAGTGGGCCTTGTACCCTGGGCCAATTGGGATAATTAGATTTGGGAGTACATAGAATAACTCAGAGCTCCTTTCAATACATACACACCAAACACACACATCCACGGAGTACATTCTGGATTATGCAAATCAGAGGCTCATGCTTCCTTTGAAATGTACAGAATTAGGATGGAAGAGGGTTTGCCGCAGAGATAAACACAGGGTTCAGATAGAGGACACAAAGAATTAGTCAGAGTGAGCTTTATATGATGTTAGCATATCTTCTAAAATTAGGCTGTTCTTTAACAGAAGCACAAAGTGCAGCACAAAGCCTGTCATAATGCTGTTTTTGTTTGTTTTATTTGTTAACAACTGAATGCAAATTCAGGTGTTGGTTCTATCAAAATAAGAATATGTATACAGCATGTCGAAATAGGTGTTTGAATTGAGTGACTTATGCTATAATTTAACCTTTACTTAAAATACATAATCTTGACCCACCAGTATTTGCCAATAATAGACCCATATCCGATCCCTCTGTCTAAAGTTTAAATGTCTAAAGTCTTAAGAAGCAAAACTCTAAAGCAAATGTGATGAAATGCTATTAAATTAGAATACGCTCAAAATATAACAGCATCAATTCTTTTTGGGACACTTGCACAAAGTCAGGGATTCTGTAGGATCACAGTCAGGTGTGTGATCAACCCAATATAGACAAATGCTAATGAGCATCAATTTCAAACATAAGTTAACACATAATTTACTGAAACATAAACAACCTTGTAGAGACCTTAAAACTGGGCAAAGAAGTTGTGGATAAAAGTTTCAAGTTTCATGTCATACACCATGACAAGACTAAGAACAGGTATAGTGCATCAGCAAGGTCTCCCCGAGGCAAAGAATTTAAAGCAGACAGGGGTGTCAAGATGTCCTCTTCAATCTCTTCCGAAGAGCCACAAAGAAACGGGTTATGCTGAGGACTGTAGCCCCAGTGGTAGAGCAAGAAAACTTGGTGCAGCAGATGAAAGACACATGCTTACTTCCCTTTAAAATCATAGCAGCCCCATGTATAGTAGCCCCATCAGCTCAGAGCTAGTGGAAATAAGTGGGAAGCATACCTATTTACTATCCAGAGAAGTTTGGGCAGAAGTGCTCTACGTGGAAGAAAAGCCAGATTCCCAACTTGGGAACAAGGTCAAGCAGTGATGCATGAAAAGATAAGGAGGAAAAAAATGACAGAAGGTGCTGTCAAGTGATTAACCAAAGTATGAAATTTTTTACTGTAGCAGAAAGCAGTTTGTTAGCAGGAGGGCTGGAGAGAACTATACCAATGAGTGTCTGCAGGCAACAGTGAAGCAAAGTGGAGGTTCCTTACTAGTTTGGTGCTACATATATGCAAATGGAGTTGGGGATTTGGTCAGGATTAATGATGTCCTCGATACTGAAAAATACAGGCAAATATTTAAACTTCATGCAGTACCATCAGGGAGGCTTCTGACTGGCCCCAAATATATTCTGGAACAGGATAACAAACCCAAACATACAGCCAATCTTGTTAGGACCTTCAGCGTAAAGATGAGCATCAGGCTCTGGAAGTGATAGCATGGTCCCAACAGAGCCCTAATCTCAACACAGCTGAGGCTCACTGGAGAGAAGGATTTCAGGGAGCCTACGCCCACAGATGTTTTGCTGTTAGTTCTCAAAGAGGTTTGGAACGACCTGCCCGCAGAGTTCCTTCAAAAACTGTGCTCAAGTGTAACTAGTGGTTTTGCTTTTTTGAAGGCAGAGGATGCTGATACCAAATACTGATTTTGATTTTACATTTTATCAATTGAGTAGCAGTGAGAAACCTTTTTCAAAATAGATTTTAAATACCTATTAATTTCTGCAGCATTTACTATGTGAAATCACAAGTTAAAGCAATCAAAATGCTATAATAACTGACAATATTTTGGATATTATAAAATGTAAAAGTAAAAGTATATTCAGAAAAGCCTCTGTGCAGGTGCTGTACAGTGCAATGGATTCATGGTTCATACAGACAATGAAACATCCAAGGACACCAATGCAAACCCCCAAACCTGGCAATGCAGGGCCTATTGTTGCCATGAAATGACCCATATCAGAATAATAGCAGTTTTAAGTATGCATGAATTCCAAAGAATAGTGGGTGAAAAAAACAATGAACGAGCACAGTGTCTAATTATTATTCATATTTGGAAAATACAATGGAAGGTGCTGATACGCAACCAGCCAAAGCGCAAAAAGAACCACATAGAGAAAAGAAGAAAAAGAAAGAAAGAAAGAAAGAAAGAAAGAAAGAAAGAAAGAAAGAAAGAGGGCGTTATTAATCTGTGTGTCAGCACCTCTCTGCTTACACATTCGGGATGAAAATCCAGTTACCTAAATCCAAGTTTTTTGCCATAAAACAACTATGTCTGTCTAAATTGAACAATGAAGACAGAAATAGCTACAAATTGATTGATTAATTGAGAGAAAAGCAGGACTTCCGGACAAGCTGAAAATAAGTACGCCGTTATTCATAATCATCAAAATGACATTTTTCAAGGGTTCAGTAAAATGATGACTTCTTGACTGCTCTTCCTTCTTCAGCTTGACTGCATGAATAAACAACTAATTATGTATGCCAATTTAAAAAAAAAACCTTGTTCATAATCATCAGCTCTTCCAAATGCGACCATCCAGTCATAAGTTGAGTGAAGTGGACCAATGGATATTTTACATATGAGTCCCTGGTGTGTTGGAAGCCGTCTGTAAACTGCAGTTCCTAAACAGAACTCCCTCAGCATTTTTTTTTCCTCTGCTAGACATTTTTGGTTAATACAAAGTTTACCTTGGATTAGATCTTTATGAACATGCATTACTTGTTGGAAATTACATTAAATGCACAATTTGTTTGTTGGCCCATTTCAGTTGCTACGTAACAAATTTGATCCCAACAATCAGACTAAAGTTGTTGTGTGCTCCCAATTGTTAACCAGCCCGAGGAAATGTTGATAGGAAGGCATTAAATATCACTGGACAAACAGCCCTAGAGCCAACCCTGGAAGGGTTTCAAAGAAAATGGTTATGGGCTGAGAACACTGACAAAATTCTTCGGCTCATGCTGCGGAATTTTTACATTTTAGAAATTTGGAACTCAGTAAAGGAGAAGCACGGTGTGTTTTTGGCTCTCTTTAGAATGAATATACAATGCAGTAGTACAATTATACTAACAGGACACACCAAAGGGCAGCACGGTGCCTCACAGCTAGAAGGTTCCTGGTTCGAACCTCAGCAGGGGCCTTTCTGTGTGAAGTTTGCATGTTCTCCCCGTGCCTCCGGGTACTCCGGCTTCCTTCCACAGTCCAAAGACATGCATGTTAGGTTAACTGGTGGTTCTAAACTGCCCATATGGGTGATTGTGAGCCTGAGTGGTTGTTTGTCTATATGTGGCTGGATGGCCTGGTGACCTGTCCAGAGTGTACCCCTGCCTTTCGCCCAAAGAGAGCTGGGATAGGCTCCATCAGATCCCCTCCACTATCTATGCCCGTTTAATCCTCGTGATGGGCAGAGATAATGGATGGATGGAGGACACACCAAATACACTAGAAAAAACATATGTGACACAGAAACACAACCTGGCCGCTGTGTAAGATAGTAAGTAGAAAGTAAAGTGTCAGACACAATACTTTATCTGGAGCAAGAAGAGTTCACCACATGAAATGGTTGGACAGTAACAAAGCTGTGAGGAATATTTTTTTAATTTCCATCACACCTGGTCCATGGCATCTATTAGGCAATCTTATTAACCGAAACTCAAACATGATGCTTCATCATTATGTCATCACAATTCTGATGTATCTTGCCTTATGAATTAAATTACCTGTGTTCTAGTTGACGTTAATGGAGTCTGAGCGAGGGTTTTATGTCTGCAGCGAGGCAAATAATGACAGGACATTTGTGTTCCTCTGGGATTGCAAATGAGACAGCCTTAATGTTAAAAGCTGTACAACAGTTAAAAGAAAATAAATGAGAATAACAAGGAGAAAAACATAAACAACAAAAAGAAAAGTTATTGATTGTGCTGTCATTTCTTTTTTTTTCTCCACCAGAAAAATCCTGATCACCATATTGGGCATTGTTTCAATGTATTATAATATGGTATATTTGAAAGTCACTAGAAATAGAATACATGAAGCACAGTCACCTTAATGGCTTTTTGAAAATATTAAAACTTGATTGGTATTATTCCTCTTTATTGCTTTATTAAGCAATCCCAGTGATAGTTAATTGTCTCTTGCACAACTGGGATTCAACACTCTTGACACTTAGCAAGAAAACTACATCAAAAGATTCCCTCATCAAAGAGTCTTCTTTGGCTGACATGACCAAGAGTTCATGAAGAGGGCAAGACAACATTCCCAGACGACAACAACAACAACATATCAAACTATCAGAGAGCTGCAGTGACAAAGAAGACATTTTGGTGCCAAACACAGGGGAGGCATAAACAGCCTTAAGGCATCAGTTGATGAGTGTTTTTTTTTTTGCCTGGGTTATCGAGGCCTAGTACACAACATTTATTTTTCATCTGCCGCTTTACTTGGGAACTTGCAAACAACTGTCTTTGCAAGAAAATGGATGTCTATGGAGTTTTTAAGATGTAAGTATTGTGAAGTATCTTCAGATATTGTTTCAATAGTTTGGGAGACGGATATTCCTCTAAGAGCATTTTCATGACTGTTGCAAAGCATTTGAACAAAAGCAAGAGCCACCAGAAAGGGAAACTTTGATTAATACATCACATTGATTTGAAGACATCTTTGTGCATGTGTGTGCATGGGTTTTTGTCAACTCAATTTCAACTGTGAATTTATCTGACACTCCAAATACCTAATCAGGCAAAAGTGAACTAAATTCTTAAAAAATGGAGCATCTGAATCATTTGGCTGGGTTTAGGTGATTTCTGTCTCACCTAGTTGAATATTCTTTTTTACATCACTAACATGATGACTCCTTATGAAAGAAGGAGATTTTTTTTTCTCTGGGAAAGCTACTACAGCTGGTGGCAGGAACAGGTACTGAAGTCCATTACATCTACACCTCCCTAGTTATGGCTAACAACAAGAGCACTTGTCATCAGAGGGCTACCAGTTTTATCAGGGTGGGAGAGCAGCCCCATTTACAGCCCAAACCTGCAGCTGGGGATGTTAACTTTGGTGATGGACTTGGAGCTTTGAGTTGATCTTGGAAGATAGCCCAAGTTCCCAGACCACGTTCCAGCAACCTCCTTGAAGCCAGACATGGTGTTGACATCAGTCGCTACAGAGCAGGTGCTCTTGATTCAGCTCACAGTTCTCATTATGTAAGGTCAACTTTTTGCTTGGAATCACTGAGGCTGCCAAGAAGGAAGGCCATCAAGTCCACCAGCACCACCCAGCAGAAAGGGCCTCCAGATGGCTATATCTCAAGAGTAGTGAGCCATGGGTTTGTGCTCCTGGGACACAAGTCAGAATCTGATCAACCCTGGCTGGCTCACCAGAGTGAGGGTGTATGATGTTGAAAGACCTGATGACCTTTACTGACAATGTGTCTCAGTGCTGGCGATAATCTTGAATGGACTCCAGAGGAACCTCTTCAGGAAGAGATTCTTGCTACTGTTCTTGTTGATTTTTTTTTTTTTTCATTTTGGCATACCAGACATGTTCAAAGAATACCCTCAAGTCATTTTGGATCACTATTCTGTCTTCTTACTGTGTCCTGCTGACTTTTACCTGGGAAGTAAAAAAAAAAAAAAAAAAAAAAACTGTCGAAGAGGTGCAACAAGCAACGACAATGTAAAGTCAGTTTCTAGCAGTGCATTGGTCAAACCTACCTGGATTACTGATAACCATTCCTCCACACTATATGTTGGCAGATGTAAACCACCTGGGCATCATCACAAGTACTTGATGGACAGGAAGGCTTGGAGCCCAGAGTATCTTGCTGTGGTCCCAGATTTTCACTGCCTTCCTGGGAAGCCTGGTGGTTTGCCCTGAGGGGACCATTAAAACAAATACTGTTGTGATCACGGCACGCTGCGAGGTCTGTCTCCCTTTTTATTTTTATTATCTTTCCCTTTCATGTGGGGCTGTCAGTCCTCCTCTGTTCCTTTTTTTTATGCATGTGTCTATGTGCTCCTGTGGATGTGGGAACCTCATATAGCTTAAACTCTCATTGGTAGATCAACATTTTCTGCCAGTTGGGCACCATTTAGGTCTGAATCTGAGACTTTAAATATGAACTAGAGTTAATTTGGGGAATCTGACAGTTTTTGTAATTGTGTGCTCTTTGTTCTCAAGCCTTTTGCCCCAGCTGTCACTTTCTTGACAAACACCCTTCCTACCTGCCAGTCTTCACTTGCCCACTTGTCCTTCCTGGGATCACCTCCCACTATCATTAATCATCATCTACTGCAAGCTGTCAATGACATGTAAAATTTCCTTCCCTGCTTTCATTATTTTATTTTTTTTTTTTTTAACACCATCTCCCACTTTTTTAGATCAAGTGCCCAAAAGGAGGTTTTAATGAAAGAGTGAACAAAAGGAAAATAAGTTGTTATGCAAATGTTCACACATGTAGCCCAGAGATGCATGTTCTTTAGGGGTCATAGAGGCTTGTAGTGTTATCATGAAACAGTGTTTACTAATTAATATTAATATGAGCCAATCTACAAAAACATCAGCAGGCCAAAAAAACAATCTTTAAAGTTGTGGCACTATAAATTTTAATCAGAAAACATAGAACCACTTATCTTAATTTATATTCATTATATCTGGGCATTCCAATTGTGCATGTGCACCTGGGCAAAACCTTCCTGTAAACTAGACCATTACGTTACAAATTATCAGGAAAGACATATATTGTCTTTGAAGAGGCCATTTGAAAATATCTGTGTTCTAACCAAGTGTCCCCTTACAATAAATGGCAATGCTACAATGTGGCCTTGTGGGGGGATGCAATCTAAGTTGGAGGTGTGGGTTGGTGCCTGAATGATGCATGCTCACATTACAGACAAGGGTATACAGGGAGGGAGACAGATTTTTCCGCATAAGTGCCTTTGAGGTGCAAAAGGGTATGTGAAGGCCCTTGGCATTGGCTGGCGCATCTAACGGACTGGAAACAAGGCTTCATATTCAGCAATTTATGATCTCAATGCAGGTGAAGGAGTGTAAGAGGGAGGAGAGCAAAGGGAGTATTGGAAGAGGCACTGGGAGGTGAAATGAAGGACAGTGTCCAAGACAAACTCTCATCAGCAGATGTTGAACAGAGACACCCAGCTAGCGTCTCTCCAGCAGGAACAAATGGGATTGCTTTGATCTCAATTTGACATTTATGTAGCCTCCCCTCTGTTTTGCATGGACCTTTTTTTCTGCTTTTTTTTTTTTTTTTTTTTTGCTTTACCATTCACTATGTAACACAACAGAGCAAGCTTTCAAGTTTGTGTCAGTGACAGATAATGTATGCAAAATAATGCAATCCAAAATACGGATGGTTATAAAAGCAACTAACTTTCGAAATTTTGAACTATATTCTAATTTGGGGCTAATTTCTCTTCCCTCCCACCAAATCTCTCTGTTTCTCCTGCTGCCTCGCAGGTTTCCGGATGGCACAGTATAGGTATCTCTCTGAGATGATTATGTTGGCATTTGGCAGGCAGTTATGAAACCAGGTGATTAATCCCCAAGGGAGGGGAAACAACATTAACCTGATGTGGTGTATCTGCCACCACATCACCTCAGGAAAACACACCAGTCCAGCAACCCTCAGTATGCTGACCGGTTAAAGTGGCATCATGAGCACATAATCCTTAAACTAATTAAAGAAAAAACTACTTCAGCTGGGTTGCCTATGACAGCAAAACTGAGTTGCCATCTCATATATTATGTGCTGTATGCCAAAGTATTTGTAAATAACAGTTTTTGCCCTCACTTACCACATCCACTGCAGAGCAAATAACCAGAGAAATAGGTGATATACTGCTCAGACGGTTATTTATAAGTTGCAATAAACATTAAGTTTATGAATTTTGTCTTTTTATGACTTAAAAGTATGATTCATTTATTCCCCTCATGGGTATTTCACATATTATTTCTGTATCTGTTGCTTTAGTCATGTTGAATAAGAAAAATTATTGTTTGGGAAAATGGTTCAGATCTCCAAGCGGTAATTGGAGATCAGTGACCTGTTAAAGACTCCCAGGAATCTAAAAGACCTCAGCAGAGCAGTTTGTGCAGGCAGACAGATAATACACACCACACACCCACAGCACCCACTGCACTCTGGTGGTGAATAAGAGTGGCACCTGCAGTAATATGCTTTACTGTTAACAAAGCATGTTTTTTAAAAAAAAAAAAAAAAAAAAAACCAGAGAGAGTCACTTACAATTATGCAGAATAGTATAAAAATGTGTTACACAGATACGTCCTGGGCAATCAAAGCTATGAAGGCCACAATAACAAATGTTCTCAAGACAAGGCTCAAGGCAAGGCAGCCTGTTTGGGAATGCCTCGTGGTAAACTATTCTCTCTATTTCAGCAAGAAAAGCTTAATAAAGTAGCTGTGTAGTGCTCAGGTTGAAAAAAAATTACTCAGAGGTTTGCATTTTTTTTTAACGTGGCAGGGGCTATTCATCCTTGAAGATCTCTGAAACAGAAACATAAAAACATGACATAGATTTCATTTTAATTTTGCTCCTCTGTGTGGATCTTCACGTGAGGCTTCTTTAAAACCCTGTCTGATGCACCAAATAGAAAACCTTTATTTGCAGTGGGTATTTCTCTATTTCTCCCTGAAGTGGACCTCTCCAGGGTGTACCCCTGCCTTTCGCCCACAGAGACTTGGGGTGGCCTCCAGCAGATTCCTACACAGGAATACGAGAGTATAGATGTTGGATGGACAGATTTCTCCATTTCTCTTCCACCAATGCGAGTCTGCAAACAGATTTTCTTTTCCCTTTTTACTGTTCTCAGGGTCCTTACGTGTGCTTGCCAAAATTCTGCTTGTGGATTTTTAGTTTTGGCTCTTGGACAGTTATAAAAAGATTCATTATGCCCACCGACAGAGTGGCAGGGATGACAACAACAAAAAAAACAAAATCATCCTTCTTCCTTGTGGGTGCACTCTTTTTGCTTCAGAGTCTCCTCTGGAAAACTGCTGCAAAACCGAACTTATCAGAAAACTATGTTTTAATGAAGTTTTTTCATATAAGCATGATAGTCATTTTTATGAGCTGCAGGAAAATTAAAAAAAAAAAAAAAAAATCAAAAACAAATACTGAAATGTGACTGCTAACATAGAGTGGAAGTATACTTCTCTCATAAATGTAATATATAGAAATGTAATATACACAGTTTGGTGAGGATAAAGAAATTCTATAATTACGCAAACAAATTTGATTTGATTTATGATACAATGTAATTAGAATGAATACACAAATGTCTAGTTGTTCATTATTTCTATTTCAATGCCCTAGGTGAGAATATTTTAGAACAGTTACAGCTTTATGTATTTTCTATCAGAGCTCTGTTGGACTGAATAGGATTATAAGTGAATCTGAATAATTTGCACTGAAATGAAATAGAATGGAATTGAACTGAACTGAATTGAACTGGATTGAACGGAATGTAAGTGACATGATTGAATGATAACAAGAAGAAACCTGAGTGTGAGGAGAAATAGTCAAAATGTACCGCAGGATATTTGGACGTGCAACAATAAATCAGAATACTGAACCACAATCCGCTGAAGGCACAGAGCAAATCTGCACAATCGCTTTTTTAGTTCGAGGCCAGAGTTTTGAAAGAGTGCAGTGAAATATGTGCATGAAAAAGGTCCAGTGATTTCAATAGAAAAAGGTGACTCCCTTGATTAAACATAGGCCCGTACACATGATCTTTCAAGTTTTTTCCCCACTATCTTATCCCTGCAGCCAGGCTTCTTTGGATTTTTAATAAACAATTTTCTCATTCCACACCCTCACAACATCAACTCTTTGACTTTACTCTTAATTCCAACTGGGAATCATAAGAATAACATTCAATGCTGAAAGCTTTAACTAAGCGTAGTATTTGTTGTGTCACTCAGTGGTGGCAAAGTGGAACAATGTATGCGCATATGTTTATATGCTAAGGGGGGTTGCCAGGTTTATTTTAATATTTTAAGAGGGCATCCTGTAAAATCTGGCACTTCCAGTGTACTGGCTCCATTTTAAAAGAACTCTCCTGCAATGTTAAACAGCAAATATGAAGGATAAACCAGTCAACAATTTCAAAAGGGTGAAGAGGTTCCAGTCAAAGGAATACAGCTGAACACCAACATAAAACAAATGTGTTTATGAATGATTTATTCATTTACATGACTCGCTCCCAGTTTTGAATTTTGCTTGATATAATTTCACTTCATCACTTTATCTCTTCTCCCTAACTGTCTACCTGCAACACTCACATTCCCACCATAAATCCACCCGGTCGTCCCCTTGTTTGGTGCAGATGGAGCAGCACGACAAGGGCACAGGAGCCAGTCCATTCCCACCTCGTCATTTACAGGCATTTCAATCTGCCACAGCCATCTTCCATCTCGATCAGGGGTGTTCTGCTGGAAGCAGACACGCTTGTGGAAACGTGCATGCCTTTGTATGTGTGTGCACGTGTGTTGAGGGAAGTGGAAACATGTGATCTGCGGCTGAGCTTATACTGTGGTATGCAGTATTTTGTTTTTCACTCCTACCTGTCAATTTGAAAAAGCCAATGTCATTGTCGTGTGGTGGATCAGAAAATCACTGCCCTGTCATCACCATAGAAACAATTACTGCCCCTTGAGAATGGGAAACTGCAGTTGACAACAAACTGTTATTTCGACTAACTGATGAAACATAATGACTCATTTAGATGACAGATATTAGAGGATAGAAATTCAGTAAGTGTATGGACATGTGTCCCCCTTTCAGTGGTTGTCCAATAAAGTTGCACACAGCTGCATGTTTTATAACCTGACCTAAAACAAAGTTTAACAGTACTGCATAACTGGTAATCATTTGCAGAATTAGTGCATCTGTATTCCTCACAGCTTCATTCGAACATGTGAAACTGACAGAGAGAGCCGATGGTATAGTTTTAACCTGGTGAGTACATTACTGAGTCAATGTGTGGTGGAACTTGAATGAGGAGTGATCTCCTTTTGGGAGATATTTGCAACACTGATGAAGTATTCAAGAAAAAAAATGTAAAGAAGATTTTGATGTTTGAATAAGCAATCAGCTGTTCTCCACCTGTACAGATACACATAAATACAACATAATGAAGTCTTTCTTCTTCTCTTGAATATGGCCAGGACCACTGGTTTGTATCTCCTCCCTCAAAGTTTGGTTGCACTTAGAGATTAACTCTCCTTTTATCACAGCTTTGCCTATACTGGTCATCAGCGTGTGATGACCAGTGTTGGGCTTGTACATTAAAAAAAGGAAAAGAAAAGTAACCATTATACTGTATACATTCATGTTATTTTCTGTTTTATCACAAAATTTGCAATTACACCCCTTCTTCTCAAGACTCAGACCTATGTGTGTGTCAAATGCTTCAAAGCCACTAATCGCAGATGATTAGTATTAACTGAATTCTGGTAACTTGTAATAATTTTTCTTTTCATCAAGATAGTTTTTTACTGTTGCAGTTATGAGACTGACTGTCTGCAAGTAATACTGGTAATAACACTGCTAATACTACCCAAGTGAATAAAACTTAAGGCTGAAATCTAAGTATAGCCATTTCCTGTAGCCTTGTAAAAGTACCAACAGTTTGAGATGTACATCTGTGGTGAAGGGGTTGGTGTTACAACCCATAGGTGAAACATTTAGAGAGAGGACACAAGAGGCAAAGGGGTTACAAAGCAAAAAGTCTTTAAAGTTGTTCAGGTTTTCCTTTATTTAAGCTCACAAGAGCAACTGCAGAAAAACCCCTCCCTTGCCCAAGAACAAGACAAACAAAAGAAAAAGGCTCTGGTAACCCATCCATCCATCAATCCATCCATCATCTATCCCCACTTAATCCTCTGCAGGGTCACACGAATTTGCTGGAGCCTATTCCAGCTCTCTTCGGGTGAAAGGCAGGGATTCACCCTGGACAGGTCACCAGTCCATTGCAGGCCCACATGTAGACAAACGACCACACACACTCACAATCACCCCTACGGGCAATTAAGAACCACCAATTAACCTGACATGTATGTCTTTGGACTGTGGGAGGAAGCCAGAGTACTTCCATGCAATCACAGGGAGAACATGCAAACTCCACACAAAAAGGTCCCTGCTGAGGTTTGAACCAGGAACCTTCTTGCTCTAAGGCAACAATGCTAACCACCAAGCCACCATGCTGCCTGCTCTAGTAACGCAGCCAAAAAAAAAAAAACAAAAAAAGCATGGTACACAAGCCGACCCTATTTGCACACTGCTACCCTACAGAAAACACACGACTGAACCCATAGTTGGAAAAAAAAAAACTTGAAAATGGGACTACCAGTCTCACCTGGCCCGAACAACCAAAACTCAGAGTGAACACACCACCTCCAAGTGGCTCAAGCCAAAAAGGAGGATGCCAAGGCTACCATAGCAGGAAGGCCCAAAAGTACCAAGCCCTCTTCCGGGCAAAACCTGGCCAACTGAGGAGCCAACAGCTGGACAAAAGAAGGGAGAACTGGAGAAAAACTACATTAGAAAGAATGAAAGAGCACCAGTGAGAGGTCACCGAGCTGAGGAGAAGGTAGGTGCACACCCTAGAAAGGGCACCAGAGATTTCCTGGAAGTCCCGGACATGCCAGCCAGAGGTGGAGTGCATCAACAATTAACCTACTTACAATGGAGATGAACACTAAGTAGGACAAAAAAAACACTGGCAAGGAGATCACCCAGGCTGCAGAGGTGCCAGGATATAACAGTTGGAAAAAAAGTGGCCATGATCATATGAATTTGATATCTGTAATATTGGAGAGGTGGCTATCTGTGCCATGTAAGGGTTGATGGGGTGCCATTACTAAGGACCTTTTTCCTGGGCTGACTGTGGGGATGTGGGTAGTTTCTGTGTTTCTGTTTTAATTTGACTACTCTATTTTGTGGTTCTTTGAGATTGCACATAGTTGTGTTGTAACTGTTGCAGCTACACGAGTGAGATGAGAGTGGTTTTGGTGTCATGGTGTCATGGTTTGTGTGTGTTCAGTGACACAATAATAAAAGTGGAATTCTGAGTTCTCTGTCAATCTCAGACGTCCAATCATTCCACATCTCAGCCCTGCTATGTCTATAGATGTGACCTCTTAGTGCTCATCCTCCATCACTGCAGCATCCTCCTCCTCATGGTCAGAATGTGTAATCTTGCATTGTAGACAAAGTTTGATTCATCCCTTTTTTTTTTTTTTTTTTTCCAAAAAGTCCATCAAAATGAATGAGCCCATATGATACCTGCAGTTTCTCATTGGTCAGACTTAATCCATTGATCCAATGAACCATCATCCCCAAATATATTTCATGGTTCTCTGTGGAGATATTGGCAGTTGTAGATACTTAGCTCTGGAAAGAGGCTCAATACTTACAATTTACATTTGACAATAACAGTCCTGTCTTTCCAACTGGCAAAATAAAAGTAAAGGGTATATTTCCAACCAGTAATTGTGAGTGCTTTAGTCTTCTTCTTCCAAATTCCATACACAACTCAAAAATACTGTAACGAGTTATTGCTTTTTGTAGTTATGGTAATATTATTACTGAAATCCTGCTTGTGATACAGTTTACAAAACGAACTTCTGAAAGTACAAAACCGAATGGCACAGAAGTTGGGAAACTGTGTAAAACATAAACAAAAACAGAATACAATGATTTGCAAATCCTTTTCAACCTATATTCAATTGAATACAGTGCAAAGCCAAGATATTTATTGTTCAAACTCAAACATTATTTTTTTTGCAAAATAATAATCAACTTAGAAGATCATGGCTGCAAAACGTGCCAAAGAAGTTGGGAAAGGCCATGTTTACCACTGTGTTACATCATCTTTATTTTTAACAACACTCAAACATTTGGGAACTGAGGGAACTAATTGTTGAAGCTTTTCAGGCTTTTCAGGTGGAATTTGTTCCTATTCTTGCTTGATGTACCGCTTCAGTTGTTAAACAGTCCGGGGTCTCTGCTGTTGTATTTTACGCTTCATGATGCGCCACACATTTTCAGTGGGAGACAGGTCTGGACTGTAGCCAGGCCAGGTGGTGGACCTGCACTCTTTTTCTATGAAGCCAAGCTGTTGTAACATGTGCAGAAGGTGGCTCGACATTGTCTTGCTGAAAATAAGCAGGACCATTCATGAAAAAGACTTTGCTTGGATGGCAGCATATTTTGCTCCAAAACCTGTATGTACCTTTCAGCATTAATGGTGCCTTCACAGATGTGTAAGTTACCCATGCCTTGGGCACTAATGCACCCCCATACCATCACAGATGCTGGCTTTTAAACTTTGCGTCAATAACAGTCCAGGATGATTTGGTTCCTCTTTGGCCCAGAGGACTATTTTCAAAAACAACTTGAAATGTGGACTCGTCAGACTACTGAACACTTTTCCACTTTGCATCAGTCCATCTTAGATGAGCTCCAGCCCAGAGAAGCCGGCGGCGTTTCTGGATGTTGTTAATAAATGCACAGCAAATCCTTGCCTTGGGAATAAACTCGGTGAGTTAAAATCAACTACATTTGAGTGTACATGTGAGAGCTTTGAATGTACTCTAGGGAAAAGTTAGTTACTCTTTTTTGGGAGTTGATTTTTTTTAACTCTTCTCTGTAGTTAAAACTGAACTCTTGTGGGAGTTAAAATACTACTCCAATTTAGTGTAAAATACAACTCCGGCCTTGGGTTAATTTTAATGTTAACTCTTTCATAGTGTTAAATAAAACATATTAAATGTTGACGTCTAACACTTATGGAGCTAATATTTAAAAACACAAAAAATATTTTGACTGAAAATGACTACAAAAAGCACTGATTACCACACATTTTTATTTTAAATCCATGTGTGATATTTTGAATCACTGTGTAAACATGTTACAGCAAACCAACCAGACACATTGTGATTTATCTGTGCGGTAAAATTATAAATTATATATTTGTGTAAAACAAACTGCTATATGAGCAGCTAAACAGCTTGGGACAAACCATCCATCAAAAACCATGTCAGTACCACATATAAAAACATTGTACAGATGGTACATTGTACATTGTACAGTCAAATGTTTACAAATGTTCCATTATTATACATCATATAATATGCCTGCACAACCTAATATAACGTTAGTTTGAGAAGTAAAATGGCATTTACCTGGCTGATGAGTTGTGACAAAATCCAAGTGAAGACTGCAGAGTAGGTCACGGCGACAAAACTGTTAACTCAGGTGGAGTGTTGAATCAGGTGCCTCAACACCCAGGACATGAACACCGAAATGTAACATCGCGATAGAGTTATCATAAAAACAGGCTGTAGTTGAAACATAGAGAATAAACTCCCAAAATGCAATCCTTTTGCACTATCGTTTAACTTTGGATTTTTGAACTCCAGAAATTTGCTGTGTGGGTTTCGCTTTGCGTAGTAGAGTTTTAACTTGCACTTACAGATGCAGCAACAAATAGTTTTTACTGACAGTGATTTTCTAAAGTGTTCCTGAGCCCATGTGGTAAAATCCTTTACACACCGATGTCGTTCTTTTGATGCAGTGCCGTCTGAGGAATCAAAGGTCACAGTTATTCAATGTTGGTTTCCGGCTGTGCTGCTTACGTGGAGTGATTTCTCCAAAATCTCTGAAGCTTTTGAGGATATTATGGACCGTAGATGTTGAAATCGCTACATTCCTTGCAACTGCACTTTGAGAAACATTGTTCTTAAACTCCTCGAATATTTGCTCACGCAGTTCCCTGGTCCTTTACTCCAATACCCAATCATGGCACTCAACTGTTCCCAATTTGCCTGATCACCTGTGGGATGTTCTAAATAGGTGTTTGTACTTTCTCATACTTTCTCAGTATTTCTTGTCACCTTTCCCAACTTCTTTGTCACGTATTACTCCCATGAAATTCTAAAGTTAACGATTATTTGAAAAAAAAGGAGGTTTATCAGTTTAAACATTAAATATGTTTTTGTCAGGTTTGTGAGGCAGAATGGAGGACCTAAACGGAGAAGTGCAAAAGAAGGTATTTATTAAACAAAACCCAAAAGTCCAAACTTAACCAAAAAAAATCCACACAAGCAAATCAAACAGAAATCCAGGAGTCTAAACAGAAAACACGCACGGGACACAAGAAGACAAAACAGAAAACATGCACGGGAGTGAGAAGACTTAAATACATGGAGGAAACAAACAAGAGCCAGGTGCGAACAATCAGGATAACAAGGGAGAGGAAAGCAAAGCAGAAAATGACAAAGACAAGACAGACCTTTCAAAGTAAAACAGGTAACACAAAAGACAGGGAGAGTGACGCCGACTTAACACATAACACTGATAGACTGCCATGGCTGACCTAAACCATGACAGTTTTCTTTGCAGTGTATTCAGTTGAATATAGGTTGAAAAGGATTTGCAAATCATTGTATTCCATCTTTATTTATGTTTAACACAATTTCCCAACCTCAATGCCATTGGGTTTTGTAGATAAAAAACAAAAATTCATTAAAATACAATTTTGCAGCTAACTGTACAACCAGTTCATTCAGTCCAAACCAGTAGATGGAACTGACCTCTAAATTGCATTTTATGTGAATGTTACGGGGTTCTTCTTTGAGTGTGTTTTTGCACATTTCAAAATAAAATGATGGTACAGTCTCACGTAAAGTGATGGTGATTTATTGTGTGCAACCTCCAGTTGTGTAAAGTGACCAAAAATATTTGCATTGAAATAAAGAAGTTCCAGAACTTTCCGTAAGTCTTAAGCAGTTTTCATCATTAAACATACCGTTAAATATTTCTAAATAACAGAGAACTGTATCATTAATGTTTTATATTCACAACACAAAAATAAAGAAACAGAAATTAAGAAATAGTCAAACATGTTAAATAAAAATTAGGCACCTTTGTGTCTTTGATGTCACTTCCTGTTTGGATTGTACGTGGAGGGTTATTAGTTTATTGGCTCTGTTTGAATGCTGGAATGCAGGACACACACTATGCTAGTGAGTACAGAATCTTAAGTCACTAAATGTACACTCCTAGTGTGATAGAACTCTGAAAAGATGGTATAAATAGTGTGTTTCAGAATGGATGAGAATGAGGCGATTGAGACTGAAGTGAGTGTTTAGATAAGAGGTGCTCTTCTGCAACCAGTGATGGGCTATTCCATTACAGTGAAGAAGTGCGTTCACGGACATGCCCCCGTTTACCTTAAGGAACTCCTCACTCCCCAGACATCCTCACGCCCCCTCTGCTCTGCATTCACAAATTACCTCCAAGCCCCCAGAACCAAGCTCTGCACAATGGTTGACTGGGCCTTTTCCTCCGCAGCTCCGAGGCTGTGGAACGCCCCACAGACTACTGATGTTTTTAAACGAGGCCTAAAAACTTACCTTTTTACAAGAGCATTCTGCTAAAATCTCTTTTAATCCATTCATTGTTCTTAACACTTTAATTTATTTATTTATTTTTTATTTGTATTCTCTTTTTTTGATTTCTTGTAAGCCACTTTGAGATTTTAAATATAAAGTGCAATACAAATAAAATTTATTAAATTTATTAAGTGTCTCAAGGATTTAGTTCAAATTCCCTTTGCCACTTGAAGAACTGTGACTACATACACATGTACAGTCTAGTTTAATTTATAAATGCAGAAATCAGATTACATATCTGCGTATTTCATATAAGACAAAACTATGTCTTCTACAGAAATTTTGGTCGAACCTCTTGGGCCGATCAAACCTGTTTGCAGACAAGCATGTGGACAACTTCGGCCCTTCTATGAATGTCTACTTGTTGCCACAATTGCGTCCTTGTGAATGAGAAATGTTCCATCAGATCAGGATCTACAGAAACAAGTGTGACAGTGACAGAGCTACAGTGACATGTCCTTGCAGTCCCTAATAATCATCAGGTAAATATCTGGAGATTCATCCCCACCATCAGATAGCATCATTTATGTCTTGTGCTCCCCCATGAAACCTTTCACATTTACACATATGAAAAGCATAACATAACAGCATTATTACGCAACAATATTAAAGGCAAATATGAGATGTCATAATGTGATGACAAAAAAAGCAGCATGTTGACTGACTGAAAAGAAAATATCACAGGAGTAGATGACAGGGAAGATGATTTCCTTGTTTGAGCACCTTGGCTAATCTAATTACTCTGAGATCACGAAATCATTGTTGACCTGCCAACAGCCTGACTCTGCTAGAGAAAACTCCTATCTGGTGATCTGACTGTATTGAAGAAAATATGGAGGTTTGTGATGAGTTGGAGGTTGAGGACAAGCAAAATGCTAGGTACTCAATAAGAACGAGGGCCAAGGAAAGATGATGGGCATCAGGAGGAAGCAATAACAACGCCCCGAATAGCCTTTGACAGTGTGTCAGTAACACCAAGATAGAATCAGTCTGAATCTGCCAATACTCAACACATAAGTCTTTTGAAGAATGTTAAAACTTTGATTTTGTTCTGTCTCATATGTTGGACAGTTCCACAGGCAAGCATGTGCAGCGTTTGCTCATTCAGACACACTGCAAACAAGTCGCAATCATCAAAGGACATATGCTTCACCACTTTGCGCACACCTCACCAATGTTTAATCACGGCTTAGTTCTATCATAGCCTGATGGATAAATATTTATTTACAGACAAGCAGCAGTTTCTCATGTTTGCTCATTTCTTTCATTGGAAACCCCGCTGAGGCAAACATGGAGAGACTCAGTATCATGGACCACTGCCTACAGAGGTACATAGCCATCGACGAGGCCCCTTCTGTCTGTTTGCTCTAACCAAATATGCTGATTCATCACTTCAGTCCATGCTGAATATATCGGCTACAGGTCACACGATACAGTAATAACTGCCAGGTTATGTGTGGAAGAATAAACCCACACATAACCTGGCAGTTATAAGTGTGTACTTCAGCAAGTACACAGATGATGCAATTATTGTAGACTTTACAATTAAGCTCTAAACTGTCAGATGATCTGAGTGGTGCAGGAAAAACTGCATGGATCTCCTGGTATAAGAAACAAAAGAGCTGGCAATAACAATTATAATTAATGGTAATAATAATAATGGGCCTGGCACCATGATTTACAGAAAGCTCACATTCTAAAGTAACAGTGAAGTCTTCAATTCTGTCAGGACTGTTTCTGAATGTTCATGAAGAAACTCCATAAAATGCAAGGCCATCAGTCAGCACTACTCGCTTTTTATAATTCTACTGTCAATTCTTACTCTCCACATAACAGCCTGGTTCTGTTCCATGAACAACTTACACCTCTGAATAAAACTGTCAAACTGAGCAGTAAAATCACTGGACTGGATCTGAAGTCTGATCAGCATCTACAATAGAGGGACGAAAAGGAAAGGACTACAAATAGGATCAGAGTCCACACACATACAACACAATCAATGCACACAGTTACTGTCAGGACGTGGATGTGTGTCATGTTCAGTTTTATGGAATAGTCAACTTCCACACCTAATATAGATTGGGTAATGGGTATGGCTACCAGAAGCTCAATAGCAACAGCTGGTGGTTTACACTGCACAATTTTGGCCAATCACAGATGAAAGATGACTGTTGTGAAATTATCCTGGCAAAATCTGTCATCATAAATGGAATGATCATACAGCTAAAGCAATCATGCAGTCTATCATAGCTCTAAAGATAATATCAGGTAATATAACAAGAAAAAAATGCTTCAGGAAAAGATCTCTTACCCGACCTTTGAATATTTACTTATGTATTTGTTCACATAAATCCCTTTAAGTCTTACTTATCTTCTAGTGTCCTTAACAAAATCAGTTTTTAACAGTGCACCTGTATGTTGTGCATTCTCTGTCTACAACTTTACTTAATATTTGCACTGCGGCTTTTATACAAATGAAGGTCTCGGACATTTTAACAAACTTCTCTAAGCTTAAAACTTCAATGGACATTTATAATAATTTGGTTCGGATGGCAATACTTTGGAAATCCATCTTCAAGCATGGCACATTTGTCTCTTGTTTTGTAACACATAGTTCTGTAATTCATACACTTCAGAAAAGATCAATGGGTCATCTGGATCATTTCCTAATGAGTTGGAGCTTGCTAAGAAGACAACTTAAGTGTCATGATAAATGAAGATCATCCAAAAGCCTGCAATCCAAAATTTGTTCTTGGCAATGGCTTGATGGCAGACTGATCATTAAAACATTAGAAAATGATTTGATTTAATTAAAAAATATTGTGTGTCAACACTTAGTCAGTGGCGCCTTATTACAAAGTAGTGGTGATACTTTTTCCTAACATAAAAAAGGCAAACTGGATAGATAGATAGATAGATAGATAGATAGATAGATAGATAGATAGATAGATAGATAGATAGATAGATAGAAGCAGTACATTTTAAAGAGAGTTGGCAAAACGAGGTGATGCATCATTCTGTCCAATTTGTAATCCACAAGATATATCTAGGTTACATTCCCCCCGTCTTTCTGGAAATGCACCCTGGCCCTTTACTAAAGACCAGAGGGTGATATATCTGCCTCATGACACCAGGGGGTGGAAAGATCCATCTCTCAACAGAGGAGGAGAGTTCAAAGCCATAGGCATCTATAAACAGTGGCCCTGGAAAAAATATGGAAGTGACATTGTTACAGGATCATCATTAAGCTGTTTTATTTTCTAAAGAAACATGTTTCAAGTCACAAAACAGCAATATTTTAATTGCAGATTGACTTGATCTTTGAAGAAAAAATAAGTTGTTGGGGATGCTTAACACATGGAAAGAGAATGCAAAGCTGTAAGAAAAGTAGACCTGCACTTGAGCACTTTCAATTTTTCTTTTTTTTTAAATCCTTGAGAGACATCAAAGAAGAAGTTATGTTCAAATTACCCATCTGAATTAAGTTTTGAAACTTGTTCTTCAACTGCTTCCAAATGTATCTTTTCCTCCAGCAGGATTTCACCTACCCTACATGAAAAGTGAATCTTTAGTACACTTGTCACTCATGGAATATTAGATCATCCATGAAATATATAAATTCACTCGCTCTGCAATTTCTCCAAAATCAACTATTTTTCCTTGGCTGATGCAGCCATGTAACAAATGCCGTAAAAAACATGGTCAAATTCACTAAATGATTCCAAAAGGAGCTCTAGTTGTCTAATTTAGCAAAGTAAAAAGATCTGCTCCATTCAGAGCTCCGGTAATGATTTTTTTTTTTTAATTGCATTTGTGCACGTTCTTAACTCAGAGTTGATTGAACTAACACTAAATCCTTGCTTTGAGATCTGAAACTCGACGTTCCACATATCAGGGTTTTTCAACTCAGCTCTTGAACAGAGTTTGTTGAGCCTCCTTTCTGAAACATGCAACCAGTAGACTGTTGTGGCTCTTATGTAAAAATCTTTTTATTTGAACATCACACCTGTTTTTTAAACATTTGTTTCTCTGCTGTCTGTCAAGTAAACAGTTTGTCTTGCAAATAAGCATTATGTGATTGGAACAGGCCTGTCTTGACAATATAAAAGCATAAACTGCTACAAATTAGATGTGTTCTAAATGAAAATTGATCAACAACTACATAAAACGGCCTCTGATATCAAAATATAGCTTAAAAAGAGGAAAAAAAAAGGGAAAAATTATTAATTAAACTCTATGCTCAAGTGTAAATTAAAACCTATGACCAAAGGCACAATATCACAGATTTCCAAAGGGGATCATGTAATTTCCAGGTCAATGAATGTCTCATTTTAATAGTTAAAGCCACCAACCTTTGCATCAATCTTTCTTGGGCTTAATGAAGATAGTTTTGACCTCATTATCCTTACCCCCTGACCATCTCTTTCCCCTCACTCATTTATCTAATCTCTAATCTTTCCTCTTTCTTTCTTTGTCCTGCCGTGTGACCCGTATATCAGGCTGATGCTGGTCTTTTCTTAGAAAGTCGGATATTGGTCTGCCATGTCAGCCTCGTTTGATAAGATGGAGGTTCCTCCGTGGCCGCTGATGATTTCGGTTTCCACCATGGACCCATGTTGAAGTTACAGTGTGCTTACAAAGCAGACACAACAAGGTATATTGGCAGACTTTCAGAAAAATAAATATTCTTTCTTAATACTGAAACTGATATTTTAAGCTGAAAAAAAGAACAAAAACACTCGTTGGTGATGCTTCAAACTCAGTCTTAGTCTCAGTGTTGGTATCAGCCTTCAGTTTTCTTCTCCTCCTTTGATGTTTTCCATCAGAAAGAAAAACCACTGCATCTCCTCTCTGGAACAGTCAAGGTTGGGACTCACAGGCTGACTGAAAGAGTTTTTGTTTTGCTCTTCATCTCTTTTTCAGTGAAAACTGTCAAAGCACTGCTTCTGACAGCCCTTCAGTTACATGGATACCAAGCGAGCCCTCCAGCAGCTTCGTGAGACAAAACTCCTCTTGATAGTGATATTTGAAATTGAATGTATTTGAGATAAAACAGCACAAAGATATTGCACGTTTGTGCTTTACAGATAACTTCTTCTGCACTTGCTTTCATAAATGTTTGTAAGGTGATGTAAAAATGCTGTGTTCATACTGCTCTCTCGCTTCTTTGACATTACTCCATAACTTGTAATTGCTTCTCAGCTGACCTCACGTTTGCTTCTGTTATTTCAGGCAACACAGACCACAACTCCACCGTCACTTTTACAAGCCAGAAATGTCTTTTTGCTCCTAGAACAGTTGCATTTGCTTCTTTGCATTACAGTTACTGCTGAACCTTGGATTCAGGAGGAACGATGGAGTTTCATCCTGGGCATGGACGACTAGACCACCTCAAGGCCATAGAAAAAAAAAAGAAAAAAAAGAAAAGAAAGCCAAAGATTACCACACCACACCAACTTTATTTATTAGGTGCTTTAAAACTGCTACAGAAGTGCTCTCCAGAAAAAAAATACATAAAAGGGAGAAAAAAAAACTAAATAATAAAAAAACAGAACTAAAAATAAAATATGAATAAAAAAGTTAAAAACATTAACAAAACTAAACAAGTAAAATGTAAATGTAAATGCAAAAATATTACTAAACAAAATAGAATAAAAACAGCTAGATTTATACATCTTACATGGTGCAAAGGCCAAGGAGAAGAGGTGGGTTTTAAAAGCAGATAGAGAAGGGGCCTGCCTCACCAGCAAGGAGAGATCATTCCACATTTTTGCTGCGGCAGCTGCAGAAGCACCCCTCTGAGCTTACCCTTGGTTTTTGGGGCATTCAGGAGCAGCCGAGCAGCTGACCTGAGAGAGAGAGGAGGGGTGTAAGGAAGCAGCAGCTCAGGAAGGTAGAGTGGAGCTAAACCAATTCAGGAGAGAAAAGCAACTAAAAAAAAATGTTTTAAAGGATCCTATAATGTACAGGCAGCCAGTGCAATGAAGCTAAAACAGGCAAATTGTGATCTCATTTATGTGTGCCAGCGTTCTCATCCATCTGCAGACGAGCGATGGAGCCGCTAACCCTCACGTACGGTGCAGTAATCCAGCCGACCAGTAACAAAGGCATGGATTACCGTCTTGAAATGCTGCCTTGAAAGAATGGGCTTTAATTTGGCCTACTAAAACCTGGAAAAAGCTCAACTTTACAACTGCTCTGTTCTGGCTGTCAAGCTTAAGGTCGTAGTACATTTTAAAACCGAGATTTGTAACTGGTTGATGCCATATACTGGGGCAGGTAACAGAGATTTAAAGAAAAGGGTTCCAGTGGCGCCACCAAAAACCATCACTTCAGTTTTCTTCTTTTTTTTTTTCTCATTAAAATGTCAAAACTTTTGAGCCATCACGGCCTTTATGTCATCAAGACACTTGAATAACTGCATTGCAGAACAAACATCATTCTTTTTAAGAGGCACACAAATCTGGCTGTCATCTTCATAGCAGTGGAATAAAACACCATGCTTGAGAAGAATGGAACTGAGTGTTAGCAAATAAAGAGATAAAACAAGAGGGGCTAGAACTGAGAGGGGTGCCGAGGAGGCCAAGACAGAAAGTTTCATCCTTCAGGTAGGACCTGAACCATTTCAGTGCTCTGCTCCCTGATTTCTAAAAGATTGTAACGGATGCTTGTTTTAAGGGGACTTTCCAGAAAGTAGCCATTAGCCACACCGCTAGAATGTAACAGGGGACCGATCGTATACCCACATATGGGAAGCTTCAGTGCACATGACCATAAAGGTGAATAGTATTGTGTACATGTCTGCAGCAGAAACCATGTAAGACTCTTTATCTGGCATATTACTTTTCCACTGTTTAGTTGCACTTTCATGGGGTGGTAGTAATTTAGAGATGTTAAAATGGTATCATATTTCCCCAAAGTCTCTGAGCGGTCAAGTCTTTATCATTGCTACATCGAAAAAACTCAAGTCATGATATTCTGCTGTTAGGGATCCCAGTGAGAACAACTAACACATCAATAAAATATTGATAACAGGATTTTGCATAGTCATCATGTGATTTAAGTGCTTTTTGTTTTTTTTTTCTATGCAAGCAGACCGTTTCCAACTCACTGAAATTATTCATTCGTTTTGACATTGCTGTTGCCTTGTGGTAATTAAACTTGCCATAACATAATGTTTTTAAACCCGCCCTTAAAAAACTACACTTCACTCATTTAGTCATTCAAGATTGAAACACCTTTCAGTATTTCATACTTTAATGCAGTTGTATCCACTGATGAATCACTGGCACTGCTTTGACACCACTTTGACAATATGGTGGCTCAGGTGCTGGAACAATTAAAAGAACCACAAAAGTTTTACTAAAGGCTTCGCACAATATATCACAATTAGTGCATTTACATGGGAAGTTTAATTCCTCTTTAATTCAGACTTAAAATTAAATCCGATTTAAAATGATTAAAAATTACCATGTAAACACCTTAATTCCGAAGTAAGTGGCTGGTTTATTCTGATTTTAAAATCAGAATAGAATAATTCCACAGTCATGTAAAAACTCCTTCCGCTTTAAATTAATTTTGGTCTTTTTGCGCATGCTTGTTCCCTTGCCCGCCTGCCCGATGCTTAGATTCCGCGCTGGGCTTGTTTTCGAAACAAAGTTTCAGGATGGCAGCATGCAGTAAACGGTGGTCAAGAGCAGAGACGATTTATTTAATAAATAGCTTGTTGTTGCTAATCGAGTAAGTTTGTTTTCTTCCGGTAGACGTAAATACATAAAGACGTCTGCCCCCCTATCCAATCAGAACCCTTCCCAACCCCCAGACCTTAAGCGGAATTGGATAAAGCCGATCAAACGTGTTTTCCATGTAAACCTCAATTCGGAATTACTATTTCCATGTAAACTTGAAGGAAAATAGTTTAATTCTGAATTATTTAATTCAGAATAATTAATTCCGAATTAAAAAAACATCATGCAACCGTGGCCAGAGTGGCTGAAAGAATTTAAAGGGGTGCTGGATTTAGAGAGCTTGTCAGGAGAAATTTGTCAAAAGTACTGAGCTCCAAGAGGTCTTACCCCAGGAACAGAAACAGTTCACATAGATCAGAACAGATCAGAAATCCAATGCTCAGGTTGACACCCTAACCACAGCTCTCCTGTCTGGCCTCGCATACAACACACTTCTATTTGCTCTGCTCTATTTTCACCCTCAGGAAAAAGCTTGAGGGCAGGGTTTACAAATTCACTGTGTTCACCAAGCTCCATATCCTCCTCATTTACTTAATCACGTCATCCCCCATCTCTTTGCATCAGTAAACAGGTCTCCAGACTGCTGTCCTCCCATTGGCCCCGGTCAGGCCTTTTTCTAAAGAAAGGGGAGGCGCTTGAATCTGACTACACAAGACTTCCTCCAAACATTCCCGCTTGGAGTCTTAACTGTTCTGATCAACAGCTGGAAGCTCAAGTACTAAAATCTGTAACTCACAGATACTGAGCATCAGGTGAAGAGGAGGAGATCCGAGGGTGACCTGATAATCTTGGATTGCATTCCTGGTCTGAATGGTACTGTTCAGCAGATATCCTTGATGAAATACAACAAAAAATAAGGTAAAGTCCTCTTTTTTTTAAAGACTGAATACTTGTCACACTCTCAGTTTGTCGAGGTGTCTCAATGAATGTAGTCATTTGAAGCTGCAGATCATGCAGGTAAAAGTAGGAAGGAATTTTTCTATTAAAAGAAATTACAGCCATTCTTTAAAAAAAAAGAAAGGAACACATTATGACTCAGCCGTCTACAGTTTCTGAAGTGGGATGAATTTTTGAGAGACAAGCAAATGTTTCACACATGATGAAGTCCAACACTCAGACACGCCTCCTTTTGTACCTACACAGAAATAAGAGAATGTCAGCAAAAAGGGTTCTCCCAGAAACGGAGACAAAGAGGCAGATGTGTGGAAGGACAAACTATTCACTGGTTTTTAGAGAACACAACGTTCCCGTCAGCGAGAGAGGTTGGACTCCTTGAACCATGCTCCACTTCTTTTTTTTTTTTCCAGGTTTTTAGGCTAAACACCAGAGAATATGCTTCTAAATCCTTTCAGCAATTTTTTAATGAGCTTGTCTGTGTCGGGTGGGAAGGGGGAGTCCCTCAACATGCAAACACTCTGTTGCCGCTTCACAATCACATGCTCACACAATGATTATGCTCCGACTCCTGACAGCCAAAACCTGTGTTGTTCAGGCAGTTTAAAATAGTTGATATCTGTGTTTTTTTATCATAAGAGAGTCTCTTGTTTACTTTGCACTGTCAGAAATTAGCATCTTGAAGTGACTTGTGAAAATATCCATTTAGTTTCCACTCTTGGTTAACAATTGCATTTCTTTACAACTGTGTGTTCCTGTTACATTTATTTACTGGTGTTTTGTTTTGTTTTTTTTTAGCTGTAGTTGTACTGCTCCTTAAAGTTGCCTTTTCAAGTCTCAACAACCGCAGACCACTAACAAACTGCTGAACTAAACACAAACAATTAAGGTTCCATGGGAAAATTCAACTCAGGTCAGTCTGACTGATGTCACAGATAAACAAGCAGCAACTTTATCAGATTGATCTTGTTTATTTGTTTTTTTTTTCTTGTGTTGCAGAACACACAGTTAACTGCTGATAAAGGATATGGGGGGAGGCGGGAGGTAATCCGAGTTTACAGGCTGTTTGGTGTCGGTCCGATTCTCAGAGGGTTTAAATAGATTATGAAACAGACCACAAAGAGAAGCGCGGTCTCACTCCAGAACATGTAACAGCTACATCCACAGTACATAAACTGGTGTGCTGTCACAGTAAAGGCTCGGAAGTTGTGGGATGGCAGTGCTTTAGTTGCCTTTTGTCTTATGGAAGACAGCACTCATGTGTTGTGATAGCAAACACCAATCATGATTTACCTAGCCTGGCCAGCCATCATCATTTTTTTCATCACATAAACCCCGCCCCTGCCATGTTGCAATTCCATGTGATTTCTGTAGTAGTTCGGGAAGTTTTAGAACCTACTTTACTAAAAATAATTTTCATGAATTTCATGATTTTTTTTTTTTTTTTTTTTTTACTTACTAATCATACCTAGTTATGATGTAGTGGTGTAAAAGAATGACAGAACGTCACAAGATATTTGATTGGACGGGACTCGAACTTGAGCCTCTTACGCATGACTGATGATTAATGCCACTGGCCAAGTTTTGTTGTGGCTGTCAAAAGTAACATATATGAATTTTTAAAATATAGGTAAAAATTTTGTAAAAAAATTTACACATGTCATAATTCAAAATTTCTTGGGTCCTGACTGAACACATCCATTAAATGGGAAAATTTAAGCGACCTCTCGGAGTCGACTGTTTTTTTCAAACCTCCTTTAGTAGAAATGTCTTCAAGGAAGTGTGTTCAGTAACTGTAACTGTATCAAACCTGCACAATATTGAGGAATTTTTGACTTTTCCTCTTCACAGAGCTGCTTCAGCTGAGACGCCTTTGTAGGATGCCTGTGTGAACAGTGTTCTCGAGGTCATTCCACAGCATCTCTGTGGGGTTAAGGTCTTGGCTCTGACTGGACCACTCCAAAAGGCTTATTTGCTTTTTTTTTTTTCTGTGGTGGATTTACTTCCATTCTTGGGGTCAATGTCTTGCTGCCTCAGCCAGCTTCTGACATTATACTCTGGGATATGTTGGAAATCATTTTCCCCTCGATGATAATAACTGCAGCAAAGCAAGCCCAAATCATGATACTCCCACCACAACCATTGTTCACTATTAGGACAATGTTTGATGTTGGTAAGCTGTACAAATTCAGTATACTGAGCTATCCTGAGCTTTCTTTCCAGATAACACTTGTTTCATCAGTCCACAAAACATTTTCTAGTAGAGTTGAGGGCTGAGCACTGTGATTTTTATGTGTATGTGTGTGTGTGTGTGTGTGTGTATGTGTGTGTGTGCGTTTTCTTCCAAAGTTCTCAATGTAAAAAAACAAACAAAACAACAAAAAACATTGCTGTGTGCAGTCATCTTATAGTAGAACAAAGATGTTTGCTACTTTTATTGATGCGTTCAAGCCTTTAGCTGTTGTTTGTGGGTTCCTCTGTTCATCAGTCTGTATTCTGCTTTTGGAGTCATTTTCACTGAGCACTGGACAAAGCACTAAACTGCTCCATTTTTGGAAAATTTGTCCAACTGTAGGTTGATAGATGCTTACACACTTTGAGAATGTTTTTTATCCCTATCCAGTCTTATAGGGATCAGCTACTCTTGATCGTACATTTTCAGAAATCTCCTTTTAGCGAGGCATGGTTCACGTCAACAGACTCTTCTAACAGATGGATCACGTGGTATTTAGACATTGACACAGCTTTTACGATTTTGCTTTCATGCACCAGCACAATAGATTAAATCATTTAAGAATAACAGCCAAAGTAGGGGTCATAGGTAATTGGCTGTTCCTTTCCTTCCCTGTAGTTTTTTCTTCCCCATCGCTCCGAAACAAGTTCATTTGGTTTCATCTGTCCAGATGTATCTCATTCCTGAACCTGGGAGGCTTCTGTGGATGTTTTCTATCAACGTCTAAACCGACTTTCCTGTTCTTGATTGTTTCCAGTGGTTTGCATCTTTTTGTAATCGCTCTCTATTTACATTCATGAAGGTTTCTCTTGATTGTAGATTTTGACAATGATACCTTGACCAGAGTATTCTTGACTTCTGTTGATCTTTGAAGGGTTTTTTCCCCACCAAAGAAAGATCCTGCATTTATCCACTTTAGTTATCTTCTGCGGCCTTCAATGCCTTTTTCTTTGTCAGAATGTACCAAACTGTTGATCTGGCCACACCTAAGGTTATTGCAATCGCTCTTATATAGTAGATTTGTGTAATTTGTTTGTTTGTTTGTTTGTTTGTTTCAGCATAATGATGGCCTCTTTAACTTGCATTGAGAATTTCTTGGACTTCATGTTTGTAGCTCCAGTCAACAGTTGCCAAATGCCAGCTGAATACGTGATATCAACTCCTTCTTTGATTGTTTTGAACTAATGAGGGACTGGCTCATACATGGCCAGTTAACTTCTTTCAAAAGCGCTTTTGATGTGAAAAATATTAACATATTCAGTAACTTGCAGACTGTTGCGGCAGAATCACTAAGTTGTTTTCTGATAAGGGTACTTATTTTCTTTTCAGAAAATTGTTTGTCAGTAAATTAAAATGCAATTATTATATTTTATTATATTTTTTTGCCTTGTTATGCTAGTCTGTGGCAAAAGAGAAGATCACAGTGCACCCTGGATATCAGTCCCTGTCATAGCCTCCCATACATTCTGCACATCAATCCCTGTCTTGTTTGTTTCCTTTACTCCTTTGCTTATATCTTCTCAGTTCCATCTGTTTTTATGTTTGCTTTTTGGCATAATTCCAACAACAGCCAAGTCAAATAAAAAAAATGGTGGAAAAGTAGACTGTAGGAAAGAAAAAAAGGACCTATTAAATGTAGGTGTGGATCTTGATTCTCATACTTAAAAATACAGAAAAATAAATGCAAAAAACAATTTTTCTTTTTGACCATCCAAATACCCTCTAAATTCATTATCTTTATTGCTATATAATAGTATTAATATGCAATAACCCAGCAAGCCATGAGGAACTGCTCAAACTTTTGCGTTATTTGTTTTCCAGCACTGTTTCGACAGCGTTGGCACAACCGGTACATATAATAACTCTGTGTCCTGAGGCAAGGACACTTCCACCATGAGAAACCGATTAGAGGAGCTGCAGCAGAGGACTCAAGAGTTTTCACAGACTGCAGATGACTACACCAATCCTTTCTCAAGGGAGGGTGATGATGATGATGACTCCGTGGTTGTCGGCGGCTTAGCGCCACAGGCTGTCGTGTTCGAGGAGGAGCCGATCATTGAGAATTTTCTGTCTGAAGCTCAGCAGATCCGAGATGACATATCAGCATTTGAAACAGAGGTAACTAAATTCTCATACTTAACTCTACAGCAAATGCACTGTTTAGACCAGGGGTGGGTGAATCTAGTCCTTGAGGGTCGCTGTCCTGCATGTCTTAGACCACCATTTTTTCTTCACTTTCTTGTTCATTTTAATACCTGGTACCACTAAACGTCATCATGTGACTAAAACAGACAGAAAAGAAAACACTGAATGCATAAAAGCAGTGTTTTTGGCAGTACAACACCATAGCTTTTGATGTAAAAACTTAAGTGATTAAGGTTATAATCAAGAAAACCATGGAAAATGGTAAGATATCAGCTCTTAAATAAAACTCTTATGAGCAATCTTTGTGGTTATCATTATGTTTGTCCAAACAAATGTACCTTTAGTTGTACCAGGCATTATAATGAACAAGAAACTGAAGAAAACAAGGGCGGTCTAATAATTTTTTCCATGACTGTATGTTTCCCTCCCACAACACACCTGATTCAAAAGAATGTTTCACCGTTAGTTTGTGATCAAGGGCTGCACAAGTCAGTTAACGACCCATGCATTTGAATCAGATGTGCTGAAGCAGAGAAACTTCAAAGACATGTAGGACACTGGCCCTCAAGGACTGGATTTGCCCACCTCTGGTTTAGACAATAATCTTATCTTTCATGTTTGATATATCAATGAAACAAGCCTATGCTTAATCAGAAGACTATATGATAAAAACTGCAGGCGCTGGCAGTTTTTGTAGATCATATATACAGTCAGAAGTGATACTAAACAAAAGTTGTGTCTCATGTTAACTGCAATCAGGTCCAAAAGTTCACCCAGCAGCAAAAGACCCTGGTGGCAACCATGCGTCGATTCAGTGTGATGAAGAAAGAGAGCAGCATAACCCGAGACATGAAGCTCCAGGCCGAAAGCCTCCACCGTCGATTAGACGCCCTTTCAAAACAGGTCCAAAGAACTGAGGAGCAGCAGGGACCTGCTGCTGTTACAACGAGGATACAACGCTCGCAGCATGCAGCTCTGCACTGCAGATTCCAGCAGGTCAGGAAATAAATCCTGACACTTTGGCTTTTGATAACTGAGACAGCTCGGTTTGGCTTTGACTTTTTTAGCAGATCGGTTGCTTTTCAATAGAAGGGAAACTTGATAGCTCTATGAATATAAAGAATGTGAAAGTTAGATGATGCACACACAAAATACATCCTGTATTGCAATACTGGTTCATGACTCGGATAAATTCATTTGCAGAACTGGTATGCACATAATTGCATAATCACTCTATTTTATGTCTTTCTCCGCCAAGATGTACAGATGTACAGCAAACGCATGGTGTGTGGAGGCTAAAGAAGCTGAACATAAATTACATTTATGCAAAGCAAGATGGGAGTGAAATACTCCCTCATCCCTCATTTCTCCTCTCCCACCTTTCTCTTCTTACTTCCAGGTGATGCGCCAGTATAATGAGGGTCTGCTGACCAAGCAGGAACGCTGTAAGTACTTCATTATCCGGCAGCTGGAGGTATCGGGAAGGAATGTCACGGAGGAGGAGGTGGATGAGATGTTCACCACTGGAAAATGGGACGTCTTCAATGAGAACCTTCTAAATGATGCCAAGATCACACGCTCACAATTATCTGAGATTGAACAGCGACACAAGGTGGGCCAAAAAAATAAATAAATAGATTTAAAAAAAAGAATTCACCCTGACTCCACATCACTTCCATTATCACATGTGATTTAAATGTGTAAAATGTCTCACTGAAAGCAAGAGTTTGTCTTTCCTGTCTTAAAGAAAAACTAAATGAACAAAACAGACCAAAAAAAAAAAAAAAAATTTCCTGATTTAGTCTCAATAGAGACATATTTTACCTTGTTTTCAAAAACTGATAAAATTTGGTGAGGTCTTAATAAAATGTCCATGACATGCTTTGGTCAAAATATTACAGAGATGTAGCACAACAGCTCATCTTTCGTCCATGTCTTTACTGCTCTTGTGATAACATCCTGTTTTAGGGGGTGGAACCAACCAGTCAACTAAGATCTTAACTAAAACCAATGAAATCCCCTCAACCTCCCTTTTCTGAAGAGCGTGCCACTTATGAGATTTTTGTGCTACCCACTTCCATGCTAAAGATGGATAAACTAGTTTGCTCTGGGTCTGACAAGAGAAACATGATGCAACAGACCCACAGTTCACTTTGGCAATGCATGATATCATCTGTCAGTGGTTTTCCGTGGCATTTTAGTGGAGTTTTTCCTGATACTTGTACACACATACACACATATATACAGATCCTTTCCAAAAAATTAGAATATTGTGGAAAAGTTGTTTAATTTCCATAATTCCATTCAGAAAGTTAAACTTTCATATATTATAGATTCATGGCCCACAATTTAATCAATTTCAGGTATTTATTTGTTTATTTTTTACATAATTTTGGCTTCCAGCTCATAGAACCAACACAAACAGGATTTCAAAAAATTAGAATACTGTGAAGAAATCATCAGGGCATGAATGTTTTAAACTCAGTGTCACACACTAATCATCTACTAAACTAAAGCACCTGCACAGGTTTCCCAAGGTGTTATTTAATTGCTTTGGTTTGGTTCAATTGTGTCAGTTCGGTTCAATATGGGGAAGACTGCAGACATGACAACTGTCCAGAGGACCATCATTGATACCCTCCATAGGATGGGTAAACCTCAAAGGTTTATAGCTAAGGAGGCTGGCTGTTCACCGAGTACTGTGTCCAAGCATATCAATGGAAAGTCTAGTGGAAGGGAAAAATGTGGCAGGAGAAGATGCGCTAGCAAAAGAGATGACCGTGGGCTTCAGCGGATTCTCAAACAGAGAAGATTCAAGAATCTGGCAGAGATCCAGAAAGAGTGGACTGAGGCAGGAGTCATAGCTTCAAAAACCACCACATTCAGACGAATCCGGGAGATGGGCTACAGCTGTCGGGTTCCTCGGGTCAAGCCACTTCTGAACCAGAGCCACTTCTCAACTAGGCCAAGGAGAAGAAGGACTGGACAGGTCCAAGGGTTTGGAGGAAGACGGGTGAGGAACTGAACCCAAGCTGCTTGAGGTCCAGTGTGAAATATCCACAGTCAGTCATGATTTGGGGTGCAATGTCCAATGCAGGTGTTGGTAAACTCTGCTTTCTTAAATCCAAGGTCACCGCAACAGTCTACCAGAATGTTTAGGAGGACTACATGGTCCCTTCTGCTGAGGATCTGTATGGAGATGCAGATTTCATCTTCCAGCAGGACCTGGCCCCTGCTCATACTGCCAGAAGCACCAAAACCTGGTTTGATGCTCATGCCATCACAGTGCTTGACTGGCCAGCCAACTCGCCGGACCTAAACCCCTATTGAGAATCTATGGGGTATTCTCAAGAGGAAAATGAGGGGCACCAGACCCAACAACAAAGAAGAGCTGACAGCAAGCATCCAAGAAATGTGGGCTTCCATAACTCCTATGCAATGCCACAGCCTGATTGCCTCAATGCCACGTCACATCAAGGCAGTGATTAAGGCAAAGGGATTCCCAACCAAGTATTGATGATTGATATATCATTTTGAAAGTACCATATTTTGATTTTCTTTTTTTCTTTCTTTATTTTATGCAAAAACTGAGAAATAAATGGTGATTTCTTCACAGTATTCTAATTTTTTGAAATCCTGTTTTTGTGGGTTCTATGAGCTGGAAGCCAAAATTATGTAAAAAAATAAACAAATACCTGAAATTGATTAAATTGTGGGCCATGAATCTATAATATATGAGAGTTTAACTTTCTGAATGGAATTATGGAAATTAAACAACGTTTCCACGATATTCTAATTTTTTGGAAAGGATCTCTGTATATATATATATATATATCCATATATATTATAAGCATAAAAACATTATTTTGGGATTATGTGTCCCCTTTAATGCTGGGCTGCCTTTTATTGTACACATCCATTGTACAAGGACATTTGAAGTAGCCGAGGACCAAGAAGTTGTTGCATTTGCACTTTATTTCCTACATTTTATCTGTTGCATAACCCCACCATCTTTTACTGCTGACAGGAGTTGTTGAGCCTGGAGAACAATATGAAGGAGCTGAGGGACCTCTTCATGGACATCTTCATGCTAGTAGATGAACAAGGGGCCTACATTGAACACATCCAAAGCAATGTGGAGAGGACGCAGGACTATGTGGCTGTAACTAATGAGAAATTTCAGAGGGCTGCCAGGTATAAGAAGAAGAACCCGATACGGCAGCTGTGCTGCTGCTGTTGCCCTCCCTGGAGATGCTGCTTGTGAAAAGTATGAGATCTTTGCATCAGTGTTTATTCCAAATAAGCCTTTCTTTCCTGTTGGAAGTAAGCAACACTGGTAACATTAAAGTGAAGGTGAAGGCACTGCAGTTTTTGCAGCTGAACCGAACAACACCGAGGAGAGACTCAGCAGAGCATTGAAAACAATTTGAAGGAGGGGTAAGAACTGGTACGGGAGGCGCTGGTTTCTCACAGAAAGGATGTGAAGCGACTGCAACTGGAAGAGACAGTTCACCGATTTGTACTAACCAACACAGTTGCTTACTGGAGACCTTCACTGTCATCTGACAGAGGTCACAAACAAGGGGAGACCACTGACACTGCTGGGTCAGCAGGACTCATTCTTTACCATTTTTTTTTCTGACAAAGCCTCTCATCTTTTTTTTTCTTCCCCCACTTCTTATGGCATGGGAGCTACAGTTAATGAGAGCAGATTTTTTACGCAGTATAAGCACTTTAAGATTTATTATTCTTCTTTTGAGTTAAAAACTACAGTTGAACACTGTAGATGGGGGTTTATTTTCACTGAGACATAAAACTGTTCTATATTCATTTCATTACTGGTCCACTTTCAAAAAAAAAAAAAAACTTGTTTTACAATTAGTCATTAGTCTCCTTTGCATTTCAAAGTCAAATCATTTTTTAATAGTTTTTTTTTTAATTATTAATTTATGCAATCCCACAGAGGAGGGAATTCAAGTAAAACTAAATGAATAATGAGCCTTGATCAAAATATTTCTGTCATCAGAAAACTGCAGGAAATCTGTGAAGTCATTTATTAAAAATATCACTCCTTACATTTCAGGAAATATTAAAATTCTCTCCATGTTTTGCATTTTGAAGTGTGATATTTATTCATCATTCTGTTAGAAGTGTCTCATTGTTTAGATGAGACAAGAGACATCAACATGCCTCATTATTATTTATATTTAAGCTCAGAGGATGTGTCAAAATTTGGGACTAAATACAGAGAATGTGGTGTTTGGCTTAATCATTGCTGCTGACTGAATGAATATTTTAATTTGACAGTGTTACTCCGTTGTCCTCGCTTGGATAATCGGAAGAAGTGCTAAGTCACATTTACTGCTGATGTCACACACAGGTGGAAGAGCTTACAGTAAACCAACGTCTGATCAACACAGACAGTGATGTTCCTCGGTGAGTCAGTGACCCACGGTGTCTGGTGTCCACAACAAAACACAGGTGTACTGGGTGTGCCAAACTGGAAAATCCAGTTTGTCCACTATTCCAGGGAGCCACATGAGACAGGATGTTGGTATGTGCAAAGAACAGTGTGTAATCAGAACCGTTAACCTCCTGCAGATGGAGGGACTGACAAGCCTATCAGGGCTGCTCCTCGTCAAACTGGGGCCCTCAGCATTTTGATGCCAGACTCCCCCTCCGATATCACCTCCAACCTGTTTGACCCAAGAATTAAGCCAATATATAATCACCATGTGTGAAGATTAATTCTGAAATGAATGAATAAATCTAACAAATAAACATGTCATCTTACAGATTTCAGGTTGTAAGCTAGTTTAACCAAACAGTTTCCTTAAAAAAAGTAAAAAAAAAAAAAAAACAGTAGCAGCTAGATCCTTTACTGTTCAGCAGTGGCGTCAGTACAGGATACATCACAACCGAGTCAAAGATTTGGTCAACGTATTTTAGAAAAACCAGCAAGAGTCAGTGAGATTTGGAAAACGCACACAAATTAGAGACGTACAGCTTCCTTTCTTCTGAAGCCCCGCCTCCAAAGCACATGAAAGCGCAATGGCTGTTCAGTGAAGAAAAAGAGAGTTTGACAAACAAGTCAATGGTCCAATAAATTTGTTTGGATGGTATTTTAGAGCCCTTCCACAGGCGATTAATATTTTTTGTTACAACATAAAAGCAAGTAATTGTTTGCTATCGGTGTGTTAAGTGAATTTTAGGTAAAGTAGCAAAAAAAAAAACTCCAGAAAAAGCTCTCCGAGCCAACCTTTCATCCCTGTTTCACCCATGACAAAGATCCCCAGCTGCTTCCAGTGGTAAACTACTGTCTGCACCTCCAGTAGAGACTGGACTTCCAGCATGTCCTGAATTACAGCTGAGCTGTAGAGCAAGGCCAATTTTACATCTTTTTCTCAGACAATATACTCACCTTCACGTGAAACTCCATTTGCTTATTTGTACCATTCAAGTGCCTTTTTTACTCACCATCTCTTTAACTGAAATAGTCCTGCGCTCTAAGCTGTGATTGGTCAGATGATTCCTGTCAATCATACCAGAACTACCGCTGTATTGTAGATGACAGACATGGGACCTGTTTGCCCCCCCCCCCAGCCCCCCATCTTTCTCACAAGTGATTCGACTTGGCACGTGCGGGTTTCGCGATGACGGCTTGAGGGCCTCGCCAACGCTTGCGTGGGTGACGCTGTTGTGGGCATAAATGTGGGCACAGAATGAGGGCTCAGACACTTCGTCTTCTGCGTTCAGGCGGCCCTGTCTACCTTGTTGAGATAATCTTCTGTTTATATAAGCTACACCTTAGTTTGTACAAGAAATAACAGCATATGAACTTTTCAAACATCACTTGACAGTGAACTGAACCGTGTTTCACACACTGTGCAGGATGTCAAACGTAACGCACACAAGAGAGTTTATTGATTTTATCCAACAGTCAGAGGTACCTTAAAAACACAACCTGTCAAAGTAATGCTATATCTTCTTTTGCTCCTATTTATTTTTCTCCCTTTGGCGTGTCCCGTCCCTCTGCTGGAACAGGACATGCAGTCATCATATGGCAGTCATATGATTGGAAAAGTGTCACAAATTGCCTTTTCAGAGCAGTACATCAGTCTTTATGATAAGAATGACAAACTGAAGGCAAAATACAAATCCATAAGCGATTCAATTTCTCATGTATATCAAATATCATGAGACTGTAAAGCTTATATGCCTCTCCCTCGCGACAGTGAAGAAAAATGAAACGCTGCTGTAAGTATGAGCCATCCGGAACAGCAACAATGCCATCCAGTGTTCACTGGGGTAATTGCTAGTTAGAAAAATGAGTTGTCACTTAATGCTTAGGGGCATACAGTCACATGTAACTATGTGACTGATATGATGAAAATACAGATATCCTTGCTGTGTTTTTAGTGTGGTTTATAAAACGGCGTATGCCAGATCAAAAGAGGTCAAGGGTACTGAAGGATTCAGTCTAGGTCACTTACATTCGTATACATGCTAGACAATTATCTTTTTGCTGTTTAAAATCTGTGAATGTATCAAGTAATGATATTAAACGACCAGATGTGAGGACATGCTTTTCTTTTCATAACAAAGATCTCCATGTGCGTCTGGCCAGATGCTTTGGGGAACCAACGTGTAATACACTACAGACAGAAAAGAGTGACAACAGTCGGCCATGAGAGAGCACTAATCCGCTCTGGACATCAGACATCCTTTCCCCAAAGCTTTTTCTCAGTCACGTCTTTCTTCTCCTCAAAATGTTTCCAGTGTTCAGAAGCTCTGCTGCACATCTGTCTTGTTCCCCACCAGTAAAGCTGCTATCCAATACTTAATCTGAAAATACACGCGTACATCCAAGTCAACGTGTCTTCACCTGGCCTGTCAGCTTTCTACACGCACCTATTGGTTCCCAAAGACTATAGAAAGAAACAAGCCATTCTTATTTATGATCAATCTAACAGTCATATTTTTCACTAAGTCTAAATATTATTTTAGTAAGAGTAACTGAGTTTTTGTATGAGTGAAAAAGTTTCTAATTCCACTATGAGGATCATTCTGAAGCTGTGTAGAAGATGAGGGAAGAGTCTGACTTTGTTAGAGAAACTCATGGAAGCTTTGCTTTAATACTGCAGCCACATATCAGTTGTTAATACTGCTGTCCACCTCCCTGACGAGGCCCATCAATCACCTCTGATTTAACAGTCATGTGAAAAATGGGGACGCATGGGAATTTCCAAATCTGATGATGGTTGACAGGGTTTCGGGGACGTCCGTATGTGACTTTGTACTGTACATATTTCTTGTGTCTGGCCTGTCAATCACATAGATCGTAAAAAGACTTTCTCCAAATGTGTGCGGCACATCAAAGCAGCCCGTGGGTGAATAACACCGGCTGCAGTTATCGAGCGCTGACATTACTTCACTGGCCGTTTTTATCACAGCCATCAAATCTGAACGCAGAGATATCAGGATGTTCAGAAAGAGATAAATGACAAAGACGCTGCGCAGCGAGCAGAGCAACTCCAGTGGCACCTTGAGCATCAGATATAATGCAATGATTTAGAGTCAGATTCTTCTTCTACTCACTTATTTTGTCAAATTGTGTTCTTCTTCACAGCAGTTACCCATGTCACGTACCTAGCAGAACAGTTTGAGATTATGTTCACTTATCATTTGTCTCCTTTCATACTTGTACTCTCAATAAGAAGCTAGACTCAGCAGCAGACTGGAACCACATCTGAGCAAATATTACCAGTTCAGTTCGCTCATTCTGCCTCTGCAGCCCTGGATTTTAAAGTTGAGTAATAATTCTCTGGGTCCAGTCTTTATAATTACATCCACTAGAGGGTGATATCACAATGGAAAGAAAATGCTGGTGACATTGATGTGTTGAAGTGAATACATTATGCATGGGGTCATTTCCTATTGTAGACTTAAAAAAAGAAAAAAAAAGATGTACATAAAGGACTATGCCTTTCACCAAATCAGGTAAAGTAGGATGAAAAACTGAAATGTTTGCACTCTGTAGGTATATCTGCACAGCCAAGAAGTTATTGAACGTGTTGCAGCCGCCATAATGAGCAAACTAGTCCTGCATAGTTTATTATACACAAAAGAACAAAACATAAATGAAGGCTCATACAGTTTATGCAGAATACAGGATCTGCTACTCCAGATCTGATGCACTCTTGCTTCTTTATCTGACTTTGACTAAAACATGCCTTATTTTCTGCTGGCACAAGACACTGCTGAAACACAGAAATGATCCAACACCAAACCCAGATTGGGATTTTTCTGGAGAACTTTAATTTGGTACCAAAGTTGCCCATTGAGGTTTAGACACCAAAACTACTGGGTTTGGGTTAGGAACACCTCACACTTTGTTTTTCTATCCACATTGTTTGTGGCATACAAGTTGCTAAAATGATGTATTTCAGACCAGAGTGATAGTTGATTTGATGAACTTGTGCTTGTTTGATTTACTGTTTTTGCTTCCTATTTGATTTTATTGCAAACAAACAAACAAACAAAAATAAAACTCAAAGGGGAACAATCACATCCACTCAGCAGAACTTGGTCAGTTGCTGAGTTCGTGGTTCATGGTGATGTTTGCAGCCAAGCTCAAACCTGAAAGAAATGACTGCACATTTTAAACAGAAACTGAAAGGTGGAGCATTTTTTTTCCATACAAACATGACAGATGTGAAATAGCAGAGAGACGTGAGCTGAGTGAGGAAATGCAGCTCATGTTGTGCCAACGCTGATTCGCTTCTGTTTGGTCTGCGTGAACAGCAATGCTTCTACAAGGTCGTTCGTTGGTTTTCTACTTTGTGTTTTATTAGGCTGGAATAAAAAAAAAACAACAAAAACATGTTTTTCTAACATAAAATGTGTGATGAGTTCATATAAAATAACATGAGCAGTGAATCTTGTAACAGTAAACTAAACGGAGCAGTGATTATCGCAACAACACTGTTTTTATATGTCAGATCAGTTCATCAAATCACCTGACAATGTGTTGCTCTACTTTTCAATCATTTCTGTAACTTTCGCCATGGCGCCTCTTTCTTTGAAATGACAACTTTGAATTGCGAATGATAAAACATAGCTCGTTTTTACGTCTGTATCGTACGACGGAGTTTTAGGGCCACAAAAAAAAAATGTGTTCCTCACGTAGAGAATAAAGTCCAAACGTAGTTTCTTTTTCTGAATAGGCACCATTTCTGACCCAATCTCTTCAACGTATGAATACTTATTATAATACTGTCTGTGTGCTAAAAGTGAAATCATTTCCTTGTTGCTAAAGCCCACTCTGACGTACAAGGTCATAAGCTCATTAACACTCTACATTATGTTTTGTAGACTAAAGCTGGTTGGAATAAATCTTTAAGATGACTTTAATCTGAAAACTGCATTTCGACTTTCTTCTCAACATTTCAACTTCATTCTCTAAGTGAGGAATGGGGAAAAAAAAATAATTGTCCACATTTTTTTTTCTTTTTTTGGCCCTAAAACTCTGTCCTAGTATCGTCATGTGGTCACTACTGTTTTAAACAAATCACCTCCAAATTTATTAAATCACATGACAATTTGGCATTCTATAGTTAATTTTGAATTTAATTTGATTTTCTAATTTATTTATTTATTTTTACCATATTTGAGATCAAAGAGGGAGTCTCATAGAAATACAAGAAATTAGTCAGACTTTAAAAAAAGACAGATTGTATGTGTTGATTAAATTGTTCCCAGTACCAGTTTTACCACATTAACACACCTTCGCCAAATAATGCAGAGTTAAGTAGTTCTAATTAACTTTTTTCAGCTCTAGACAACTGCTGTGAAGATTAAAATGAAAGTCTGTATATAGGACATGAATGTTAAAAGGGCAGTAAGGCCTTGGCTTCTATGCTCTTTGCATCTTTTGAAACTTAAAGGCGAACTATGCTAGCCCCAGATTTATAAAATAGCTAATGTCCAAAGTTTCCTGCTATGTATTACCCATCAAAGGAAAAATGTTCCGTCTTAAATATTCTGTCAGAATGATATATAAGGTTCAGTAATAAGAGCTTTGGGAAGGTCAGTGTGTGATTTCCTTGTGAGAGCCATCTGTGAGGATCCCTTATAGATAGTATGAACGATGATAGAAACATCTGTGTTGCTGCTACACAGACTTAAAAGATGTTTTCATCTTTTTTGATGGGCGGATGGATCATCACACATGAGACCAGCGTGTAAAACAAAGGAGAGCAAGTTTTTGGGTAAATATGCTCGCTCACTGTTACAATCGTTGTGTGACGGGAAGACAAGAAGACTCATACTTTCCTGCAGCGTCCACCCACACTGTCATCCTGGGGCGCAAAACTAACAGTAATGGTGCCTGTAATTGGTCGTTGACTCAGTGTTAAATTATGTTTGAATTTTTCTTTTCTTTTTGTCTCAGTTCTTTTATCATGCTCGGCCTTTCCCTGTCTTCAATTCAAACTAGAAGTTTCTTTCAGATTTCTCCAATTATTCTCCAAATGATGTGATATTGGCACGTGTGCATAATATGAGAAGATGTGGGAACACTTTGAGCCGCAGTGATACACGCTCATGGCCAACATCTGCAGCTGTGAATAGAACCTGCAATCATCTCGCCAATCAGATCCAGTAAATGGAGGGACTGGGCCGCCTGCATTGTACTGAGCTCTTTTTTTTTGTTCCCTCCTGAAAACTTAACACAGGAAATGAGAATTTATGAGATGATCCTCTCGAAGATGGAGCAAATGAAAGCGATGCCCAATAAAACCACGTGAGGGGATTCAAAGCGAACACTGGAATTTTCTTAATTAAAACGTAGCTACAAACTTGTGATAAAGTGAAATCCTTCACAAGAAGGATGTAATTTCTGCTATTTGTTCCGTGCCTCGTTGCTTATCACCTGGAAGTTTCTATTTCAGGCTTGTGTTAAAAGCAAATTCTTGTGTGAGGATGTAATCCTAATGACTGAGCTGTTCATTTGTTTCCTGTCAGACCATCAGGGTAGTGGGAATCAACCAGCAGAGGGAGCTGATATCCATGAATAATAATTCCTCGCATGTTTTGCTGCCCATTACAAATAAATGAACAACTCTTGTCAGGCTTTGCTCTGCGCTTGTAAATTTTTTTTTCTTGTTTATGGTCATAAACGAACCACCTGTATTTAGTTCTCCGTCGGTGTGTTATTTCTCCAACCTCAACAGCATCCTTTTCTGTTGCTTTGTGCGTGCGATTAAAAGGTGAACAGTGGGAGGGCCAGCCAAGGCACAGCTGCCACACACACATCAGCACAGACGAGAGGTGAAAATTAACTGAGACGTGGCTGAATAAAACATGCCTCTGAAGATGTTTCCTTGTCTTACCCCTCTGTAGTTTCAGAGGGAAGTGTGAGGCCTCCCGACGGTTAATTCTCACTGCAGTGAGGGGGGGCAAACACACACATACATAATTATGGAGTCACAGTCCGTGCGTTTACATGGGAAGTTTAATTCCTCTTTAATTCAGAATTAAAGTTAAATCCGATTTAAAATTATTAAAAAATACCATGTAAACACCTAATTCCGAATGAAAATGTCCATTCCGAATTAAACTTTATTCCGAAGTAAAGTGGCTGGTTTATTCTGATTTTAAATCCGAATAGAATAATTCTGCGGTCATGTATACACTCATTCCGCTTTAAATTAATTCCGGTCTTTCTGCGCATGCTTGTTCCCTTGCCCGTCTGTCAGGATGATGCTTATATTCCGCGCTGGGCTTGTTTTTGAAACAAAGTTTCAAGATGGCAGCACGCAGAAAATGGTGGTCAAGAGCAGAGACGATTTATTTAATAAATAGCTTGAAAGAACTGGAAAAAAAATTAAAAGAACAGATGGCAGAAAACATAAAAATTGTGAATCGAGTAAGTTTGTTTTCTTCCGGTAGACGTAAATACGTAAAGACGTCCGCCCCCCTATCCAATCAGAACCCTTCCCAACCCCCAGACCTTAAGCGGAATTGGATAAAGCTGATCAAATGTGTTTTCCATGTAAACCTCTATTCAGAATTACTATTTACATGTAAACTCAAAGGAAAATAGTTTAATTCTGAATTATTTAATTCGGAATAGTTAATTCCGAATTAAAAAACATCATGTAACCGTGGCCATTGTGGTCCGAGTCTCACCGATAGCTCTCGCTTTCAATCCTGACTTGTGCACGGCATTCATGAGTTTAACATAGTTTGTTAAAATGTTTTGCTTGTTAAATGTCTGCAGGGTAAAATATGTCACCAGTCAGCGTTGCCAGGTGTACGATAATTATCGTATTTGTACGATAATTTGGCCCTCTGTACGATGTACGATCAATAATCCAAAAAAAAAGGCCAAATGTACGATAATTTGACTATTTCAAATTATTACCGGCCGCAGCTGTCTGCCGGAGAGTTTTTTTTTTTTTTCCCTGAAGGCATCTGTTCCCCTGTGACATGTTTCCAGCTAATCAATGTTTGTCTCAGAACAACTAGCATGATAGGCTGAATGGGCTGAGTGGTCAGCTTCGCCCGCTATTTAACACTAGAGTGATTCAATTTGACTATAGCACATCATTGGGCTTGTTATTTTCATTATGACAGATGTACGATAATTTCCCTCAAAATACGATAATTTTGAGTCTTTGGTACGATAATCCTACATTTCCCGCCTGGCAACGCTGTCACCAGTCCAGCAACTGCGCAGTTCCCTCATTTATTCGCAGTGTTTTACCAGCAGAATTTTGAGCTTATGAAACTGCAGACAAGGTATTAAAACCTCCCGAGCTGATGCTGTTTAGGTCCGGCCCAGTCGTAATAAGAAATGTGATCTTGACTCCATGCTCGACTCTACCTTGTCATCAAACTCTGCAGAAAGTGATTAGATTTCTCCCCATGCTTCATAATTGCATTTGCTCTATTGGATAACTGTGTAGGGGAACAGTTGAGCGGTCCACTGCAGAAGCGGTAAGTGCATTCAGCACAATTTCTGCTATCATAATCAAAAGTGGAAAGTTGTGTCTGGCCGTCAAGCTTTTATGAAGTGGATTGCTGACATTAAGATAAAATGTAAACTGTGTCCGTGTGCTTGTGCTTGTGTGTGTGTGAATCAAATTAGTTCACCATATGCAATATGAGGATGTAATATGGTAAATTATCAAAGACTGTTATCGTAATTAGCTGCAGACATATATTCATTGATTTTTTGTCTGAAAAAAAACTAAAATCTTACAGATCGATTATTATTATAAGCCATATAAATTTTAGAAAATATGGTAGAACGTGTACAAAAACAAACAAACCAAAATCTTTTAAAAAATAAAATAAATAAATAAATAAAAATACTAATTAAAAGAAATGACACTGAAAAGCCCAAGTGTAAGAGTACGTCTTTATTCTTGTGTTAGCCTGTATTAACTCTGTAGAAAGACAAATGATATCTGTTCTGGGACTTATCTGCCATCTGTCTCATTATTGACGTCGTTGTCTGTTTCTTATCATCCGAGCTTTCAATCACTTCAATCTGGCTTCACATGCTGCACCTAAGGGACACAAAGAAGCTTCCTCAGTGACCAGCAGATGAGAATAAGAAACAAAAACCGCACTTTATATTAAAATCTTTAAAGTTGTTTTAAAGACAAACCATGAAGCACTGCTGAAACAAAAGCTGATTCACAGTTGTTTTTTTTTTTTTTTTTTTTTGATGAAATATGCATTTCTGTTCCATTGAGAGAGTCGGGCCAGCAGTCAAAAGTGTCGCTGAGTTATGGATTATAGTGTTTTCAGGAAGTCTAGGACTTCATAAAGCTCCTGACTCCTGGCCAGACTCTCATTAGGCCTACAGATCTCTTTGCCCTCTATCTGACAGCCCTTGGCAAGCATCATAGTTAATGTCTGTATTTGCCAAATGTCTAGATTTGGGAAGCCGAAGCATATACTGTACATCGCAGCTCGGCGATGACGACATAAAACACACTGTTAGTCAAAATATCGTTCTAACAGTAATTTAAAGAAGTGAAGACAGCCTTTTTGTTAAACATGTCAAGCTCAAAAGCCTAATCTTCCCAAAGTCTGCCAATGATTTATTTATTGCCATTCTTTTGTTAGGACAATGTGGCTCCAGCCTTCACAGGATGTGGACAGCATTGTGAGGAAAGACAGAAAGAGATTAAGAACTTTGTGCCTCATGATTATGCTGGATAATTTATATTTGTAACGTAAAATGATGGGTAGATCTTCACCTAGAAAGCAAGTGAGAATAAAATATTATATTTAGTGTGTCAGATTTGTACAAAATGACCATTGAAAAGAAAATTGCCTCCCATTTGTATGCCTGCAGCCGTATTTTAAAGCTTTTCAAAGCTTATAGTTAGGACTGGTTTAGGTGCCCTGAAGCATCCCTTTAGGATGTTTCTGTAGCCCTACACTACAGGAGGACCTCTTATGATGTGCTGGACTCCTCCCTCAATCTGTTTCTTTATTCTTCTTGTTTGATTCTTTATTTTTTTTTTTAATTATCATAATCATTTCAACTAGCATTTTTCTCTTGTGTGTGTCATTGGCAGATATCCCAGAACTAATCTCATTGTGTTCTAGTGGGTCAAGACAGGTGGCCACCCTCTCTGAGTCAGGTTCTGCTGGAGGTTTTTAGCCCTGTTAATTAGTATTTGTTTTCTCCACTGTCGCCTCATGCTTGCTCAGGAAGGGGGATTACAACAAAGTAGAGATTTTGTGTAATTATTGGGTTCCTTAGCAAAGCACTTTTATATAAAATGACATAATATGAATCCTGTGTTTAGGTTCTATTAGAATGAATTGGATTACATGAATTAGAATGAACTGGACTAATTTAGAACATCCCTAATTAGATTGTATTGAACAGTTTTGTGTTTAACGTGCCTTGAGGTAACTCTTACTGTAAATTGGGTCTATAGACTTAAAGTTAAAGTGAGTTGAATTTTAATTATTTAAAAAATCTATATCAAAATCTAATTTAATCATGTACATATAATTTAATGTCACATATTCAAACAATATTATTGAAATTACATGTTTGCAACAATTGGAAAAAAAGAAAAAGGCAACAAAATATAGCGCCCCCTCTTCTTTTGTTCCATACATTTATGGTCCCCACCAAGCACACCCTACACATACACCAGCTTTAACTTTACAGCCTGGAGAAGTGCTTTAAAAAAAAAAAAAAGAGCAAAACATTTCACAGCAGTGATAAAATGGATAAAAATGTAAACTAATGTTTCACGATGTGAATTTTTCCATAATAATTTTCAGGAAAATTTGACAATGTGAGCCCCAAAAAAGCCAATGATAAAGTCAAAATATGTGCATATGTGTTGCCTTATGTAAAATCTCTTTCATATGCCAATTATATTTGAATTTATATATAAACTATTTCTCCTCAGGCTTGTCAGAATGGCTGTCGGTGAGGGGAAATTGTGATTCACTTTCACTTTTTTCAACACATCCCATTTTCCACTGACTGTGAACAGCCTCTTGTGTCGGTTTAAATAGACTGTCTTTAGAGGAGATACTGCGCTTCACTCTGAAAATGACTGCTGACAGTTTACAGACATAAACTGTGCTGGGAATGGATGTGGGGGGAAAAAAAGGTTAATCATGAATACATTTCCCCTCATCCATGCAGCCAAGATATTCTATTTACAACTCATTTCTTTAGGTCTTTATATCCAGTTAATGAGATTTCAAATAAATGTGGAGTGAACTGCATTTAAATTGCTATTCAGTCTGGACGCATTGTACTGGAAAAGGCAGGGATACCACCAGATGACAGAAAAGCTATTACTTATCTATTCCTTGTACAAGGCTGGTCTAGAAAATGCAAAAAAAAAAAAAAAAATGGTCGGACGATTTGAAACTTTTAATCTGGTGAAGATATGGAGTGAAAAGACAAGAAACTACAGATGTAAAAGATTCCTACTATAAAGCAAATGAACGTCTGTGTTTAAAACTGAGAATTTTGTCACCTTTAACTGACCATGATGATGATTAAAAGTAACATTTTAATGTTCTAATGCTAATCTAATGTTTTTCTCAGCAAAGATCTTTTTGCATCATGCTCACCCTGGTGCAACGTAAACACATTTTGCAACAGTAATAATTGTCCGATCTGAGCACAGTTCTAATAAACCAAGCATTGAGGCAAGGCATTTTTTTTTTTTTTTTTCTGTATGAATTATTCAAATGTATTGATTGATCATTTTATCCCTTTAAAACCATTAAATTAAAATAAAACAATCAATCAAAGTGACCCTTATTAAAAAAAAATTAACCTCCAGACCAACATGAATAGATTATATATTTTTTTTTTTTTTTTTTTTTTATCGCACGTTAACGCATGTTGCTCACATGCTTTTGTTTTGAAAAGTCTGTCACTGGCTGCTGCGGAACCGGAAAAGAATTGGTAAACATGCTGGAAAAGCTAAAACAGACATGGAGAACGGTAAAAATCTGTGAACTTTACAGTTCAGGTAGCAACTCAGGTAGCAATATTAACAATTCTGTCTAAAGAGAAAAACAAAATCTGGACTGCAACAAAACTTTCGTTTCATTCCTCCATGTTACATCAGATCTGCTCCATGTGTTCACTGTTGTGCTGTTCTCTTACTGGTTACTTCAGATCGGCTCCATCTAGTGGCACAGATGTGTAATGACAATAGAAAGTGCAGTCCTTGATATAAAAACAAATTCAGTTCAATGGACCAGTTTTTAATTTCCTATTTTTGATCCAAGTCTAAAATTGAAATATAAAAAAACAGGAATTTTTGTTTTTTTGTGTTAGATTAAAAAAAAAAATGTCCCTTTTTAATTTTTATTTATGATTGTACAATTGAAAATTGAAAGAATGAATGATACACAGATTGGTAAAGTTACTGAACTTTAACATGGACATTTTCATTTTAAAGTTCTCCCCAACGGAGGAGTTGACAGAAACAAGCTTATTTGTAACAACTGCCGAATTGATTTTAGCGCACTTTAAATAAAAGTGCACTTTACACTACTTTTGAATTCATTTTTTTATTTTGTGGATACAATGTGATTAATCGTGATTAATCAGGGAAATAATGCAAATAGTCGTGATTAAAAATGTTAATCATTGCCCAGCCCTAATATATATATATAAATTCCAAAGAAATAAATTGGCTTATTTCATGTGAGTCTCTGCTTCCATTTGGATGGTTTATTGATTTCAGCCCCTTGACAGTTATGTTGAAGGACAGGAAGTCAATGTACAGGTAGGAACTGTCAACCAGAAGCCCAATTTTAATGTCAATTATGACATGTAATTAAAAAAAAAAAAAAGACACATGGAAGTGTTGTTCTAAAATATCACCCATCCATCTGAACAAGAGATTTCCAATATCCAAACCTCCCTCAGAGAAATCTCCATCAAGTGCTGGGTCTGCCCCTGAGCTTCCTCTCTGTTGGGCGTCCAAAAACATCTCCGCAGTTGGTAGGCAGACACCCTCAATGTGGAGGAACAGCAACTCTATTCTGAGGCAAGGTCAGCCATCTTAAGAGGAACGTTCATTTCGACAGCTTGAAACCTCATTGTTTCAGTTCCTCCCCACAGTTCATCATAGGTGAGCGTCGTGACAAACATCAGACGGTACATCAAAGCTTTGCATTTCAGTTCAGCTCTATTAGTGGAGCAGGATTAATTTTAGACAGAGTCCATGTTGGTCAGATCTCTGGCTACTGAAGCCAGCCATTAGGACAAGAAGCCTTATCACTAAAATAAGATTGACAACCTTATATATTTATATATATATATGTATATATATATATATATATATATATATATATATATATATATATATATATATATATATATATATATATATATATATATATATATATATAGGCTGGGCAAGTTGACGCATGATTATCGCGTTAACTCATTAATTTATTAACGTCGACATTTGTTTTATCGCTTATTAAGGCATGTTGCTCACGTGCTTTTGTTTTAAAATTTATTAAATAATTTAATAAATTGTTTTAAAACTAATCTGAGCATAAGAACAAATAGTCCACGACCTCATACATACATACAGCCCCAGGTTTACATCTATATTAACAGAGATATTGCTCACATTTGTGGAATGATGAACCTGAAAGGAAACATGAAGGTGTTTTGAGGTTCTACAGATTCTGAAAGCAGGAAATGTGGTTTGTGTAAGACGTAAGTGAGAAGCAGATTTGAAAAAGGGATCAACTGCACTTGAGATACGAGGGGCTAGAGTCCTCAGTGGGCTTCTGTGGGGGACGTGCCAATGCTGACAGGACCCGCCGTGACACCCTATTAGATTTCAATAAGGACTGCAAGATGGAGAGTCATAGTGGATTTTTGAATTCATTGTCACAGGCCGTTTTTTTTTTTTTTTTAAATCAGGTAGTTTTTAAAGTTCTTAGAAAAGATTGTATAGCTAGCATGTCTTCAGGAAACTGATGGGACTGTTGTTATGGTATCCTTGGCATATAAATATGTAGAGATGTCATTTTTAAGACTTATAGTAACACTAGGGTTGGGCAAGTTAATGCGTTATTATCGCATTAACGCATTAATTTATTAACGCCGACATTTATTTTATCGCGTATTAATGCATGTTGCTCACGTGCTTTTGTTTTGAAAAGTCTGTTACTAGCTGCTGCGGAACCGGAAAATAATTGGCAGGCAAAATAAAAAAACAGACATGGAGAACGGTACAACTTTACAGCAACTCAGGTAGCAATATGAACAATTCTGTCTGAAAAAAAAACTTTCAAACCCCTTTGTTCAAGATGATCGTGTCATTCCTCCATGTAACATCAGTTCTGCCCCATGTGTTCACTGTTGAGCTGTTCTCTTACTGGTTACTTCAGTGCGGCTCCATCTAGTGGCACAGATGTGTAATGACAACACAAAGTCTGATCCTTGATAATATAACAAAGCCATTTTTAGATCACGTAAACCAGACAATAAAATATTAAAAACAAATTCAGTCCCGTGGCCTGTTTGCTAAAATTGAAATATGAAAAAAAACAGGCATTTTTTGTGTTTTTTGTGTGTGTGAAAAAAAAAGTCACTTTTTAATTTTTTAAATTTTTGATTGACAATCGAAAATGGAAAAAAACAAATGATACACAGATAATTACAGATTGATAAAGTTACAGAACTTTAACATGGAGATTTTAATTTTAAAGTTCTCCCAGACGGTGGATTCGACAGAAACAAGGTTATTTGTAACCACTGACAAGTTGAACTCCCTTGTTAAAAGTTCATGCTGTTACCTCAGAAATGACCTGTTTTAATGTTATGATTGTGGCTTCTAGATTGTTAGGATTTTGTTGGTAGACTTTTTTTTATTTTTCATATAAAACATAATGACATTAATACCCTGGCAGTGGCAATAAGCTTTATTTTATTTGACATTTTTGAGATGAGATTTACACTAAATATGTGTTACTGACAAGTGCTGATGTTAAAAGTGTTATTTTATGGCAATTTAGTTCATATGGCAGCAGAACATTTTGATAAAAGTGACCTTTACACTACTTTTGAATTTATTATTTGATTTTCCGTATACAATGCGATTAATCGCGATTAAAAATTTTATTTGTTGCCCAGCCCTAATTAACACAAATAGAAATAAGTTAATTTGTTTTTTACTTTTGTAGCACTCTATACTTTATGAGACATCATATGAGCAAGACTTTTAAAACAATGAAAGTCATGAATTTCATTTACAGGTTTTATTTGTATGTTTTGCATAGAATAAGACTGATAAACTAGAAGAAGTAAAAGTGTAACATGTGATGAGCCTTGGGAGAAGGTTTAAATACTCAAATTAAGCAACAAGTGACAACAAAATAATAGACCAAAACGACATCACTTTGATTTTTCAGTCCAGCTGGGTGAAACCTCAGTAATTTTTGTCTTTTTCAAATTCTGAAACAAGTCTCTAGGGTGGCATTCTCCCATCTGTGTAATATCTAAAAAAAAAATCCGGAGCATCCTTTACCAATGCAATGCTGGACCTTTGATTCTTTTGGTTGATCCAAAAAGTTAGGATCAATGGTACCACCAAGAGAGATCAAATTTTACCCAGTCTAGTCTCTCTAGATTGGCTTTCTGTAAAATTTAGAGAGGTAAGTATTGTACTGTTCCTCTAAGGTATTTTGATCAAAATATATCACAAATATTTTATCAAGACTTCAAGCAGTTGTGTGAACCTGTGAAAAATGGCATAATATATCTCCTGTAAGTGTTTCATGTGTTGAACCAGCACCCAGTGTGGGTGCAGGACCACCCTCATATTTATCACTGTATATTAGGCATCTTAGATTCTGAAAAAAAATAAAACACCAACAAAATGAAATCGAGTCCAAGAAGAGATGTCACCAAGAGTTATGCATTCAACGAGAGTTTAAGCATGGAGGCTTTCACCAAGACACATCCAGTCACATTTCTGCTGAATGAAGGATGGCAACTGGAAGCCAAACCTTATGTTTTCAATTTAATCTGCTCATGGATCCGGATTTGCACTTCGGACTTGGTTATTCACCACACTGCAGCTATGCCAGCTGAGTTCCAGTGTATCATATTTTGAGCCATTTGTCATACCAAGCTGACATGAAACAAAGCTCCGTGAATTAAACCCATAACGCAAAATTACAGGACTTAGAAATTGTCTGAAATATCCCAGCGTTTATAGATGAATATCAATGATCATTAAAGTTTTATGTCTGTTTAATGTACCATCAAGCACACATTCTACTGACTGTGGTTATGTTAAAAAAAAAAAAAAAAACTTCGTGAAGTAAGTTATGTGGGTAGAGTTTGTCATCTCCCCTAAGGCGATTGTTCTTCTTTCCTTGAACTTCTGAGTTGGCGCCCCACCCAGTCACAACCCACCGAGGCTGTCACATGCCAATGTTCCATTGATTGTGGCTGAAACCAATACCTGAGGATTCCATGCAAGAAAACGTATGAAGACATCAGCACAAGACATCAAAATGACACAGCTGCCACAGTTGCGCTTCTAAAATTTCCTATCTGTATAGACCACATAAATACTCACTGGACATTTTGAGTCTCTGACAGCTGGTTTTCTAATGCAGGAACATTCTTCACATAATAGTTTTTAGGGGTTTTGCAGTCACTGGTGCTTTTTTTTTTCTCACAGCTGACATCAGGAACCAGGTAGAGGTCCAATCCATCTTGTCAAGACTCCTGCAGTGCCCCTCACTGTGGGACTCTTTCTCAGATGCTCAGATAGGACATTTATCATGACTGTTGCTCTGTATAAGTTGCTCTTGTGCTGACTCGGAGTCAGAAGTTACATTTTCTTCGACTATATGTTCTTAGTTTCTAATGACAGACACAGCAGCTACTATCATTTATGTCTCATGCTTGGATTTTTTTTTTTTTTTTTTCAGTTTTTAGATAGTGCAGACATTTTTTTTAATATTTTATCCTAGCAGCATTATGATTCTTGATTTTTAAAATAATGTTATTAAGACATAATTTTAGGCTAGATACTATCATAGACAAGCTCATTTAAGGTGACATCAGCAGCATCTTACATGTCAGACACTACAAGAGCAAGATTATTTCGTTGATTGCTTTTAGGGTGAAAATGTTGTTTCAGATGGGCAAAGTTCACCCTCTAACACTTGATAAACTCTATATGAAGAAGACTTTATTTTTTTTAACTGATAAGATGTTTAGTTGCCTTGACTGACAGCCCCCCAAAAAAATGAACAATAAAAAAAAAGCCTTGTGTTTGAATGGTTGGCTCCTCCATGTTCTCCATTGACAAGTCTAACTAGATCATCCACTGTAAAACCTCACATTTACAGATCATAACACACAACACTTATGTCAAAAGTAACTCTTCAAAAGGAAAAAAAAAGCCTTAAAATAAAAAAAAAAAACATAAAAATGAATTAAGGTTAAAATCTTCTCCATGTTGAAGAGCCTGCACATGCAAAACTGTGTTTTGGTGTCCCATTGACATCTTTTTTTTTTTTTATTTCTTTAGCTTATCTTTGATGCACAGAGCTTGGTACTTGCTTGATAAAAGCATAAATGTATGAACATAGCACTTGAGTTGTTTTACTTGGAGACGCATTAAAGTGAACTGTTCCGAGTGCTAAAAAGTGAGTAATAATAACCTGACGAATGTAACATTGATGTGTTTGCTTTTTGAAGCGATGTGTTTGAAACTGGCAACATAAGAAGTCACAAGAAGAGGACTTTTAGTCACCACTGGTTCTTGATGCTGCTTTGGTGTTTAAGGCCCACCAGTATCCCTTCTAATTCCTTTTCATTATTTATTTTTCCTCTTTTCTTCCTCTAGCCTCCCCTCCTTCCCTCTGGTCTCATGGGTCTTCCCGACAGCTGGTTTCACTGACATGTGTTTGCCAACAACGGGCTGCCTAACACTGATCACTCAATCCGAGCGCTGTCCAAATATTTCAGACTGTTTCCATATCAGACCTGAATCATTGGAAACTCCACGCCATGTCTTATTCATGCTGACCATAAATTATTCTCCCTGATATGAGCTCCAGTCACGTAAGGCAAAGCTGGAGACTGTGGCACATGACACAAAGATAAATAAGGAGAGAGACGGAAAGAGGGAACGAGAGAAAAAAGATATCGTAGATGAAGAGGAGCAAAAAGAAAAGATACTAGCTGAGGGTCATCAGAGATCAACCAGAAAAAGGGAGAAATAACAGAGCACACACTGACACAGAGGATTTACTGCATCAAAGTAGAAAAAGATGTCTATTTTCATGGATCTATAATGTCAATTAGCAGGTGGGCGTCTTAATATTCCAGTAGGATTTGACCCTTGAACTTTCTCAATTTATGATCATTTAAATAAATATACAATTATCAGATGGATTTAATTTGACTTTAGTTCTTATTTAAATAGTTTGATATTAATTTTTATGTTTTTTTATGTTTTGAGTTACTCTTTTATTCATAAATAAGGAGTTTATGTATATATATATATATATATATATATATATATATATATATATATATATATATATATATATATATTGTATTCTTCCTTTTCTGAGTGGTTTGCTGCGATCCATAAAATCCTGATGTAGCCTTATCTTTGCTGAGTCCAATGTTACCCTGCTAATGACAAGATAAAGGTCTCTGAATAGAACTTAACTGTTGAAACTAGAAACTTCCAAGTTACTTTTTATTTTTATTTTCAACAACACTCCATTGCTCTCCCACCACATAAAATTTTGTCTCATGTTGAACACGTTTAGGAAACAATACACCTAGAATAGAAACGAGTTGGCTTGAATGACAAACCGGGGATTCACAGGATACTCAGTGAGTTCTGTTCACTTAAGAGTCTTGTCATTGACTTTTATCCAGTATGCAAAACAGATCCATAACTCAAACGTTTCTTGCTTATATCCCAAGTTAAGAGAGAATGAGAGAGGGAAAGAATTTGCAAGCATCCACATAGCAGAAGTTTAAAGTCTACAGAAACACTAAGACTGCAACATTAGACATTCCCCATGGAAGTGATTGACTTCACTGACTTAGGCAAATATTTTTCACTATTATTTTGTAGCTGATAAGCAAGGATAATACGGTTCATGGGACACAAAACATCTTCGATGTGCCACATGAATGCTGGATCTTGGAAACTTCTCAATCATAAAGAATATTATTTGAGTAAGATTTCTGTCCAGAATAAATTTCTGTTCCTCTTGATTAAGGAAAAAATATAAATGTTATTCTTTATTTTCAAGGTAATTGCCAGACATTTAGTTTGAATTAAAAAATTGTCAAGAAGGATTTTTTTCCTTTTTTTTTTTTTTTTTTTTTTTTTGCAGTCTGAATTTCATTTTCAAACTATAGGTAAGAAGAACGTGAAAAGTTTGTGGTGTCCAGTTCATCAAAATCACCACATCATGGGGCAGTGCAATGTTGTTACAATTTTGTTTTTTCTGATAAATTGTGCACACATGTGCACACACATACACACACACACTGTAAACAGAATCAAGGTTATGTTCCTACAAGCGGGGAGATATCAACCTCATAATAAATCAGCTCCCTGGTTGGTACTCGTTTGTGTGTTATTGTTGAACCCGCCAAAGCTCGGCACTTAAAGCCTGTGATCCATGAAGAGTGCCGATGTGTGTCACTGTGATGGATATAGTCATTACCATGCCCTCCTTGTCTCACTACCTGTCCTCCTGCTACAAGCTTAGATTTTTTTGTTTTTGTTTTGTTTGTTGAATTCACCTATTCATTAAAATGTCCTAATTGTAAAAAAAAAAAAAAAATTAAAATTAAAAAATGGAAAGATAAAAGAAACAGGTGGACTAATAGTGTATATTTGTAAATGCATTTCGTTGGAATTAGACTGAATTATTTTATGTTTCTTTCCAAAATTTTGTACTTATTAAAAAATGTCTTAACTGATTGATATTAAATGGGTTTTATAGAATGTATTTGTTTGGGTATGCTATACAGTGCTCCGTGTTTATGTCAAAATGTGTTTTTACATACTTCCCAAATACTGTGACCTTAGGCTAGCTTTGTTACAGTGTTATATTTGTTGTTCTTAAAAAAAAAAGAAAAACCCTCTATTGCAGTGATCCACTGTGGTGACTCCCTAACACGGAAAAGTCAGAAGAAATTTGTTTTATTTTTTATTTATTTATTTATTTTTTGGAAACTTTGCTAAGATGGATTTTTATTGGAATTAAAAGATGGCTAAGTGTTTATCTTTCATATTGCTGCCTAGAAAATGTCATTTCAAAAATGTGAAAATTTCAACATAGATAAAACAAATATATTAGCCAGTATGTTTGTTTTCATGAACTGAACCCATTTTCAACAATGGTTACATCCAACAGTAGGTCTGAACATTACATGAATGATGGTTTGTCTTAGAGTCTAAACAGGAGCCCACGTGTCATAAAACAAATTTAATGCTATTATTATAGTCCCTTTGTAATTATCAAAAAAAAAGATTAACTAAAGATCAATGAATTACTTATTATTATCTGTGCTCTTTATAGTAAGAATAGATGAAATATACCTCATGTTCTTCATTTTTATATGACCTAATTGATAGTTAAGAAAACACTTTTAATTTGAAATCACCCAGTCTAAGTCATAGGGTAACAATTATTAAAACACTAAATTACCATTATATTATCACAAAAATGACACATTGAAAAGCCTCAGGTTAAATCTCCTGCTGATGTCTTTGACATTTATCCTTCCCTCATGTTCTTTTCTACATTCGTCTCAGTATCATCAAACCGTTGCTGGCTCCTCAAATCAAACTCAGTGTAAACATCCACAAACCTGAGCAATAATGTTCAGTTAACAAAATGTCCCAAAAGGGATTTTGAAAATTATGAAAATTGTTTTTTAAGACCAAAGTGTTAATTTATTTTAAATTTTACATTTAAATTAAATACAAATTATACATTTATTTTTGTATGTAATTCAGTTTTTACAGTGTTATTACTGTTGTAACTGTTGTTCTTGGTGTTTTGGTTTCCTAATTACCTGATTTAGTATTATAGAACAGCCTTATCTTTAACTAACTCATGTCCACGGCTCTTTCCAGCCAGATTCAGATTCTCTTTTTTTTTTTTTTTTTTTTTTTAGAAAATAAGCTACAGGGTGTACAGATATCTTAAACCTACAACTGCTTCAGGGCCTTATTCTGGGCTATTTTCTTAATCCTGTGCATTTCTACACATTACCACCTGCTGTCACAAGCGTGTGTTCTTCTCCCACCGAAAACTTTCAGGTTATTACTAACAGCTCTTGGAAAATAATGACTTTTAACACACAACAGTCCCATTGATTTGTACCTTCACACCTTCCACTGGTGGAGAGTGGGGCAAGATGAGCCATTGGGTAAGTTGACCACCCACTGGTATCTTAGCAACTATGCCTTTGTATTGTCAAGTGACTGAGTTTTCCAGTACGACTCATCATTTCAGTAAGACTGTGGAAAGAAGAAGCACACGAGAGAAGAGGTACGTACCAGTTTATGTCAAAAGTGTATCTTTTTTTTGGATATTAGATGTAACGGCTGTAACTTATCAAGGTCTATAAATGTTTTTGGTGCATGTTGATGGTCTGCCATTGTTTAAAATCAGGCTTATCATGCAGATGTTGGACTGAACTGGTAAGAATTGATAGCTAGTTTTTTTTTTGTTTTGTTTTGTTTTTTTAATAGAGCATGATAAGCCAAATGCTAAAGGCTCAATTTCACCTGGGTAATTGCGCATGAAATGAAATGGAAAATATCTTGATTAATCAAATATCAGAGAAAATTAAGCTGAACTCAAACAGAACCAATTTTCCACAAGGTGAAATATACTGTACAATTCATACCATTGTGTTATTTCAGGTCAGTTATTCCAAAGAAGTTTATCTAATAATAATACAATTAATTAATTAATTAATTGATTGATAATAAAAATACTAAATAAATAAATAAATTCCAGGACATGACATGGGGATTGACAAGGTAAACTCAGTTGTATCATGAAATTGCATCATAGGCTGCATTCTAACAGTTTAGTAGCATCTTTGCTTTCAAAATGTGTTATAAAAAATGATGAAGGCTTTTCCCACAGAATGATGTGCTGATGAGCTTCCTAAACCTCAAAAGCTTGGAGGAACAGCAAGGAGGGAGCAAAAGTTCACATTTTACTGCAACCCTGATGAATGCACTGACTTCAGGCAGTGGTTGCTGGTTTGTTGGGAAGTTCTCTTAAGTGGAAAATTACTTGTTTTGTTTTTGACATATGTCATTATAAAGTTGTTGTTTTCTTAATGCAGTGCCAGACCAAAGTCTTGTGTCTAGAATGTTCAACTCCAATTCCTTAGACTCTCTGCAGAGAAATTCAAGAGAAGTCATCTTAAGAAGCCATATTTTTGAAAGCCCTTTGTCACTGATGCCTTCCAATTATTTAAAACTATAGGAAACATGCTGAATTTAAGTTTTTACCCCATTTTGCCTTATCTTGAGATGTAAAAAGTGGAACTCTCATATATGTATGTTTTCAAAAAAGAAAATAGTTCAGGTATAAGTCTCATTTTGCCTTTGCACTGTAGCGTCTTGCTTTAAAGGTCCCATACTGTGCTTCTCCTGACTTCAACATTCACATAAATGATAACGTACCCACTTTTCAGCTGTTTAGCTGTCCTCTTAAGAGGTTAATAAATGATTAGGCTTAAATAAAAGCAGCCACTTCTGCATTTTTTCTTTCTTTCTAGCAGAAGCAGGATTTGCATCTGCAGACTTGTCCTCTAATCACCAAACGCAGTTCATCCAAGCCTCAGGTGCTATAGAGCTCAAAAAAGAAACATCCTCCATTTGTTTTTGTCATCATGGCACGTGACTGGCAGCAGTGTGTCTAATTGGTTGAGGAAAGTAGCCAATAACAGCAGAGTGACGATCAGGGTGCTCACAGAGCTCACAAAGAAAGAGGTGATTTAGATTGCGTGATCAAATAGACCCAGAGTGGTGATCAGAGTAAAACGACTCTGTTGTTGTGCCTAAGCAATCATTAATTGCATGATATAGGAACTCTAATCTTCCTTTCCACTCAAATAATAAATTCCATCACAGTAAGTGAAACAAACTAATTACTCCAGCGCCACACAGGGAACAAAAGTTTAGTTCTTGGCGACCTGCTGCAAGTTGCAGCAACAATACAAATGCCCACTCCAATAGTAATTGTTTTTTTTTTCTCACCATAGAGTGTAGCCTTCTGAAGTGATACCATAAGAAGAAGAAAAAACAAATCCCAAATTTAGCTAAAATTTAACTTAACTAAAAATCAGAAGAAAATTCTGCACATTTCCAACCAGAATAGCTCACTGTCAATATGACCACCATGGTTTCAAACATTGTTCAGAGTTCCCTGTTTAGGAATGTATAGGACAAAAACTGAGCGGGTACAGTTTCAAGCGTTGAGATCAACTTTTATGTTTCATTCACAGCTCCTGTTTATCTGTAGATTGCATGCGCCTGATCCTAATCCTAACCCCACGAGTACTGATATCATTCCAGAAGGTGTAAAACCACTTCTGCTCGCCCCCTGTAGACCTTCAAGTGGTCTCAAATTTTATGGGTATTGTGGTTTCACTTATTGTCTAGCACTCCAGCAAGCCCTGCAAATTAGTTAAGTCCTTTTTTTTCTTTTACGGAAAAGAGGGGAGGAGAGCGCCCGGTGCACTGAGGAGTGGTATTGACCATGAGGCACTCCACTGCTAATGATCTCTACAGGGACAAAGAGGCCACACAGAAACACACACACACATAAATATATCCCTCAATCTCTACCTGAGGAGGTTTTCAAGTAGTCAAGGATTATGATTGATCTTAAAAACTCTGTTTTCTCGTAGATACAGTTTTCCATCTGCAGTAAAACGCATGCCCCTTTCATCACTGAATCATACTCCTGCAAAGAGTCAAAGGAGCACTTATATTTAGGAAAGCAGAGAAAGGGTTAAATCAGCTCAGAGGGGTCCTCAGAGGAGATGCTGTGCATCACCCAAAATCTCTACAATGCTCATCAAATGAAAGCTGATAAACAGAGCTGGGAGAGAGATCTTGCTGTGCTGAAGCTGGGCCAATGGCCAACATGGAAATAAATCAACGAAACAAAACTGGAAGGGTTTACAAATGATTTGTTTTCATATATTTTCAGGATTTACAATATCTAAAACAGGTCATCAGTTTATCAGGATCATGAAACAATTTGATGATGACAAAGTTATATTATTATTATTATTATTATTATTATTATTATTATTATTATTATTATAAATAATAACTGGGTTGTATGATACAGTCAGTTTTGATAAAGAAAAACAACCCAAGCACCAGATTCATGTTCCATTCATATATTGTAATTTGCATGAGGAAACATCATTTCCTACAGAATCTAAACTGATTAAACATCTATTTCAACTAAACATATGTTGGTTCAGTAATTGAAAATGGCCACATCAACTCAGAGGGTTTAGGGCTGTACAGTGAGAAATAAAATAATTTTTCGATTTCGGCTTCATTTGCAATCACAGTAAAGACCTAAAATCGTTAGTATTTACATTTCTTCAGGGAATTAAAAGATGTTTCATAGCATTATGAAGATGTAATTAAATAGTTAAATCATATTGAAATGCTCAACTCAAAATATTTTTTGCATTATAATAGTTCATTTCAAAGCAGTTTCATTTGATCAAAAATCTCATGCACTTCCTATTACCCTGGGAATTCAGTCAGGGCTGTTTTTGACTTTCTGGACTGTGCAGCAGAGAACAAAACGCACAGAAGCGAGGGGAATAATTTATTTTATTCCATTTTGTAATCAGGTGGGTCTCATTTCCTTGCATATGCAGTGGAGATTTTAATTGAAAATGGAAATTTCTCTATTTAAGTCCTGATTACCATAGCAGGTGGAGAGCAATTAAAATAAATGAATGGTGATATGCCGATCCTGAGATACAGAAAATGCTGGAGGCACTGTAACACAGTTTCATATGCCTATGCAAGATCTTAGATCCTCTTTGTACTCTTATCACAGTATTCATTTAATTGGTCTGCATTCAAAGGATACAGAAGGAGGTAATCACATTGGTCTTTGTGTGTGGCGCCTGAGTGTGTACGTGTGCGCTTGTCCACATCTGTGCATATTTGTGCTGGGTATGAAAAGATGGCTTACATTTGGCTTTTGAGTTATGAACAGCTGAGAATGCTGGAAACTGAGAGCATTTGCTGTATGGAGACATCTTACATATGGAATACTGCAAAGTTCACATCCTACATCCTTGTCATCATAATAATTTCCTTATAGACAGCTTGCCCCTGCGCCCACATGTATACAAACAAAGACGATGATGGGTTCCAAGCAGTCAAACAAATATATATATATATATATATATATATATATATATATATATGTTAGATAGAAACATATGTTCAGTGATGATGATATACATGAACAGTGTCATCTCATTAGTAGAAATGAAACATTTTTTCTTTGCGTGTGAAAACACACGCTCCGATTAGAATTTTGGAGAATATAATTTCTGCATGAAATCTACATTTTCTTTATGGGTTTCAGATGTGTTGCGTCAACAAAAATGGTGCAAACCGCCAGTTAAAAAGCACGGTCAGTCTGGTTACAGTTTACTTGTATCACTTCATCATGTGGAAATGCCTATATTGGGGGTCCGAATTGCCCGATGTTTCCTGCAAATTCTTACATTGCAGGTAGTTTTACAGTAAACCTGGCTGTGGTTTGCAGCTGATACTTGTGTTAAGTATCTCTTTACCACAAAAATGAAAGTATGCAAGGGTTGCGTCATGTAGACGATGGAGTCTGTAACATAGCAGGCGGATGTCCTCTGATTGGAGCCCGTCTTGTTGATATCACTATACCCCTCAAAGAGATGCCAGGAGATATATATATATATATATATGTATATATAATATATATAAGAGAGATATATATATATATATATGATATATATATATATATATATATGTACATATATATATATATATAATGAGACCAGGGACCAAAGGACACATAGGTAAAGAAGAAAACCAGCCATCCACAGTTATGTAGTGGTGCTAGACAGAGAGCACAGAGGTGTGTCTGACAGGAAGCAAAGCCATGGTGTCATGCGATGCCCCAGTCTGGTGTTGTCTTCAGCTCCAACCCCCACTGATGGATGATGAGACACCAGTGGGAGCCGACTATTGAGGTGGGAGACGCCAAAATTGAACCAATATCTGGAGCTGCCCCCTGTGCCGTAAATTAAAACATGACAGCAAGGATCAAATAGCTTAAGTTTCCTCACGTTTGTGTGAGTGTGTTTGTACCTTTGCTTTTATGAAAAGCCATTTCGGATGCAGGCGCCAGGGCTTTTCTAAAAGGAGGTCATCTAGGAAGAGTTAAGAGTTGAAATTTTCTTTGTACGAGCTTTTATGACAATAAGAAAAAAAAACCTATAAATTATAACATGTATGTGGATGATAACTGAAATTGTGGGAAAGATAGATGCAGCGTGGTTTATGTTGGTCTTGTGAACAATAACTCAGCATATATGCATTTTTGAGTGCTTTTTCAGGCGTGGCGATTTAGACGTATTGACTGGCATGTGTTTGGAAGCTCATATTGCATCCAGATGTCACGGCAAATCAATTCAAGTCATAGATGGCCAAATGTGTTTCATGAGGCTCACAGAGCTTGGCAGGTGCAACCCTTCCACAGCTTTCAACAGTTTGCTGTTTGATAACATGGCTAGAAAAAAAGCCAATGCACGGATATTAAAAGGGAAATTTCAGCTCCATATTAAGCACAGGATATCATTTACAGTGAATGAGCCAGCCATATCTGCTCTTTTCTGAACACAATTTTATTTTATGATTCTCACTAAATGTTTTACCTAAAAGTCTAAAAATGGAGTTGTTTACCGTATTTACTTCCCCAGGTTTAGGATATGATTCGTACAGCAGAGGGAAGAATCAGCTTTGCACTACTTTGTCAAAGGATGTTCCATTTTCACATTTAGATTCATTAAGTTCTTTCATTAAGTTTGAACCACACATTTAACTTGGTTAAGTTTAGGCAATAAAAGTGACACACTGACCATGATAGAGCTGGAAGTGGACGCGTTTAGGATGTTAAAATTCTCTTTGGGACTGGTGATTATGGATACGATTTAAAACAAGCACTGTCAGACAACTTCAGCTGTTTAAGGATTTCATACATAATCATTAGTTGTTTCCCTCAGGCAAGTCTAAAAAATAAATAAATAAATAAATGAAAACCATAGATGTTCAATACAGTATACACACACTGGCTCATGGCCTATACAATCTATATACGAGACATGAAAGAAAATACTGCAATATTATATATATATATAAACTCCAAATATCCAGAGTTGAATTGCCTGTCAATCCAGTTCAACATGATGCAATATTTCAAACATACATGACAAATTGTATACCATGAAGACGCTCGGATGAGAACTGAGAGGAGAAGGAATCTCTGCAGGAAAGAGGAAGACCGGGAGGGGTACTCCATCATCTGTCTGGTTTGGTTCGTGCTGGTGAGAAAGTGTACTTGCGATGCACAAAAGAAAACACTATAAATTACTCTCCGTACTCCTCATTCATAAACCAGGATTATCATCTCCAATCCATACATCACACTGAGGGAGTTGTTTGCATTTTGCACACATGCACAGCCATATGGAAAGCGGCGGGACTAAGGACACACACACACACATACGTACGGAGCTGACTCAAAGCCAAAAGTCATTAATCCTCTCTGTGACTGGGAAACAGTCCAAATGCTCTCCTGTTTGTGTGGGTCTAGATATCTGTTTTAGTATGAGGTGTGCCACGATCAAACCACCGTGCTCCTGAATACTAAAATTAATATTGCTCTGTAACTTGAAATTGCACCTCTGAGGAATGTAACAATAGATTTGACAGTAATGTTGATAAACACACAAAAATTAGAAAATGTTCAGTAAAAAGCTAATATCAGCCCCAGTGCATGCCGCTGATATTGTAAAGGTTTCTGGTGTTGTTGTGTTTTTGTGAAAACTGTTTGTTTTGGGTTTTTTTGTGGCTTTTAAACAGTCATGTACATATCTACAGCTCAACTTCCTGCTTTAATTTAAGATGTTTTTTTCTTTTTTCACTTTACAACAATTTCAGTGAACAGCAGTCAGATAAATAAAACCAGGGGAAAATGGAGCAGTCATTATATAGAATTATATCACTATTTCTAATCACGAACCTATTCATTCAAATCGAGAGCAGACTGAGTTGTTCTTGTTCTCCTCTCGCTCAAAACACAGCCCTGGAATTTAGCCCTGGAGTTCGAGCCGTTCACTGTCAATCGGGCTTTTTCTGTGCACTTATGAAACTTCTGCTCTTGGATGTTAGCATTTCACTCAGGGATCACTGGGCAAAAAAAACAGTGTTGGATATAACATGGAAATCACCTCCCCCCGAAGAGTTAATTTGTTTAATTTCACAATGTTCCCTCCAGTCCCATCAGTCCCTGTCATGGACTCTCCAGACTATGCCAGCAGGGGTAAGCAGCCATTCCCATGCTGATGTTCAGGGATAAATATTGAAGTTTCCAAACTCTTACAGACGTCCTAGAGCTTGCAGACGTTGTACCCCCTTTGGAGTCTGGTTGTAATTCAAAAACTGGCAGAAATCCCACCATATTTTGGGTTAATAAACATTCCTCAGGTTACTGTTATGGAATCTGCAGGATGCCCTCAAGTTCCCGTGAAGTGGTCAGCAGATGTCCTGCCAGTTCCTCTCCAGGAATCTGCCAATAACCTTCCAGTTCCTGCTAAGCCAGTTGGAGATACTGTAGCCCCACCACATGCTCAAGCCCAGGGTTCTGCAGTCATCCCATTCGTACAGAAGTTATGTGATGTCCTGCCTTCCCCAAGACAGCTGACATTCCTCCTGCCATTAGCACTACATACTACCCAGCATTGCCTGCAGGGGTCCTCAAACGCTCCACCAGTCCCTGCCTTTGAATTTCTTGAATCTACAGGTGGTCCATCAATTCAGTCGATGCCAGTCGTGGAGTCTGCTGGCGTCTCACCAGTCTCGTCTGCCTCCTGACTGACCCCCAGAAGGGTCTCAGCTATGCCTGTGACCTGGCTGACCCAAGAGGGGCTCCTGCTTTGCTTCAGAGAGAATCCTCACCTGTGGGCGTAACGATAACCACTCATCAGCAGCTCTTAAATCCTGGCTGAGCACAGTTTAGAATTGCAGGAAAAGCCATCTGAAATATTCCATCTCTCACAGGGACTGCATATCTATGAACAACTCTTTATTTGTCTCTGGATGACTGGATGTTAGCTCTGTAGAACACTCTATTATGTGCACTTTGATTACTTAGACGTTTAACCATAGACAGAGCCTTCTTTCAGTTTTTCCTTTTGTAAGGATTTGCCAAAACCATCCAACAACAGTCCAAAAATGAAAATGGTCTAATTTAAATAGAACAACTTATGCAAAATCAATAAAAAAAAAAAATCTGGACAACCTTAAAGACTCAAATGGACTGAAACAAATAAAGCCCAACAAACTGTTTGAATGACTTATTTAACTGAAACATGAAGCAATGTCTCAACAAAAACAAAAACAAACTGTTGAAATACTTTCCTGCAGTAAATAATGCCTGCATGTCTCTGGTTTATTGATACCATGGAAAAGATGATGTCATTCCCCTTTTCACATCTTTTTAAAACTTTCATGTTTTTTCCCTTCTCATGAACATTGTTAAAGAAACAAAACAAAACAAAACCCACTCACAATGGTCTCAGAGCACTGCAGTGATTTGAAGATCTTGACAGAGAGTCCTGCTGCTCGACACCTACTGAAACCTCATTCTCAGCTCGCTGTCTGACCACCTGCTCCTACTGCATCATTTGCTCTGACTGCGCTTAGTTACAAATATATTTTACCGAGGGGGGTCTCACGACATAGCGAACGTGCTTGGGATAAACAATTTGCAGTTCCGGTGTACAGTTCTGTTTCATCATCTCCTGGAAACTTTTTCCCTCTGACTGCTGCACATGAGGGAAGCCCACTTTTGGCTCAGACGCTGCTGCTCCCAAAAATGCCTGTCCAAAAGCAAATCTTTGATGGTCTGAGGAAAAAAAAAAAACATGTTAAAAACACCCACATTTGCTCCTCTGTTTTTGTTTGCCATCTGTTTCCTTGAGCTAACAAGAATGCATAAAATATAAAGACTCTTGTCTGCCTACAGTACCCCCCCACCCCCCACCCCCCACCTTTACCACCTCCACATTTACTCTCCACTTGTAGTTGTAAATCTTGCCTCTTCTCTTGTTCTCTTCTCTTCTCCAATGAACAGTCATGGTGGTTTAACAGATGAGATGAATCGTCTGAGGCAGTAATATAGTTGGTGACTTTGACCTGTACCGGCGCCTCAGACTCGTTCCAAATCAATCTCCCATTCCATCGCTGAGGCCCAGATGTCCATCCTTCTTCCCTCTCTCTATCTTCGTCCCCATCACTTGCCAATCTCCATTTTTCAGCGTCTCTATCTCCATTCTCCCTTCTCATCTCTTCTCCCAAAATTACTAGGGGTCTGATTTTCTTGACAGGGAGAAAAAGTTTTTTTTTTTTCTCTCTGTGCAGTACTTCAGAAAAACAAGGAATACTTGAGAATGAATTGGACTTTGAAAATAAACTTGCCCTCAAACCTTTTGTTCCACGGCTCTCATGCAGTATTCATGTATCTCGACGAACTATCCTCGGTTTTTTTCTTTCCCCCTAACTAGTCAGGCGCACAGTTAATGACCTTGAGGCATAGGCAAAATAGTGCAGCTCACACCTGCTGCTTCTTTTCTGAGTGTGTGTGCATTTGCGTGGAGGCGTGTGAGGCAGAAATGTCCTCTTTTTGCTTCTCTATTCCAGTGTATCGTCGGGAATAGTTAAAGGTTAGACAGACACAGGTTTAATAGCACACAGTGGAAGGAGAACATAAATCTTGGAGGCTGACAAGAGTCACGAGCAGGTATTAGATTTTGTTTTTAATAACGATTTCTGATCACATGCGTATCAGCCTCTCAGTATGTGTCTCCTCAGAAGACACCGAAACTTTTCAAGCATGGATGGATTGAGGCACAATTATTGTAACCCTCCAGTAACATGATCACTTGACATGTCATTGCGATGTTTTGTCAGGGGCAGAATGAGATTGGGGTAAATCCCTTTGTGTTCCTTTCCTAATCCTCTTTCTTTTTTCCTGCAGGGTATTGGAAGAGCTGCAGACACGTGAATCAATGATGGTATTTGCACAATTCTTATCACGGTTCTCATCTTATGTCATAAAAACCGAAGGATTAGAGTCACCTCTGGCTTATGGCTGACAGCAGTAGAAGCAATGGGTGGTTACGATGCTTTCTTTCTTTTTTTTTTTTGTCACTGCAAATTCACATGCATAAAGATACTGGCTTTGTTCCGTATCTCAAGTGAAACATATCCAAACAGATTAGGGTGATAAAAGTTTCACTTCTTACAGTTGGTTGCAGATCTGTAAAATCTGTAATGGATGTGAACATTACAGGACAGACAAGAACAGAGCCAGAGGATTACACAGATCGCAACATGCAACAAAGACTAAGACAAAAAAGAAAACAGAGAAAGAGTAGGACTCAAACTGAGAGGGATACAAAGCAAGTTTATAATCTGGAAAAAAAAATGTGTGCTCTAAGTCTTTTTTTAAATAAGTTTTCATTGTGTAAATGTGTAGCCGTTCTTTTGTCTTTGTTGGATTTTGAACTGCTGTTGTGTTTTATAGTGTGAGAAGCGCAGGCACTGAAGAACAAGAACAAAGAGAGGCAACACACATCTGTCCTCTCTGCTCGGCATGCAAGAGACCACCTCCAGCTGTCTGCATAATAAACGCTCCTTCAACCACACATGCACGCACACCCAAAACAAGAAAATAGACAAGCATACGTATGTGTGCGGAAGCACTGTACGCACCGACACAAACACACTGAGCTGAACATTGCTGAGAGCTTGAACATTAAGATGTTGTAATTTTTGGGATAATTAGTTGGCCTGTCAGTTTTATGGCTCTACCTTGCTGGCTCCAAGATTAGACCTCTGAGACCTCCTGCTCTGCTGCATACAGTTCAGCAGTATTGTGTGTGTGTGTAGGTGTGTGTGTGTGTGTGTGTGAGATGCCACAAAGACATGGTTGTAATGCCGCTACTTAATTAGCAAAACCCGATTCAACTTCATCTCTTCCATTAGGAAATCTGAACCCCTATCGCCATCAGTGAGCTTGAGATTCCCTACAGTCATATTTTGAACTATGCCTTGGCATTTGCAGTGGTATAAAATTCATATGTGTCATTTATATTCAAATACCCTGGAATCATATCTCCTCTAAGCATGTATTTCATGGTAAAAAAAAAAAACTGAAGGGAAATAGTTGAAAAAAATAGCCTCACTATATTTTTTAATAATCAGTCAGGTCATTAACATGGAAGCAACGAACTAGAATTTAAAGGGGGGATCAAATGAAGAATAAAAAAAAAAATCTGTGCTTGAGATTGATTTGAGGTGGGGGATGGGGGGGCACCATTGTCCATGCTTGTTAGCAGTTCTTGTTGAAAAAGCTGTTTATAACTATAAATAATTAGTGTAGGAATGATTGGCTTCCTAATCTTAATCTCCACCTAGCAACATGTCATGCTGCATTTGCTGTACTTTGGATGTCTGTATCGCAAAGCTGTGACACTGATTTATAAATTCACGCCCCACAGAAGAGAGGGGTGAAGAGAAGAAGAAGAACTGACTCTGCTCCCTCAAACATGCTGCTATAACTAGAACTGTGAAGATGTCTTTGATGTTTGTTTGACCAATGAATTTTACAAATATTTCACAAAGACTTGAAGAAATTTTGACAGTTCTTGAAAAGAGGTCATGAAATGTATAATTTCAAAGGCAGGGTAAGTGATTTCTGATATCCCAGCGAAAGCACTGCCTCCTTGTCGTGTTCCCCGAGAAAATACATCCCATTGTAAACATTCTCCCAAACCTCTCGCCCTCCCTTCACATAAGCATAAATCCTCCCTCCGTCAAAGACTGGCGGAAGCAATTTTAATCCCAGTTCATATATATATATATATATATATATATATATATATATATATATATATATATATATATATATATATATATATATATATATTTTTTTATTTAGAGAGAGAGGTGGAAGTGACAGCGCAAAGATTTCATGGGTTTATTTCGAACATCACTGCAGCTTGTGAACGTCTTTAATGCTGTGTTTATTGACTGTGATCCATTAGCTTATATAGTCTGTTGGTAATTCATGTCTCTAGTCATACACTTACACACAGAGGAACACGCTGACTCACATGCGCAAAGTGATCATTCATGACTTTAAACAGGTGAAGACAAGCAATTGAATTATTTTCCATAAAGACAATAAACTCGACAATAAAAAGCCTCCTGTTTCCAAACTCCCTGTGTGACAATCAACCTTCTGGCAAGAAGCGTTTATGCTGCATGCAAAAAGCACATTTATGTGTATAATTTTCATGTCAACTCCAAATAAGCTTCCACTCAGATTTAGAATCCCAGTTGTTGCAAATCAAATTAGATGAACTGTCGGTGACAACGTCCAATAGTAGCAGTGTTACAAAACATTGTTATGAAAGAGTTCAACTACTTGCCTCCACAGTGATGAACCCCTTTTTTTTGCCTTCCCCCTGAAACACAAAAGTCAACCTTGAAGCTGACTTAAATTCCTGTTTAATAATGTACCAATTTTTGAAAGAGATGTTACTATCTTTCAGTTAAAAGTAGCATTCTTTTCTTTCTTTCTTTTTTTGTTTTTACTACAGACTATGCCATTGCATTCGATATACTTTATTTTACTAATTTTGTCATATACTGGGTTAAAATGTTTAGCAAATGATTTTCCAGATCCATCCAACTCTGTGTAATAGAACAAGTTTATTAATTTGTAAATGGTGTCTGATGATTTGAAGCTCATATTCAGTCTTGTTCCTTTTAGTGAATAATTGTGCGAGGATCCAACTTGCACTTTCTGCCAAACATTTGATAATGTTAGTATATACATTCATCTTCTTTGTTTAGATGTACGTAACGCCTTCTTTTCTTACGTAGTCCATTCCCCCCTTTTATAATCAGTGCATAGAAAATAAATCATCATAAGAATATAGAATTTCCACGGCAATGTTTGAAATGAGAATTAAAATGCTGGTTCATATTTTATATTCAGCATAAATCCATTTTGACCTGCCACTGCAGAGACACTACTGTTTACAAAACCTACAAGTGAGACAAAAAGAAGGTCATGGCACAGTTTTGTTAAAACCTGTTTTAATCAGTCTAGGGGCACAAACAAACACAGGCTTTTTATAACAGCAATGTTATTTCTTCCACGACTGCCATCCTAAATAAATGATTATTAATCATGAAGAAATGAGATCCTCCTGAGACATTATGATAAGTTTCTAATCTTTAAGCAACAACACCTAAGTATTGGTATTTTACAAAAACATTATTCATGTCATCATCACATTGTACTTAATCTGAAATATTTGTTCAATACATTATAGCATTATATCCGTCATCCTCTTGCATGGTTCTGAAACCTTCTGCTCGTCCTCTGTTTTTGGCTTGGTTTCTGCCTAATTGCCTTCAAAAGCAGTCAGTTTTTCTTTTCAGCAGCTGTTCGCTCTGTGGCATGCCAACTGGCAAAGGTTAGCATATTAGCAAGTTAAATGGAGAACATAACAAAACATGATACCTGCTGAACAGCCAGTGCGTTCTCACTCCCACCTTGTCAGTTGATCAGGTTCTTGGTTAGGAGCATTTATCCTAACAAAAAGAAATTCCTTTAGCATTCCCGTTTAATACGTGGTAGCTGACAAACTTTAGTAATGGTCTTTGATAATTGGCAGTTGAAGGTAGGACACTAAAGCTGGTGGTTCTTTGGTTATGTTTGGTTTGGCAGTGGCGGTTATCAATGCTTTGCATAGGTGATGAGCTTTCCAGCCGGCGGGGGTAATATCACGGGCTTGTTAGAGCTCCAGTTGGACAGTTCGCCTCTGATATTGAAAACCAGCTGCCCATTATTATGCAACATAGGCAGCCCATGTCCACATCCACACAAATGAAATGTGTGTCGGATTTACCCATTATATCCGTCACTTCTCTCCAGGCTCTATTTCTCAGGTCATGTCACAAAATGACAGCAGAGTCTGGTCATACAAGATGGGTATATTGCACATGGCAATAATCATGTTTTCTTTCCTTTGGCTTGCTATTGGCCCAGACAGTTTGAGCGACTAGCCCCAAGGCTGTCTAGCTACAAGTGGATCTGTTGTTCCACATATTGAAGCGTGAAAAATTGAACTTTTCTCAACTTGTCACACGAGCAATGTTTTCAGTGTGACGCAACACCCATAATTCAGCTCTGCAACTCTTGACATCACGCCATTCATAGTTGATGGGCAGCAATGCATATGTATTAACCTATGGTTTTTGAACCATGAACTTCTCCCTGGAATGTCCATGCCTCCTTTACGGTGAAAACAAATGCTACCAACTACTTCTTTAACATTGCTGCATCACATTCATCTTATCCAAAAAAAAAAAAGTAAGGGGGGGTGGCAAAAGGGTTTATTTATTATTTAATTTCTCGCAGAGCGAAGAACAGTGAATGGAGAGATTTGTAGCTTCAGGGAGAATAGATAAAAATAGCAGGTGAGGGTAAAGTCAAAAAAGGAATCAGTTCTCATGTCAGAATTCATAGTAATATAATGTGATCCTTTATTCAAAAGGACTCTTCCAGAAATATATTACATGGAAAGTTAATAAGATACTCTTGATGTTGGGATATGACACCTCAGGCTACTTGGTGGGATCGTTCATCCACTTTGACAGAGGCAGACAGAATAACCATTCCCCAGTTGCAATATCTGAATTTTTTTCTATATGACAATGCTGATCACTGCTCATCAAGCCCTTTTTTTAATGTTGTCATGATAGGACATATGATTTAGACACCGAAACAACAAAGCAACCCTGTAGTCTTATTTCACACCTTTATATTTCATGGCTTGCTTTCATCCAAAAGAGATGAGGATATTGCACAAAGTCAAAGTCCTGCAGATGTCAATGTTTTACTGCACCGCTGGCTAGTTTTTTTTTTCAGTATAAAATATAAATAAATAAAAATGCCTGTCTGCCTCTCCAAAATTAATTGCTTTGGACATACCAGTGAGTTCACATTTCCATCGATGATATGGATAGTAGGGATGCACATGGTTAACCGTTTAACCATTAACCAATAACAGTAATTCTAACTGATTAATACTAATGGTCAATTTTGTTTTTAAGCTACTATATCGAGCCTAATTACCAAATTCCATCAAGACCAACCATTACCTGACGATCAGAGGCTCGTTTTGAGGAGAGGAAAAAGGAACTGAAAACGCGACTTGCAAGTACTAAGTTAATGGCTATTACAACGGACTGCTGGACCGCGCTCACAACAGAGAGCTACGTGACAATTACATGTCACTATATCGATGAGTACTGAAAAGCTAATTCTGCCGTCCTGTTAACGCAGAGCAAGCCAGGTAGACACACAGCTGATAACCTCACTGGTTGATGCAGTGGAGACGTGGGGACTTGGTGTGTCCGCATGCGTCCACGACAACGTGCGCAACATCGTGGCAGCCAATTGGGCGGGTCAGCTGGGTCAGAATGGTGGGATGTTTGTGTGTCGGAATAGTGGTATTTCGGGATGGTGATATGTCTCAATGGTGGCATGTCGGAATGGCAGCATGGAAGGGCATTTAAATCTTATCGGTTAACGATTATTAATCGTTAAAGGGCATCGGTTAACGGTCATTAAAAAAAACCCAAAATGTGCGTCCCTAATGGACAGCTCTCCAAAGTTTCTTTCTTCCTTTCAGGATTTAAAACTTTGCAAGGAGGACGCCTGTTTTTCCTTGTTTCACTTAATGTGAAAGTAAAAACTACAAACACTTAGAACAGAACAAGTTGAAAGTGAGCTTGAGGCCTTGAAATTGTTGTATAATTGTGAAGGTTCTCTCTATTTTAGTCTACCCAAGCAAGAACGGAAAGTGGAAACAACAATTAAAATATTATAGATAAGAGGCCAATCTGGAATATCAGTTTCTGACAAAATGTCTTTGGAAGTTCACCAAACTATTATAATGTATTAGTTAACTCGTACACTCCAAGAAAAACCGACCATTCATAATTTATGATTTTCATTTAATGAGTGAAACTGCAAGGTGCACAGCGAAGAACAAAAGAGCAAAGACAAAACTGAAAAATTCAGGAAAATTCAGACTGCAAACAAAACTCATTATGTAGAAAATCAAAACAAAATGAAAGAAACATGACAATTAAAATCAGCATTACCAGTCAAGTGAGCCAGAGCAGTGATAGAAGCTTCCCCGGGCAACCCTCCAACCTCTGTGAAGCGAACGACGACTAACAGACACCGTGCTGGTCTGAGACTCCACCCTGAAGATGTTGTGAAGACAACGCGCACACGGTCACAACCACGCACGCACATTGCTCAAATGTATACACATATATCCCCCGGCCCTGTCCCGGGCAGCATATGGTGGACCTTGAGGTTCAAGGACACCACTGTTACACAGATTTAGGAAATCCATCACTGACAAACACACATTCATCTCAGTTTTACCCTGCGGGAAACACACGTGCACCCTGCTTTTTCTCAGAGTCGCGAGCGGCTGCCCATTACACACACACACAGAAGACAGATATGGACAGAAGTAGCCACCAGCTCGATGACAGTTATTTTCTGTCTGATGACAGGAGGTGCATGACGCGGTTCAACAAAAGGGTCCAAAGGGAGAACTGAAAAACCGACACACACTTTTAAGCACACAACCTCTTTACTTGACCTTGTGTATCACGCACAATATTTTGTTTGGTTTGTGGAAATGACATCAACCTCATTTCTCTCTAACAGCTTACATATACAGAAATCTGTAAATTCCTCATATTTACTTTGTGCTGCACCAAACTGAAATTGGAAACATGCTTGTTTCTTTTGTTGACATGAGTAGAATTACACTTAAAACAGCCACACAAACACGGAAGTATGCAGGCGTTTTAACATGATACGGAAGGCTGATGCACAGGCAGAAAACGCAGCTTGTGTGACGTATAATCAACAAATGGCAAGCGATTCCTATTTGTCAGCTGCCTGGCCTTGGTGTCTCAGCCTGACATGTTTAAATAATCCAGGTTGTGCTTGAATAAGCATAGCTCCTATCAGCCTCCCATAGATGTGATGGATAATATCTGTTGGCTCAGGCATTTGTCACAACAAAAGGAGAGAGCAAAGACAATGGCTAAACTAACACACAATATATCTAATTCATCAGCTACATTTCCACAATATGCAAGTAAGGTGCTTATGTTTTTTCATTTGTTTGTTTTTTTGTTTTTCACAGAGCAAAGACTTAAATTTGGATCTCTGATATTGCTGTTGTAATTGGTATAATTATCTAATAGATTATAATTCTTTAATTTATTTAACATTATTTCCATGCATTTGCAGACTGCTAGGACTGCTAGGAATATTTGCAAGAATAAACATGTTGAATTTTTATTTCAGCCTCCAAGACAGTTATTGCTGTGACAAAGACAGTTGCTGTGAGATTTACATGATCCTGATTAACAAGAATCCCTAAACTGGAAGAGCATAACTTGCGTGTGTGTGCATGCACGCGTGAAGGACTAATTAGCCTGTTTGTTCCACATGCTTTATGGATCCTGAGGGGACGACAGGAGATGGGCACTCACACACCTTCCTCCCCACAGAGTCCATCTGTTGGACAGGCGTGCAAACATACACACGTTCGCCTGTGCCCTGCCTGGGACAGGCCCAATAAATAAAACTGCTGGTGCTGTTTACAGTGACCAAAAGAACTGTAGAGACATGTAGCAACTCACATCAAAATTCACCTACTGAAACTTCATCTATCCATCCATCCATTATCTGCATTATCCCAGTTCTTCCTATTCAGCCTCATGGAGATCTGCTGGAGCCTGTCCCAGTTATCTTAAGGGGGACGGGGAGGTTACACCCTGGACAGACCACCGGTGACATCACAGTCATTGTTAATACATAACTGAAAAAGTATCAGTGCTAGAATAATTATCTGATTCAACAATTCTAATATTTTCAGATGCACTGTGTTCCTCAAAACTTGCAAGGCATCAATTTTCCCAGCTTCAAACACAGAATTCTGTTATTCTCTGGTGCATCTTTCAATCGATCACAAAGGGTTCATGACCTCACAGCAAAATAAAGGCTTGAACTCTCTTCTCCACTTCCTGCTCAGTGTTTATAGATTTAAAAAGCCTTTGGAGGACAGTGAAGAAAAGAAAGCCAAATTCACAGTCTTGAAATAAATATGTAATGCACAACCTGCTAGGAATTTTATCACTTTTGTTAACAAATTGAGTCATGAAAATGTGCCTCGTAAATTTCAAACAGCTACATGAGTATGCCACTTCTGCTGTGCAGCAGTATATTTCAAAAACAAACTAAAGGGTTATGAAGAATATACTTTTCAGATCAAAGTGATCCATCCCCTGCATGAAGTTTTCACAAACTGCCAGCCTACAGGCTGTGTACATCCCAGTGAAATTTATTTGATTATTGCAATCCAGTAACACTGCTCAACTCAAGAACTCAAACAAGGATCCCCCACTGGAAACCATCAAAAACTCTGCAGCAAAACAAAGAGAGGCAGTGGAGTCAATATTCCACCCTTCTTAGAGACGCGTAACTGTGAGGCTGAGCTATAACACATTATGTGGTAAGCTCTTTCTCACTTGGCTGACCTTCAATAAAGCCTCATATGAGAAGAAAATACTATTCTCACCTCACTCCAGGGCCAGAAGTGGCTCGCTGTAGGCTGTGTTTGTGTGTGTGTGTGTCTGTGCGTTCCCATATCTCTGTTCTATTTTCAGTTAGATACTACGTTCATAAAACCACAGCCATCTAATTGGTGATTTACCACTTTATTAGCTTATTATATACCATAGAATACTTCTTTTGTAGCTGTTGTTGTAGCTGTTGTAATCACTAGACCTTATAAGGAAGAAGGGGTAAAAATACAAATTAAAGTTTAACAGACTTATAAATTAGTGTAGAGTTGGCACTGGGAAACAAACTTGAAAGCTAATTGGACAAAAATATATACCTCCAAGACAAGTTGATGTTTTTTAATTGTGAGTCTTCAGCAGCTGGAGTGGATATAATAATTTACTACAAATCCGCATCGGATCAGAAAGCAGCTGATGATGTATGGTATATGTTTTTTTGCAGACCAGCTGGTAGTTGTTCACCTTATAAATACCTGAAACACATCCCAACCCACAGGTGGTTGCAAGTTTGCAATGCATTGACATATTTGAAGCCCAGCCACTGGAAGGTGTCCAGATAACCAAGCTGCCTTAAATGGCTTTTATTTTGGTACACAAATTTATGAAATGATGATCAAGATGCCCTGCGATGGACTAGCGACCTGTTCAGGGTGTACCCCTACCTTTCGCCCGAAGGGAGCTGGGACAGGCTTCAGCAGATCCCTGTGACCATGTATAGGACTAAACGAGTATGGATAAAGGATGGATGGTCAAGACACAGACTGACTGGTAAACTGACAGCTTTGCTTTTTGGCTCAGCCTTTTCTTTGTCATGGCAGACCAACATAACTTCCACGTTGCTGCAGATGCTACCCAAGTCCACTTGCCAATCTTTTGCTTCCTTCTACAGCCGTTTTTGAACAAAGCTCTGAGACATTTAGACTCTTCCACTTAAAATTCTTCTAATTCCTAATTCAGAGTAGCCAATCCACCCTTTCATGATTGAGGTGCTGATTCACTCTTCACACTCTTCTCCAAACCACCCCAGTACCAGGTGAAGATCTTTGCTCAATGAGGCCAACAGAACCACATCACCTGTAAAAAAAAACAAAAAAAACAAAAAACAAAGATGAAGTCTATAATCTATAAATTTTGGCCATAAATGAGTTTGACTAATTGGTCAAGCTAACTCAAGATGTTATGTTTAATTGCTTCCCATTCAAGATTTTTCAGGCTTGCCATCACCTGGATGACATAAAGATTATAAATAGAAGGCAGTCCTGGGGGAGTCCAACATTCACCAAAAACGGGCCGCCCCGGTAGCACAGTACAGAGGCTGCAGTCCTTGTGCAGCTGGTCACGGGTTTGACTCCCAGCCTGGATTCCCTTTCTTCCCTATCTCTCTCCACTATGAATAAAGGCCACTAGTTCAAAAAAAAAAAAAAAAAAAAAGTCTAACTGCCAGCAACCCAAACCAAGCCCAATCCCAATCCAAATACAGCGCGACTGTAATGCCTGTGGCGAATGTCCCAGTGGTCCTAGACCAACTCCCACAGCGAAGGAGAGACAGCACCTGGCACAGACTTTTCCTTGGAGGCAGAGAGGTGTGTTCCCTTGTGGATGTGTTCACAAACACAGGGATATTGATCCCAGCCTGCCAACCCAGAGGCACTGTTCCTGTCATACACTTGATGTAGCACCAGGACGTTGACCAACACAGCCCAACAACATCCAGAGCCTTACAGAACCCAGGTAGAATATCATCTACCGGTGGGTCCTGCTGCTTGTGTGATAGGCTAGTATCGCTAAATTCCCCATCCTTTGCTTCCATGACAGATGACTTATCAGTCTATTATTAGACTTAACTGCAACATTGACGATAAACCAGTTCTGATCCAGCTGTGTTTTGTATCAAGGATTTTCTTCACAAGTCAACTGTTGAAACTCTGTCAGTATCATTTGAAACATTGACAAATGAAATATTAAAATTGTTATTTTGACACAGAGCATGCTGCAGTGAACAGTATCTGAAATCATTTTGACTTTGAGGAGCTCCATTCTTTTACCAGCAGTGTAAGTAGCTGTGTGTGTGTGTGTGTTACTGTAAAACGTGTTAATCCTTTTCATTTGTCTGTGAGCTGATATGTCTGTGACTGTCATATCCTCAGGATAGTAGGAATTTTCAGAAAAAAAAAGTTCATTCAAAGGACAGAGAGATTCAATCAGAGGAAATAAAAGGTTTAAAGAGCTAAACCTGAATGACACAAAGATTGAGCCTGATTCATGGAAGTCAGCTGTAAAAGTTTCCATTAGGGAATATCATATAAAAGTTTGAATTAATTATGTGAGATAAAATGTCTAATTACAGATCTGATTTGAAGTAGGTTGCTTCAAGGCTGTTGATGGAAAACTTTATTAATGATGAAATTTCCGAAATTTAACACAATAATACGCTACATTTTTTGCTTCCTTTAAACTATGTGATTAAGGAAATAAAATACCAGCAAAACAACTTTTACATAAGGGGGTTATTTTTCCTTCTCTTCACAGCAAGCCACAGTTGGATGTTGTTTTCACATGCTCACTCCTCTGGCCATCACTCATTATTAATTTCTTTCTGTTTTTTCTTCCATATATTAAACTTCTATCACTTGCTTTACCCGCTACCTCCTACTCTCTTCCTCCCTCAGTGGGATTCCGGGTCCTGAACTACGTTCTCTGCCGACTGTGACCTCTTAGGTCACATCCTGCGTGTTCCTGACCCAAAGAGTCAGAACAGCCTTGGGAAAGTATCGGTAGACTGATTTACCGATTCACGGGACAGTGGAGCATTTGGGAGGTCAACAGGGTTTTGCTGTGCTTCACTATCCCACGAGCAAGGCCTGTACCCTAAGTTTGTGGTGATTTAGTGATGGCCTTTCTGGATCTGAGGAACGATGTCAAAGGACTCCTCCCGGGAAACATGGAGAAATCTGAGAAGTGTGTTGCAACAGACTTATGTCTCTGTATGCTGCTTCATCATTTTAGACAAAGTTGGAATGTGAGGGACATAAAATTTGGTTTGGTTATTAGATAAGGTAGCAAGAAGCATATTTCTCAGTCTCATGATATTTAACTTTTACCTGTCTGTTTTATAACAAATTAAGACATGTTAATGAGTTAAGATGCTACATATTTGAGATACATAGAGGTGTTTATAGAAGACTTGTTATTGCTGGAATTGATGCAAGCAAACACAGTGTGAGTAAGTGAGTCAGGAAATTTCTTCAAGTTAAAAGAAAACAATGCATTTTGTTGCTGTTCTGGCAGAATTTGAAGCTCTGAGAGTTTTATTATTATTATTGTTATATAACGAAAATGTTTCTCAGCAGCATTTTTATATTAAATTCTAAAATGTAATGCAATTAATATTTTGTTAATCCTGAAAGGGGTATTATATTGTTCAATCAACTTGTCAAAATTATTTTTTACAGAACATTTAGAGAAATTGTGCAACATAATGTGATTTACAGGATTAAAAAAAAAAATTGGTTGAGCACGACACTCCTTACTTGTGGTGTTTTTCGGTTTCTGAGTTTAGTCCACTCCACTGTGTCTTGTCCAGTTTTCCCTGTCCTTGGTCTATATTGTTTCCTGTTTTACTTTGAAGGTCTGTCTTGTATTCGTAGCAGCATTGCCAGGTGTACGATAATCATCGTATTCGTACGATAATTTGGCCCTCTGTACGATGTACGATCAAAAATCCAAAAAAGAGGCCAAATGTACGGATAATTTGACTATTTCAAATTATTGCCTGCCGCAACTGTCTGCCAGTGTGTTTTTTTTTGTTTGTTTGTTTTTTTTTTTGTGAACCCTGAAGGCATCTATTCCCATGTGACATGTTTCCAGGCCAACTGTGCTTTGCTGAGCGTGAGCATCTCAGGAACAACGAACACGATAGGCTGAATGGTCTGAATGGTCCCACGTCGGTGCTGTCGTGGTGTAACACACAACAGGAGCGACATTGGAAACCTTCCCAAATCCGACAAACTTGTCTTTGAAACATGAATGTCATTCCCGACACTGAAATGAACATGAAGACGTTTGCATTTGGAGTCCTGTCAATCTTTGGATCCACATTACTGATGTGAGCAGGTTTTCTCCAGCATGAACTACAACAAATTTTATGTTATGTTTTATGTTCAGGCTCGATGGTTGATTGCGGTACGTGGCTGAGGAGAAAAGAAGAGGATGACAACACACTGAAATGGACTTAAGCCATAATTAAATACAAACTGTGCCTTTTTTTACATTTACATTTTTTAAGTTATCAAGCTAGCACCTGGACAGCCTCCACAGTGGATCAGAGAAAGTTGCCCACCATATAGGAGGTCCCAGGTTTGAATCCTAGTTGTGTCAGGAAGGGTAACCAGGATAAAACTTGTGTCAAGCTTCTAATGTGGATCACTCCACTATGGTGACTCCAAACAGAGGAATGGCTGAAATGGAGGTCTATTTCTAATCCCAGGACACTTTTGGTCAAATTCATTTCTCCTCGCCTATTGGCTGCCCCTGTCATAAGTACAGAGTAAACAAACAAAAAAAAGGTACAGCCCAGGTGTTACGGCCCAGAGAAGGTGAGGGAGCCAAGTAGGAAATAAGGGGAGTAACAAGGCTTGTAAATAAGGCGGTTAGATGTTTATTAATGGTAAGAAGAAAAAAATATAATAAAACAAAATAACATTGATCCAACAATGATCCGAAAAAAGAGGTTTAACACAGGCAGAGCTCTTACGCAGAGCAGCAACAAACACAGCAATACAATATAACACAATAAGCTACACTAGCCAACAAGTTGCTCCGAAATCACACAACGGCAGCAGATCTGTCGGTGGTCTGACAGTCTGCCACGAATGAAGCTCTGACATTTCCTTTATAGTGGGGATGGCAATGGGAGGCGGGCCCAGGTGATGGCAACGCTGCTCAGCTGTTCCAAGGGGGCGGAGCTCAGTTAAGGGAATCCCGGGAATGTCACTCCTCTTCTGTACTGCAGACGGGAAAGCCCACGGAATGTGTGATGCCACCAGACATTGGAAACAAGGGAAACAAGGGAGGGTTCTTGCTCATGATTGGGCGCTTTGAAGGAGGAGGAAGAAGGAGCCAGGTATGTCTTGTTTTTTTTTTTTTTAAATAATCCATTTATTGGTCTTTTTTTGAAATAAGACATTAAAACAATACAATATTAAAAGTAAACTAGGACAGGACAAATACTACAAACACAAATACACACTTAAATACACAGGTCCACAAACGAGAGGCAGGTGCAGGGGATCAAGATAACGAGGGGAAGCAAGCAAAACAGATAACAACGGAGACAAGACAGACCTTCAAAGTAAAACAGGAAACAGAGCAGACGAGAGACAGGGACGCCAACTTGACAGACATGCACACACAGGGCTGCCATGGCTGACCCAGGCCATGACAGAAATATGTGGTAAGTCACTCAGGGATAGCTGGGAAGTCCAGCTCGCGAACATAGACAAAAAAGGGGTCCCATGTCTTTCCTGTCTACCGGAGACGGGGGAAAAATGTGATTTGCAGTTATTGGAGCCAATGGGGAGTATGTTTGGAGACCAAAGCAACGTCTGAACTGATTCCAGATCTGCAGGGGCACTTTACCAATTATATTTTTTGTGTAAGAAGAGGGACTCTTAATAGGGGAATGAGCTAAAGCTGAGAGTGATGATGGGCCACATGAAGCAGCTTCCATTTTAAGCCAAATAGGAGGGGAGGGGTAACTGTCAAAGTGTAACCACATTTGAATCGTTCTAATATTGGCTGCCCAGTAGTAAAATCTCAAATTTTGTAGAGCCAAACCTCCGAGTGCCTTTGGCCTCTGCAAAAATTGCTTGTGGATCCTTGGGATTTTCTTGTTCCAAACAAATTCTGGAATAATGGCATCGACTTTACTAATAAACTTTTGTGGGAGGAAAATAGGTACGCACTGAAATTAAATATAAAAATTTTGGAAGTGTGTTCATTTTGGCAGTTAATTCGGGCAGCTAGAGAAAGGTGTAGCACTGACCAGTGGTCAAAATCTTTTTGTATAGGGGTCAGAAGGAGGACAAATTGGAATTATAAAGATTTTTTAAAAATGTCAGTTACCTGAACCCCTAATTAAGTGAAACTACGCCTTACGATCTTAAATGGCAAGCTATGAGTTAGGTATTCATGTGCTGCCTTATTCAAAGGAAATAACTCACTTTTATTTAAAGTTTAATTTGTAGCCTGAATAAGGCACCAAAAGAGCTTAATTTAGTGAGAACCGCAGGGATAGAGACAGAAAAGTTTGAAATGTAAAGCAGCAGATCATCTGCATAGAGAGAGACTCTCTGTTCCATCCCATGCCTTAAAATACCTGTAATGTGGGAGGTCAGAACGGAGCGCAATGGAGAGCGGCTCGATGGCTAACACGAACAAAAGGGGACTAAGTATGAAGATTGGGCGTTATTTGTTCTCACCGAGGCTACGGGGGATGAATAAAGGAATTTCACCCACCTAACAAAATTCTTGCCAAAGCCAAACTTCTCTAAGGTATAAAAAAGATACCTCCACTCCACACAATCAAAGGCTTTTTCAGCATCCAGTGATATTACAGCTTCTGGTACAGCAGTCCTAGGATGTTGGTAAATCGTATTAAATAGTTGAAAATTGAAAAAGGAGTGCCTGTCTTAAATAAATCCAGTTTGGTGGGAAGAGATAATGGTTGGTAAAACAGTTTCCAAACGTAAAGCAAGCATTTTAGATAGATTTAACAAACTAATCGGGTGGTAGGAAGAGCAAGCAAGGGGATCTTTATTCTTTTTAAGGTTAAGAGAGATAGAAGCTTGGGGGTAAATGAAGAGATGTAAAAGACTCATTAAACATATCTAACAAAATGGGAGACAGTTTGTGTTGAAATCTTCTGTAAAATTTGAGTGGGTAGCCACTCAAATTTTACTGGGCATCTTCCACTTTGCATGGATCTGATAGCAACAGAAAGTTCATAAACGGTTATAGGCATCTCCAACTCTTCAACCATGTCCGGATGGACTGGAGGAATTTTGAGCGTAGTAAAGAAACTATCAAAATCCTGCGTATCAGAATTAACTTCCGATGTGTCTGTGGATATTCTCATTTATCCAGGTAAATTCCATTCTCGCAACAATTGAAATCATAGGCAACTGGACATCTGGAAGACGTTTCGCCTCTTGGATAAGAGGCGAAACGTCTTCTAGACAAATCTAAGTCCAGTTGCCTATGATTCAATTGTTGCGAGAAAACTTCCGATGTGTACAGTGAAGCATAATAGTTTTTAAATTCCTCATTAATTATTTCAGGGTCTATGGTAATATCCACAGCCATTTGAATTTGGTGTGAGGAGATGGGTTGTCATAACTGGTGGGCTAGTAACCTGCCAGCCTTGTCACCCTGTTCACAGTAATTACTTCTGGACTTAAGGACTAGTTCAACAGCATGGTCTGTGGACAACGTGTTGAATTCTGACTGGAGAAACAAGCGTTCTCTATGCAAGTCTGGAGTTGATGATGTGGTATATAAACTGTCCAGCTGACCAATACGTTTTGTCAATTCATCCAATTTCTTCCTCTTTTGTTTTCTCTCATTACTTACATAAGAGATTATTTGCCCTCTGATGTTTCCCACAGTATAGAAGCAGAAATATCAGGGGTCTTATTCATACTCAAAAATATATCAATTTGGTTTGATATGAATTCCACGAAAATTTTCATCTGAGAGTAAACGCACATTAAAACACCATGGGGTATGTGCATGAGGATTCCCCTTAAATTGGACATTCATTGTGACAGGAGAGTGATCAGAAATGACTGTGGCCTCATAAGAGCAAGAGCTCACAGAAGGGAGAAATCTATTATCCACCAAAAAGTATTTCTCTATTCCGTGCTCTATTCGTGTAAAAGTGTGGTGCACATGGGAAAAAATCTTTCTTACCGGAAGGATTTAAAAAAAGCCAGGCATCCAAAATTGCAAACTCATCCATGAAGGTCTTAATTGTTCTAGGAGATTTTGAGGGTGGAGTGATCTTCGATGAGGAACGGTCTAGTTTTGGGCACAACCATAGCAGTTAAAGTCACCTTCTAAAATAAGGAGATGTGAGGACATACCAGGTAAATTGGAGAAGAGCTGTGTCATGGAACACATTCTGTGGCTTCAAATTCATTTTCTTTGTACCACCTTGTGGCGGTTAGTGGTATTAAACAGGTTTGACTGTTAAGTGTTTTCTGAGTGGTCAGTTCAGATCACATGACTCAAAAGCCGGAAGTAGGCCTGGAAAAAGATGAAAACCTCTCCATGTGGTCAGTCTGAGAGCTCCTTGCCTACTCTTCTTCTCGTTTTAGCCTTGGAGACTCATTGCTTGTAAGTTCATATTTGTTTTTGTGCAAACGTGCATATCTTTTATTTGAAATTCATATGTTTAAGTTAAAAACAAACCAGATGATTATTATTACATGAATAATTCATTTGTAAAGTTGTTAAAGGTAAAAATGCTGATGGTAGAAATGTTAAGCCAAGCTAAATGTAGCTTCTTGTTCTAGCATTTGGCATATAAGCAATGTAAATTATTAATATTTTTGGAACTAAAGCTGTGCAAATTTGTTTATTTCAGTTTTACATAAAGAATGGAAAGAAGAGAAACTGCATCAGACTTTCTCTAAATCCTGTGTGTTAGCTATCTGTTAGTGAAATGTAGATGCTACACGTATCAGGGACAGAATAAGTTGTCTAAAGAAATCCGGGTTATCCCAATTGGGGGCATATACATTCACTAGAACAACCAGAGTGTCATACAGCTTACCTGTAACAATAAGATACCTGCCACCTGGATCAGAGACAAACAACAAATTACAGCATATAAAGGGAACTGATATATGCAGCAAAATTGCAACCCCTCTAGACTTGCTATGAAATGACGAATAATAGGTGTGACCAATCCAACGACTCTTGGGCCTAGGATAAACAGATGGTTTGAAGTGTGTGAAGTGTGTTAAGGTGATGTAGCACCCTGTTGCGCTTCACTTAAGCACCTTACCATCAGGATGTTGTGTCAACCCAGACTGAGTCATTCAGAACTAATAGAGAAGGGTAAAGACATTGGTGACATTGACAGGTCGGATCGACCTCACAGTGAGTTTGAAGATTTTATATAGACCAGCAACACAGCAAGTGAAAAAAGAAAAAAATAAGAACAGAAAATTAAATATACATAAAGGAATCACACATAACCCTCACCCTATCCCACCCACGCACAGGCATCTCCCCCACTGAGATGTGTGCAGTAAACTCCACAAACCCAAATATTCCAAAACGCTCCATGGTAGCTCTAACACAAACTCAACATAGCTACCTGAGATCAAATGTGACTTAAAGAGCAAATAAATACACATCATACAAACTTTTGTATACCCCTACCTGAATCAGCAACTAACAACACACACAAAGCACAAAGTGTTATCAGGTCGATAGGGTAAGGAAAAAAGAAAAGAAAAAAGATTTTTAAAAAAGCAGTTCACACTGTGAACAGTCCGGCTGAAGCATAGAAAAAACACACAAATCACTTAGGCTTTCTTCATACCATAACCGGACAGAGCCGTCTACTTACAGTTTTTATTAACAAAGTCAGCTGCTGCAGTAGGATTTTCAAACCTGTGCGACGTCCCGTCTGGCATGGTGACTTTGAGCACCGCTGGGAAAAGAAGACCGAACTTCACCTCTGGAAAGGAGCGGAGACTGCGCTTCACCGTGGCAAACGCGGCTCGCTTCTTGGCGAAAGAGGATGTATTATCAGGAAACAGAAATTTTCTTGCTATTGTAGAGAAGTGGAGTGTCCCTGGCTCGCTGTAGAATCAGGTTCTGTACGTGAAAGAAGTGGGTCCTCGCAACAAACAACCAAGGTGGATTTCCCTCTCTGGGTTTCTCTCACGGGGTCCGGTGGGCACGGTCGAGTAGGGGTTTGTCGGTTAGTCCGAGCGTTTCCTGCAGTAACTGAGAGATGAGGTCAGTGGCTCGGGGTCCCTCTGCGTGGTATGCCAACCACGCGTATGTTATTCCTTCTGGACCTGCCCTCCAGGTCTTCGCACTTGTTCTCCAGACGGACAGCTTCTTTGGTTAACTTGCTAATGGTGGCTTTCAACCGGTTGATCCGAGTGCTGTGATCGGTGGCGGTGCACCTCAAGTTCACGCACCGTCTCCTCATGAGCATCCACCGCATGCTGAAGTGGTTCAATAGAACTCTTTAATTCCTGCCTAACAGCTGATATCTCAGACCGCAGGCTTTTGGACAGATCGTCAATTTTCCCAAATATGTCTCCTTTCAGGGAGCCTATCATAGACTGGAGTAGGTTAGCATCAAGGGTGCAGCCAGTGTTAGCCTCGATTGACGTCGAGGAAGCAGGCTCTGTGGAGTGGCCTCCTCTCACGGCGTCTTTTAGATGAAGGTTCGACATCGTGGTCAGTCAGGAGTTAAAATATTGCAGCCAGAAAGTTTACTAAGATAGTTATTAGGTTAGACGGAACTACAAAAATACAAACTTGTACGATGAAAAGTGTAATTAAATCACATTCTCTCAGAGCAGTAAAGGGACACGTCTACTCTCCTCGGTGCTCCATAGCGCCCCCCAGGTGTGTCTTGTTGATGTTTTGTTCAAATATCAACAAAAATGAAGACATCCAGAAATCACCTACCCTACCTTTAAGGGTTGTGCCAAATCTCTTAGAGTTATCTATCCATTACCCTAAATGCCAGAACCTGGATTATTGGATCCTGTTTTTGAAGTGGTCAAAGTCAGGCCCACATGCCATTTAAGGAGATTAAGTGCCATCTCTATGTTGAGAACAAATTTACCTCTTTTGCATACCTTCAGTCTAAATTTAAACCCCTCCTACACATTTGTAGGTGGGACTATTTTTTTTTCAGTATTTAAAAATCAGAAGTGACACTGAGTCAAAGTTAGATATTCACTGTCTAACAAATTCATATTATGTTTAAAAATCCCACACACTCTTGATATCAAAGTTTATCAGTCTTTTCCTGCTGGCAACTTCTTCTTCACACATTAAAGAAGCTTGGATCAATGATAATGGAGGGGTGATTTCATACTTCATCAAAGCCAGATGAAAAATCAGCAAGTTTAGGATTAATCTGATTCTTGGACTTTTCTATGACAAAAATTAACAGGATTTTCACTATCTTTTCTACTATATGTGATAAATGCAATGCTGCAAATGGGACTTGAGCTCATCTTTTTTGGAGTTGTCCCAAACCAAAAGAATTTCTGGAACACGATCTTCCAATTGCACAGAGACAGATACTGTAGGTCATAATGACCTACTAATCATTCTAGGGTGTATTAATCAACCACTGACTATCCCTCTGGCATTGCAGCAAGTGTTTACTTTCATAACTGCAAAAAGGTTATTTAAAGGAAATGGAAGGCAGCTTCTCCGTTTTGTTTGAAAAGATGGCTAAATGAAAGGTTTTCTTGTTTGTACATTTGTTTGAAAAGATGGCTGAATGAAAGGTTTTCTTGTTTGTACATTTCAAACATAGGGGGACCTTTAGTGTACTAGTTTTATGCAGTTTTGTTTATAATTGTACCGTTGCCAGTGGACGGAAGGATTTCCTTTCACAAGAAGTTCACATTATCTTGAAGGCTTCTATAAGCTTCTTATCCCTTTCTCCAATCAGGTTTGGAAGCAGAAGTGCCTGAGAAACAACCCTCCACTCTGCTCTGTAAAAATATGCACAGGGTCTATTTTGCCATTTAGCAGCAGCTGAACTATGTCAGTTTTCATATAGCAGATTAAACTGGCAGGAAGTCAGACACAAAAATGGAATAGAGAATCTGGTCAGTTATCAAAATAAAACTCCATGACAATTTAGACATTGACATTACCTTGAGGCTTCGAAGAGATTCCAGCCACATTTCAGTGTGATTCTTTCATGATCTCAGAAAGCAGGTCAGCCAGTAAGCTCACAAATACCATCTTTTGACATCTTTTTTCGGCTTTTCAAAATTATTTTTGGATAGAATTGAATAGCTTCATTCATACCAAAAGGGAAATTATATTGTTGCTGTGAAAAATAATTTTGAAAAATATAAGGATGTAAGGGTCAAAATGTTGAATATTAGATCTTCATGAGATCATCATGAATGCACTGAAGTGCTGTGTTTGTTACCTGGCAACAGCTGTAGTGATGATGGCCATGCAGCATTGGCAGGTATCACAGGTGACCTTTAGGTAGACGGCAAACTTACATCCAACAGTCCAACATCTGGAATGCAGATGTGGCTCCTTCACAGTCATGTGTTCAGATTTACATTATCTGTAGTTAAAAAGACTGCAAACAACCCTGACCCACTTTTTTTGCAACACTCCCCCTCTCTCCTGCCACTGCTACAAACTTATCCATCCCTCCTCACAGTCTCACACTCCTCAATGATGATCAAGGGGAAAAAAAAATCTCTTATTTTTTTGCTGTGCATCATTCTCCTGTTCTACATCCTTGACCTCTCCTCTTAAAGCATCTGCATTTGACATCTTTTTGTGATCATTAGCAGGTCTTCAGGAAGCTCAGTCTGCTGCTTCCGCAGGCAAACATCTTTCCGTTGTCATGGATTCTCATCATAGCAAATGTTAAAAAGTGCTGGAAATGTGAGTGGAATCCGACAGGCAGATCAGCATCAGCATCTCCCGGCATCAGGGCATATATTGCGACAAGTTGCAAAACCAAAGCCAGACAGGATGGTCTCAGTCACCTTTGACATTTTTTAAATGTATTTATTTTCTAAGAATATTGGCCAAACTGTTTGAGGTCCACCAGGGCTCTTCATTTGCTACTCTGGCTTTTTTTTTTCTTTAATGAGTGTGCAGCTTTGTGCATTACATTGAGGGAACTTGTGCAACATTTTTCTTTTTTCTATAAACAGCTCCAGAGTAGTCGACGACACAGAGCCAGCCAGTTTGTTCGGTTTCTTTGCATCGCTAACTCTTACACTGCTGTTCCAAGCAGTGACTGCAATGAAAACCCCTTTTTATGCAGACTTATATACATACTTATATTCATTCAAGATAACATATTCATACATTTATTAGATGAAATAAAAAATAAAAAACTCTTCATGCTTGACATTCTCCCTCTACAGCCAATATATCTATAAAATAAAGCATATCTTAGCAGGCCAAACTTGGAAAAAAAAAGAAGAAGTAGAAAACAGTAATGTTAACACATCACTTTATTGGTCCTTGCAGAAAACCTAGTTTTCTCATAACCATTTTTAAAGGTTGGCCAAAGGAAGGAGTCAACCGCAAAGCAGCATGACAAAAAGTGAAAAAGCATTTACAGGTCTATGTAATGCAGTTGCTTTTGAATTTTGGCACCCATTTATGTTAGCATTATTTTCTCTGCTGCTGTTTTAGCTGTACTTGAGATGGGAGAAACTAAACTGTGAATCTGGGAAGTGATGACCTTTAACTTGGTCTTGGATTCAAAACTACTGTATGACTGTAATCATCAGAAGAATCAAAAATAAATCTTAAATGTGTTATATATGTACCTGACATACAGTATGTGTCAGCAGTATTTCAAAAACAAGAATTTATTACTTGTCTGGGTAACTAACAACTGGACATTGCAGCAGAGCCAAATAAGATGTTCAAGAAAGTAATAATTAAGGAGAAAATGAGAGAGTGACCCAGAATGTGACCAAATAAAAGTAAATCTTTGATGGCATTGTGAAAGTAAATTATCCTCCACCACCGACATGGAGACTCAAAGTGCTAAAAACTGAAAAGGCTCCTCTGTTCTCCTTTAAGTGCACATTCACCCAGGCTGGGGCTTCGTCACTGTCACAAAATGGCATACCCTTTTAAGGATTGACAAAACTCAAAAAAGGGGTACAAAGAAATCAGCTTGCTTTACACAGTGACAGTGATGAGACCATGGAATGATCTGATATCTCACTGTAACATTTTATTTTTGGTAAAAGCATATTTATCGAATCTTAAATACATCTAAACAACATTCTGCAGCCTGACCTTTCAAACTTCAAGCCATGAAGCTGGATTCATTTCTCTGCACACACTGGCGACTGATTCACAGGCTACATTACAGCCACCAATACTCTAAAACCCTGAGAGGCTGCTGGATCAGAGGACCTGCCCTGGGAATTCCTTCCATAATGAGCTGTCCTCTGATAATGCTGAGAACCTCCTCCGGTATAAGAGTGAAGGGGATGGCACTTGACCCCCACTTGACCTTTGCCTCCTTCCTTTTGACTATAAAATGAATATTGTCAAACTAGGCAAGGACTACTTCATTATCTTATTTGGAAAAAAAAAAACTCAAAAAGAGAAGGTAGAATGCCCTCTCTGGATTTAGGATAAGGTTTTGCCTCAAGTGGAGGAGTTGAAGTATCTCAGGGTCTTGATCACTAGTGATGGAAGAATGGAGCAGGAGATCGACAGGCAGATTGGGGGTGGCATCTGCAGCAATGCAGACTCTGTACCGGTCTGTTGTGGTGAAGAGAGAGCTGAGCCAAAGGGCTAGTCTCTCTGTCTCTCTGTCGATCTTTATTCAGACCCTCACCTATGGTCATGAGCTGTTGTTAATGACCAAAAGAATGAGATCACGGATACAAGCATCTGAAACGAGTTTCCTCTGTAGGGTGGACTCTCCCTTAATGAAAGGGTGAGAAGCTTAGTCATCCAAGGAGGATTTGGAGTAGAGTTTCTGCTCCTCCACAGCAAAAGAAGCCAGCTGAGGTGGTTCTGGTTAGGATGTCTTTCGGGACGCCTCCCCAGGAAGCTACTCCAGGCTTGTTCAAGTGTCCCGGGGACCCAGGGCAGACTGAGGACATGCTGGAGAAATTATTTCTCTCGGCTGTCTTGTGCATGCCTTTGTATCCCCCTGGAGGAGCTGGAGGAGGTGTCTGAGAAGAGAGAGGCCTGGTTCTCTTCGCTCAGGCTCCTGCTGCCTCGTCTCAGATAGGATGAGTGGAAGTTAATGGTTGGATGGATCGATGGGAAAAAAATCTTAATTATGATTCCATATTTCATTATAATTCATCTCACTCGTTACATCCTTATGGATTACAATTACAACAACTCATCCTATACTGTGAAATCTACTAAAAGAACAATGAACAATGATCTAACATATTGTGTACTTCGTGCTGCTCACATGAATGAGTATGGACACATTTATGTGATCATTAATTCTTTGCTCCATGGCAGATATCCAGGTAGCCTTTTCCCTTTTAAATCATGACAGTTTTTTTTTCCATCTTCACAAGTGTAAATTGTTTTTCCAATTCTGAGAGGTACGTTGTCCATTTTCTGCTGTCACTATTATGATTTCAAGGCTCTATACAGGATGTCTACATAACTTTGTTATGACCATGTGCAACCCTGAGTTAACTACCATGGAGTTAAACCAATTCATAATCATTGTTGTGGAACTGACAGCTCGGGTTTAGTTGATGCAAGTCCCATAGTTTCAAAGTAGCTTTACGTGTACCTCCCAAGAAATACAGTTACCCGTTAAAAACCACAGCAGCTGTGATTGGTCTGCTTGGTTTGCTGTGTTTACACAACATACTACTTCGGTCTGAGCTAAAGAGTGAACTGACTGTTTCTGAGCTCTTTTGCTGTGTATAAACACAGCAAAGCAGATGGATGATGCTAATTGGCTTGTCATCTATTCTAAACTAAGAAGTTTGGGAAAACCTACCCATTCTTTTTCCATGAGTGTGTCAAAACTTTTGATCGGAATTTTATTCATTCATTTATTTGTTTACTTATTTCCAAATAGTATTGTTCAAATGCAGCTGAGATGTGTCAGAAAGAGAAAAAAAAGCATAGGGGCACATGAAGATATGCCTTTGTTGTGTCTCTAAATGAGTTTTATGTCAGGTTGGACTTGTACACAGAGCATCCTTGTAGACATAAATACACCAGATGGATCATTTTTTTGGATGTAGATATAACCCAATTTTCATGGATTAGCTTGACATCCTGTGTTCCTATTGAACATTATCAGAGTTTTAAGGGTTTGTATATTTTAGTTTTTCTGGCAGAGAGCATTAAACACACTGTGCAGGAATGTGTGTCCTCCCCATCACTTTGTTCCCTTTAGATTTTAAAAGAACCAGTTAGCATCCTCCATCTGCTGCTGTTTTGTTAATCAGAAAAATACTCTATAAACGTGGAACCTCTTTTATTTTCTCATCGACTGACTGCAACTATATTTAATTGGGTTATGGGAATGGGAGCTGGAATGTGCAATGTGTTCAATATGAGAAGAAATGCTTTTTTTTTTTAATAATTCTTTTTAACTTTCTGAAAATTCTGATGATTGAGAAATTTGGCTGTCTCCAACCCTGTTTATATTTTTATCAATGCTCACATTAATGACCCACATCGTGTCAAAAAAGGACATACACTTAGAGAAACTTGTATTATAGTTCTGCCTAAAGTCTGTATCCACACACAACAAGAATTATGAAGGGAATATGCAAGCTATAAATAATATTATATTATGATTAGGGGTGGGCAAGTTAACGCATTATTATCGCATTAGCACATTAATTTATTAATTCCAACATTTATTTTATCGCGCGTTCACGCATGTTCCTCACATGCTTTTGTTTTGAAAGGTCTGTTACTGGCTGCTGCTGCTGCTGTATGTGATTCCAGTGCCACCATGCTACCTGAACTGCAGCACACAAAGCCATTTCAGAGTCATTGTCCGTAAACCGGACAATTAAATATTAAAAACAAATTCAGTTCTGTGGCCCATTTTTTCATTTCATATTTTTGATCCAAGTCTAAAATTGAAATATTAAAAAACAATTTTTTTTTTTTTTTGTGTGTTAGATTAAAAAATGAAAAACAAAATAAAATTTTACTTTTTAATTTTTTTTATTTTTGATTGACAATTGAAAATGGAAAGAATGAATAATACGCAGATTGATAAAGTTACAGAGCTTTTACATGGAAATTTTTATTTCAAAGTTCTACCAGACTGTGGATTTGAAAGAAACAAGGTTATTTGTAAATACTGGCAAGTTGAACTCCCCGTTAAAAGTTTCTGCTGTTACCTCAGGAATTGCCTGTTATGATTCTGGCTCAGGATTTTGCTGGTTGACTTTTTTTATTTTTCATTAAAAAAATAAAAACAGAATGACATTAATGCCCTGGCAATGACAATAAACTTTATTTTATTTGACATTTTTTAAGGTGAGATTCATACTTTATATGTGTAACTGACAAGTGCTGATGTGAGAAGTGTTTGAACAACAAATTTTATGGCACTTTAGTTCATATGGGAGCAGAACATTTAAATAAAAGTGCACTTTACACTACTTTTAAATTCATTATTTGAATTTGCGTATACAATGCTGATTAATCAATAATCGTGATTAGTCAGGGAAATATGCGATTAATCACGATTAAAGATTTTTATTGTTGCCCACCTCTAATTATAATGGATTTTTATAATAGACTTTCCACATAAAACAAGTTAAATAGTCCATCGACATACAATCTAATCCACTCCAATTATATTCCAATTAACTGCAATTCAGTTAATCCAGTTTATTCCAGTAGAGTCCAGATTCAAGATTCACATAATGTCAGTTCATGAAAAAACAAACAGTTGTTATGGGGGTATGCAACAATTGTCCTTAAGTTATACACTCTATAAATCTACTGCTGCAAAGTACTGTTGTCTTCAGCTCATATTGTATATACAGTTACCATATTTAAACAATTTAGATATAAGTAGCCGACAAATTAGTCATTTAAGTTCAGTTCCTCTCTAAAGCCTGTAATCATGTAGTTTGCAGTAAAATAAATCAATCTTCCCATATACCTCTGACAGAACACAGAGCCTCACTGTATAATTTTGCTGTCAACAGAAACGACTGAGAATTCTGTATAAAAGTACTTAATGTAGCTTCTCCCCAGTCTTCAGTGTCACCATCATGGTGGTCCTTCATTTATTGCCTCTATTAATCATATGGCAGTCATTAATTCAGTCATGGTAAGAATTCTGTGGATTTGTCCCATAACAAACATGAGCCTTTTTAAAGTGTTTAGAAACATTGTCAGATCACCTAATGACAGCTCACACTAAACAGACATGGAAGCTCATGGCTTGCTTTCAGTCTTGACCATGTTTCGGGCTTCACTCAAACAAACATCATCAATTTTATCCCATATATGTTTTGCCTTCTTACATAAAAAGGAAAACCTCACACATTTGTCACATACACACTCTGCTCTGAGGGACCTTTGGGACTGTTATACACACCAAAAATGACATACACAAATACCAGATGGAAAGCTGCCCCAATATACTGTACTTTTGACATTTGGTGTCCTAGAAAAGTGATCTACCTACCATGTTACCTGTTACTTGAGGTGGATATTTTTCATCTCTGTTAATTTTGGTCTTATTGAGATCCATTTTGAATGTTTCAAATCATAGATAACTTATGTAAGGGATGAACAATGCAAAGCTGCCTCTAAATCTTTCCCTCCAAGTCCTAAAGATCTCCAAATAGAAACAGTAATCTCTGGTGGTGCAGTGGTCAGGGCAGGCCGCCCATGTACAGAGGCTACAGTTCTCGTGCGGTTGGTCGCAGGTTCGACTCCTGGCCCAGATGACCCTTTGCCGTGAGTCTGCCCTGTTTCCTGTCTCTCCTTCACTGTCAAATAAAGGCCACTAGTGCCAAAGAAGTGTAAACAAGAAATAGTAATCTCTGTTGGATAGTTTTTCACATATCTTGACAACTGTTTATCTGCTCTACTTCAGTCTTGATGGATGTATTGCTGGACTACAAAGAGTCTGTGGGGGTCCTCTACTGGTCTGTCCTTTGGTTTAGAGCAGAGCATAATCTGTCCTTACTGCTTGCAACATCAAAGTCAAAAGCATGATGTTACAGGATATTTATGATGTCATTAATCAAAGGGCCCATTACTTTTGATCTCCTCCCACTTTAGCTGATGTATAAATACTGTGTCACAAAGGGAGCGACAGCAGAAACGGCAGAAGGAACTTCAAATTAGAAACTTAACAGCACTAACTTATGAAACCTGATGCACTTCTACTAAAGAGTGACAAAAGGGGAGGAATAGTGTCTGAGTAAGGGCAGCGTTGAGGGCATTCCTTTGAGGGGTGGTCTCATGTTGGGATCTTCTCCTGATCTGTCGGTTTGGTGTGAAGTCATAAATTGAACTGAGCGAGTCACCAGCTACTTGGAAAAATCATCACAGGTCACCTTGTGAGGTTACAGATGATGTCGCAGGAATCACTTTCTTAATGTCTGTATTTCTAAACTACTTTTCTCAAGAATACTTTATCCAATCTTCTTCAGACTGACTGGGTTTAGTGCTGTGAAGCTGAGAATGTGTAGTGTTAAGTTTATGGACCCTAACCCTAAGACAAACAACAAAATGTAATTTCTCTTTCATGCCACCAATATTTGATTAAGAAAATTAATCTAAAAAGAAAAATCTAGAAAATATTGAATATTCCCATGATGCAGTAGTTTGCTTGCCTATCTCAAGTCTATGGCTTCCTTAAGTAATTGCTTGAGCAGCAATGACTTGAGGTAGCCATTTCCTGTATGACTTTATCAGTCTGTTACATCAATGTGGAGGATTTCTCACCCATTCACTTTATAGCGTTGCTTCAGCTCATTTGGGAATTTGGGGCACTTCCTTTGGACATATACTTTTGAATCATTTCAGTTGGGTTGAGGTCTGGATTTTGGCTTGGAAATTCCAAAACCTTCATTCTTTTCCATTTTCTATTTAGACGGAGATCTGCTGGTGTTCTTCAGATCATTTTTTGTTTGCATGACCAAGTTTTGACCAACCTTTAGCTGTTGGACAGATGAGCTTACATTTGACTCTGGTATACAGAGGAGTGGCATGGTTGACTCAGGTTGTGTGGTTGCAAAACAACCCCAGATCATAGGCTCTCCACCGCTGTGCTTGACAGTGGGTGTGGGATGTTTCTGTTGAGTTAGATTTTTTATTTTAAAGTCAAGTAACTTCACTTTGGTCCCATTGATCTTTAGATTTTTGGTTTGTTCAGGTGCCATTTTGTGGACCTCATTCAAGCTTCCATGTTCTTTATATACAAAAAAAGCTTTCTTCTCGCAAGCCTTCTAAATGGTCAGTACTTGTTCAGTCTTCTTATTCCGCTGTTATGGTTTTTAACATTTAACTCATGCCAGTAGGCCCTGAGATGGAGCTCTTGGGGATTGTTTTGTATTTCTCTGTACATTGGATGGTATGACCTTGGGTTAAAACTGCTGGGTCATCCACCTCTGGGAAGATTGGCAACTCGCCCAAATGCTTTGCATTTACGAGTAATCTTTCCCACTGGAGAATAAGGTATAGCAAATAGTTTGAAAATAGTTTTAGAACCCTTTCCATTTTGATGTGCAACAAGAGTTGATTCTCCTAGAGCACTGCTTATATCTTATCCTCCTGGCATTGTGTTTATGTTGTTCATCTTTGTCATCTTGTTGTTGTTTTTGCCTAACGATCACTAAATCATTTATTTTTTCTTACACACACACACACACTGTGGGCTAGAGTATGGCAAAAGCCTTACATCACCCATGTTTCGATACAACATAAAATGTGAATATACAATGGCCAGACAACATTCTTGAATGTATAATCATGGTGAGACCGCAGTGTGAGTGATAGAAGACACTGCACCACTTCAGAACAATTTTGGAGATGAAGAATTAAATGAAAACAAGATATGTGAGATGGACAACAATGTAGTCTTGGAAAAGTGAGAAGCTTATACTCATAGTTTTTTTTTTTTTTTCCCCAGTGGAAATTGTGCTTCTGCATGCCAGTGGAACTATTGGCAGTGTGAAGCAGGTCCCGTATGAAGTTTTATTGTACCTGATGTGACTGGCAAGTGGATTATTTTGAAAACCTTCCTCCATGAATTCAGTGCTGATGGCAATGACTACCAAATCACATAACATGTGGAAAATCTCCATTAGTTCTCTGTGCCTTTACATGTCCTTGGTTTCTGTGGTTAATAAGTTTGAAAAGTGAGTGTAATGATTTTTGATGTTTATTTCCATTCCATCATTAGTTTCATTGCCTAGATGCTCAATAAATACTCAATAATTTGAACAAATTAATAAATATTTTTTTCAAATAACACTATCAATCACATATTTCAATGTGAAGAGTACATTGGTGTCAACTATTGTTGGCTATGGTGCCAACTTAACTTTTACATTGTCCTCTCACATATGCTGCCAGCCTCCATACTCACCAACTGCAACTTCAAATAAGCAAGTGCAGCCTCCCAACTTAAAAAAAAAAATCGTACCCAAAGAAACTCCAGCAGGCCAAACGTTGACACATTAAAGCAACCGACATCATGCCAGCTGCATCTGCTACCACGGTTTGTAATAGTTATACAGTTTACACTAAGAGGTGCAACTTTAAATATCTCCATCTAACTTACCAGACTGTCTTAGATGCAACAGTTGCTTTGACTAATCTGTAATAGGCATACTCAGCCCGCAGGCATGCATTAAACATTAACACTGGGTCTATACAGGCCTTTAATCCAGCGGTCTTTCCCTTCATGAGAGCCAAGGGTGCAATACAGCCAACACAAAGACAAGTTCAGCAAAACACATCTCACTGTCTTACGAACAAAGAAACTCAGCCAGATAATATATTGTATAGGATTTTTTTTTGAACCAAACCAAACAATCCCTTAAAACAAGCTGCAATATCAAAGTAAAGTCTAAAAATGTACTGTGTTCATCATTATAGATATATCTCCAAGTACTCCAGTAAGTTTTACAATTATTATACAGTAATGAATTATCTACATTCATTTGTATTGTGTATAAAGAATGCTAGAGAATCCTTTTTTTTTTTTTTTTAATCCAGAATCTTTGAGTTATGTGTTAGGAAGAATTGGCCAAAAAGACGCTGAAACACAACTCCTTACAATGAATGCCACTGAGATTGTTGGATTCAACAGATAATCATACTCCTACTGACTTTTTCACAAAAACAAAAACAAACAAACACAAAAAAAAAAAAACAGCGACGTGTGAAAGAATATAATTCCCAAATGCTTGAATCAAGGCAGTGGGACTTGTTTTCTTGGTTTCTGAGGATGTTTTAAGGCCTCTGTTGGGCTTTGGTTTTCTTGTGCTCCTTTTTTCTTTTTGTGTCCTGCTGTTGTTTTGGTGCTATGTTGTGTATTTTATAGATTTTCCTAGTCTTAGTCCTGATTTCTCTCGTGAACTCTGTTCTGTGTTAAGTTTCATCTTAGGCTTGCTTCTTCTTTTACTTACTTGTATGATAGGTTTTCTATGACTTCCTTTGTTCTCATCTGTCCTGATTGTGAATACATATAGCCCTGTTCTCACTTCCTTCCCTGCCAGTCCATCTACTTTGTCTCAATGTCCACTTTTCTGTCAATCCACTTTTCTGTCTGTGTTTTTGCCAGTTCAGTTTTCTCCTAACTTGACTTTTGGTTTGTATTTTTTGATTCTGGATTTTTTGTTTAGCACGGCTTTTGGTTGCTCCTGCCTTCAGATCTCCTGATATTGGAGTCATCCTCATTTGCTCTTTATGTCAGGATGTTTCACCTTCCAACCCAGAAGACTTTGTCACTTCAAACTGGTGCAGAATTTTGAGCTCATAAGCTGTTGGAGTCGAATGTAAATTACTGACCCTTAGTCAGTTTTTGGTCTTTTGTAAATTGTTAACCTTAAAAAATGACTGATGGGGAGCTCTAAACTCCCTACCAGTCACTTTGAATTGACAAAGCCTTCTGGACAGATCATGAAAAGTCTCCCAGAACCAAAAAAGGCAAGTCCAGTTGCCTTGATTTGAACCTTTGAGAATCACAATGTGTAGATGTGGAGTGTAGATCTGAATCTACACTAGCACGATGTGACAGAATGTGTTACTGGCTCTATGTGTCTTGTTGAGGGGGCTGACAGTCAGGGTCTAGATCCGTGGCATTGTGATTTTTATACTATACTATGATCCTGGAGATAGAGCATTAAAGGTGGAGTAGGTGTTGTTTGAAAAACGGTTCCAGCAATCCAACTCAAGTGAGATTTTGAAAATATACACTCCCTCCCTCCTCCCAAAGGCTCCGCCTCCTCCTCTTCAGCTCACCCCTCGAAACCACGCCTTCACACGATTCAAGACTGCATGAACCATAGGGAGGGAGGGAGCGAGGGGTGATATTTGATGGACGTATTAGGCAGCCAATCAAAATAGTGATGATCACTTTTTTGATTGGTCAGAGTTTTTCTCTGATTATACCTTCTAGACTGGACCAAAATGTTTAGTTTTTTTTGCAAACATTTTATTTCAGTGGGTGCAATGGAAATGTGAAAAGGTTTTCAGGCAATATTGTAAAAAGTGTTGCAAAAAAACAACACCCACCCCACCTTTAATGTGGCAAAGAAAAAAAAAGATTAAAAAAAAAACACAAATAGACCAAAACTTTTCTAAATGCATATAAAGATCAGGCTGTGCAGTTAAGTTGTTTGAAGATCATGTCTGACATTAACTGACTTTTAGAATTAACAGTGTTATCAGAAACAAATAGCAGAGCAAGCTTCTTTTAATATGCCTCTAAATAAGCCTCTGTAAGACTTTAAATAAGAAATGAGGACTTTTTTTTAGATTTTTATTACTACAGCAGCCACAGAAAATGTTCTTTTTGTTCTTTTTTCAAATTTAAATTATCTGCTTGCCATGGCGATTGCGAGTTCTGCTAACTGTGCAGTGTCTTATGTTTTGAAAAGCATAGACTTTTAGACTCAGCCGCTGATATTTTTGCTTCTCTCTTATCCAAAATTTGGGATGGAACTAGATTTGTCATCTAATTTGATTATTGTGACATCACGTGCCCAAACTTGCCCAGTAGTCCTCGATTTCAGATTTTTCCACAAGCCCCATGCACAAGTGAAGTGACATGAAAGCTTTCATTTCAGGGACAGTCACATCATACCGTCATGAAATCTGGAGTTTGGTTTCAAAATTTCCATTTCAAAGAACCGGTGGGCAATATCCTGTGTGTTTCACTGGTGATGAGGCTCCAGAATTCATCATTCAGAAAAAGAGAGATGAAATCAATGGGCTCAGAATTTGTCAGATCATCTCCACAATAACCATCAGGCTCATCAAAATTTCAGATCCACTTTTGATACTCCTCTCCTCTTCTTTCTCTTGTCTCAAGAACTGCCAGCCATCATCATCATTATCCTCACCGCAGTGATTTGCACCATTAGCGGTGTGTTTTTTCCCGCTGCTTCTCCCGCGTCTGCCAGGACAACCGCGGTTGTTTTCATCCCCGCTACATTTTTCCGTATTGCGGTGTTACGAGCCCCCTGACACCTCCACCACATCCCCTGCTTGGCTTTCGCAGAATACTACCACCAGGTGAAACATCCGCTATACTATATGCTGATTGTGGACGATGATGCGTGGACTCACTGTCACTATTAATGTCAGTTCTTGCTTCACTGGAGAACTGCATCTCTTCCTCCTCGGAATCGTTAGCCAGTACCTGACGAAGTACTTTGTCGATGGTAAACTGGCCTCTCGGCATCGTGAGTAAATGAAAAAATACTATTTTGCTCTGCTCTGCTCTTGCTACGCTCTGGTAGCAGCAGAGAAACCGACAAAGCACAAACCTGCTTCGGATTGTCATTCCAGCCCACATTGTTTGATATATTGGGAGGCCAAATATGCTTGATGGCATAGTAATTAGGGGCCATATTTTTTTCCTGAGCAATGTGTCGCCAGAATCATTACCACCTTTCATTGTGATGAATGTTTCATGAGACTTAGTGGTCTCGAATATATTTGTTCACATTTTGTATGCACATATTAAAAATTATGGAAGGTTCTACTAAAGTTTTTTGTGAACATTTAAATTGGACTTTTCCAGCCACTGGTAACAGGTGCACCTCCAATGCTACAAGCAAAAATGTAACCATTTCAAGACATATTTGTTGTTGTTGTTTTTAGATGATTGGATTTATAGGACTTAAGTTGTTGCTGATAACAACTTCTTTTCACTTTTACTCTGTCAAAGTATGAAGAGAGAAGGAGGTTTTGAGGAAAATATTGAACTCTTAAGAAAGTTTTGACTCTTAAGAAGCATCAGTACAAATATTGGCTTTTTGGCAGATACACTGAAACATTGTACTGGATGGCTATGAGTACATTAATCTATCAATTACTGGATAAAGGAATGCTTTGTGGAAGCAGCAAGTTCAGCTTGAAAGACACAAAGAACAATAATTCCCTTGCGACTGACGTAAACTGTGCACACAGAAATGTAAATACAGACCACTCAGCTTTTCAAAAAATGTAATTTATCCTACACACAAACGTGCCCACACACATTTTACAGTTTCTTGCACGTTTACGTCTATCAGTCGCATACAAAGGCTGGTGCAGGTGCAGCTCATTTGACTGATGAGTCTGGAAGTGTTTCCAGAGAGCGAAGCTCCTCTGAGACAGCTGTCTCTTCACACACTGTTGACGTGAAATTCTTCACCCCAATCCACTCTCTCTTTGTTCTGCCTCTCTTGTCTTCATCCCACTCCTGCTGGCATTTCCCTTCCTTTCTCTTGCCACTGCGGCTTAGCTGTGGTGGAGTCAATCTTTCATCCCCAAGAGTGAAGTGCCAACACTTGAGGTAGGGTAACAAGAGTCGAACTACAAGTCATCTAAAAGAATTTAACTCTGCTCAATTGTCCACCGTAGTTCAGAATGAAAAGCAATCTGTCGTGGTTTAGGGGTTTAGACTAGAAAAGGGAAGCAGCTGCAGCTATGCCACTGCCAGGATTGCATTTCTCTCTGCACACACTGACAGATACTTCAACAATTACTGCACAGTCCAGCCTCAAAATATGATTAGTATGGATCCAGATCATAATGGCTTTTACATGCAATTACGCCAAAGGGGGGAATTACCCAGTGAATGGGAATAATGTTGCTGGAGAATGAGACAATTGCTTGGTAATGTCTGTTATTGTTGGCTGACGCACTGGAAATTTGTTTATCAGATAGTGCATCTGCAGTCAATCGTGCGAAGGATATTATGTATTTTGTTCAACTTAGAGATATCAAAAAGGTTTATATGTATTTAGAAGTCTTGCAAAATAAATGATGGAAATATTCTGCACTAACTGACTGATGACTCACAGATCCAGCAAGACTTTTCTCATTAGTTCGCGTAAAGCAGAAGTAGAGATTTAAACATGTTGGGCACAAAAGCAGAGCAAATGAGCAGCTCAGTTATTAACGATGCAATACAGCCACAGTTTGGATAACATCTTGTTATCTAACAATGTTTCCTTTGTCTCACTAAGGCATTAACCCTGGCTCTTTACTTACACTTTCTAAGAATAACGACAAGAACAAGAGGTGGCTCAACGAACACTTCAAAGCAGATGTTACAGCTCGTATGTTTGAAACTAAACTGTATATTTGACATTCAAATTTTGCCGCTTAGTCACTGCAGTAATGCTTTTCTACATGATGTGATATAGCAGAGCACATTTTTCTCCTCAAAGCAGAGTTTAATAAACAAATAATATGCAGTTAAGGATCACTATTTAGTTCTGTATTTACCAGCATGTAGCCTAACTATCTAAGCAGCACCTCTCACCAGTAGGACATGGAGAGGACACACAGTCACGTTTAATTGCAGTTTTATTAATGTGCTCCAATTTACTGATGTGTGTTAGATTAAAGCTAAAACCTGAACCATTAACACCCACAGTGAAGGAGTATAATTGCTCCATTATGCTTGTAGGGGGCTTTTTGCTCACATTTGCATCAAATTGTTTAATTTATTTTACTTTGAAGGATCACTGTAAACTAATATCATATTGTTCTGTGTGATCACCTTTGTCATGAAGAATGACACAAAGTTTCAGCTTCGGCAGTAATCCACGAGAAACCTGGACATTAGAGGAACAGATTTCCACCAGAAGACACTTAGCCTGACTAGAGAGACCAGCCTAATTCCCTGTGGGAAACCTTGTTTAAAAGCAAAAGCTCTTTAAAGAGCTTTGTCCCCATTTGTCCCTTTACAGCCTCAACAACAACTGTGGAGAGAGAAGAAGAAGAAGAAATAGACAGAAATTATTTTCCTCCACGGGTAACGTCATAGTGTCAACAACTGTTTAGTGAGGAACTGGACTCTCTTTAATGCCTACCGATGCCCTGAATATAGGTCAGTATTGTGAGAAGGTTACCCCAGGTTAAAGACCATTAAACTCTTCCCAGTCTTCCACGTGGCCAGTCATGATGCACTAAAACAGAACACAATTCACCAGACATATTGAATTTGGCCTTATAATGTTTTTAATTGGTCGCCTTCAAATTCTGATCCAATTTAACACCAAGTATTCTGCCTTAGGACTGCATTCATAATTACTTCCTTATCCACCGGAGTCGTTCCGTAACAGAAATGACAATAATTTCAAAAACAAAACAGAAAGAACAAAAACTAATGAAAACACTAAAGGGACAAAAAAAATTGTTTTAACGAAACAGCAATGCAGGAAAAAAAGTGTTTTTTTTTCTAACTGATAAAAACAAAAACTAATTGAGAGAGAACAAAATATAGAATAAAAATAAAGAATAATGGAAACACAACTATTTAAAAGATAAAACATAAAAATGAATAATCAAACATAGAGAGTTGTTGAGGGTTTCTGAATTATAGAATGAGGGACAGGCTGAGGAGCACAACCTAAAATGACTTCACCAGGATTGCTCAGTGGACTGACCTTAGGAACTGATCAACCTGAATGGATTCAGATGGATTCAGATGGAATTGCATGTGGTGAGAAATGGTGGATTCACACAACTATAATGCGGGTGGTTTTTTTTTTTTGTTTAATTGTCATACCAAAAACAACTTTTCAAATGTTATCAAAATTCTTCCTGCTCACTGCACAAATGAGCTGCACACTTTGAGTGAGACCAACCTCTGTGTACAATTTCAATTGACTAGCTCTAGTTGTGCAGCCACAACTCAGATGCATGCATGAAATGGGAAAAATTGAAAATCCCCCAACTTTTGACAGAGGCAATGCAATTGACACAATGCATGAAGCCATCACTCAGTCTAGAAATGGATGACGTCACCTCATTCAAAGTTTATGGAGACAGGACACTGATGATGCTTGCAATGCTTCCAGTTGGATTCACACGTACACATTTTTTTTTCTTTTCTTAGGGTGACACAACAACTATGCATTGTTGACCCAGAGTTGGTCATTTTTCTCTATATGATTTCTTTGCACCAGTCTAAACGAGCTAAACAGCTTGTAAACAAAGCGCCTGGGTGTCTGTGACTGCTCGCGTTACTTTCTTTTGTCATGTTTACGTTCTCCTTCACGACTGACAATGCACTGTCCAACACACTACAGAAGCCTCTTTTGCTCAAACATGTGCTGTACAACCTGTAGGTGGGTTAGGCCCGTGGTCCTGAAGCTTTGACACCACAAACAAACTTGCACCAAAGTTCAACAACAACTGTATGGAGGCACCCAATGAGAGTGATAACAGGAGGAGCATGAATGGGAAAAACGGCCTCTGATCTAAACCAGAGTGGTATTTTGTTGTTGGACTACTGTTCAAACATAAGAGTGTCCACAAAGGCATCAGGACACTCTTGTCCATAGGTCAATAATTGACTTTATAGTCATATTATCAAATCTGCGGCTGTATGTTCTGGACACTCGGGTGAAGAGAGGAGCTGAGCTGGTAACTGATCACTACGTGGTGGTGAGTTGGATCAGATTGTGGGTGAGGATGCCAGACCTGATAATGCCAAGTGTGTAGTAAGGGTTTGCTCGGAAAAAGTGACCGAAAAAATTAGATCATGGATACAAGCGGTTGAAATGAGTTTCCTCTGTAGGGTGGCAGGACTCTCCCTTAGATATAGGGTGAGAAGTTCAGTCATTGAGAGGAGCTAGTTTAGGTGGTTCAGGCCTTTGGTAAGGATGCCCCCTGGGCGCCTCCCAAGATAGGTGTTTCTGGCATGTCCAACTGGGAGTAAAACCATGAGACAGACCCAGGACACTCTAGAGAGACTACATCTCTCGGCTGGCCTGGGAGCGCCTCTGTGTTCTCTCAGAGGAGCTAGCTGAGGCAGCTGGGGGAAAGGAGGTCTGGGCCTTTCTGCTTAGGCTGCTGCTCCTATGACCCTACTATGGATTAAGTGGAAGATAATGGATGGATGGATACTTACTACTTAATTCCACACATAAAATTAACTTCCAAGATTTTTGATCCATTATCTAATTTCTGTTCCTGTTACTTCATCACTCAGAGCCTGAAACATCTATTTTTTTAATGACTAACTAAATTTTTTGTCTTTTTTGAGCTCTTAAAAAAGACCTTTATTTGCTATATCCTGTACTCTTTGGACTAATTCTATAGAATCATGAACTTTAGTTTTATTTTTTTTTTTAAAAGAAAAAACTGTATATATCTAACTAACATGCATCGAATTGCTCCTTGATGACAAGGAAAATACCAATTTAGTTGTGTAGATCATTATGTTTTATAGCTTATTTTTAACGATTACATCCCCAGTGCAACTATTTGGAATGGTTTAGACTATTGTTTGAAGCTCCTAGAGCGATGGCTGCTGCCGGCTCTGGTCTGCTTTTTTTTTTTTTTTTTTTAACGGAGAGTCAGCTGCATTGTCTGGCGGCAATGAGTAACCCTGAGTCAGAGCACTGAGGCTTGTGCTCATGTAAACAGATGGTCTGGGCCACGATGACTAGTTTTTGATCTCAGCCAGATAGGGAATCAGGCTGTCGGTTGACATTTCCAAGTTCTGCAGAGGTGAGACCACTGAAATGGTCTGAAAATGCTAACTTAAATAAAGGCCCAGGTCCAATTTCCAGAGAAAAAGGAGTGAGTTTATATATTTTCAATTGTGGTGTGAAGAGTGACAAGCTTTAATCCTAAGCCTCATGGTTTTATGTGTTACTAGTGCAATGTGTGTCTTGTTACTAATTTGTCTACCATTTATCTTCAAACTGACACAAAATATTCACTCAGAGAAAAAGAAATTCAATTCCAGAAACTGTTCTAAAGGAGAACTGAGACCTCTAAAAAATTCTTCTTTTTTTCCCCAAAAGATATTTAACCATAATATTTTGTACAGAAAATGTATATTAATCAAAAAGGTTTATCTGCTATTGAAAAAAAAATGATAGATGTGAATGTGAACAAAAATTGTAACAAAACAATTGTCATTCTTTAACTGAATTAATGGACTTGACAACATAAAAAAGGTAAAAATTAATCATGCAACAAATCACAAAACAAAAACTTTTTTCTGTGGTAGAAAAAGCTAAGTCAAAACTTGTTTTCTGTCTGTTTTTTTAACCCATCATAATAGATCATCATACCTGCAAGCCTTCATCATGTGGTCAGTTTATCAGTTGTGAAACCTTAATGTTAAAATTTGATTACTTTCCAAAATTATCATATCGTAACTCTGCAATAAACGTCATAAGTCTTAAACATAAAGGAAAATATAAAATGAAATAAAACCTTCCAGTACTTAATGCTTTAAAATGTTGCTAATTTTCCTTGCCATTTATTGTCTTGTAATGCCTCACATCCTGTTGTGTTCCAAAAAAGCGATCCAGACACCCAAGATGGGAGCTGCACGTCCTCCTCACAAAAGCTGCAATTCAACAGAGTACAGAATCTCAGCCTTAATGGCAGCCAGATGTTTTTGACCTTCCCTCACACTATTGACCTTTCATCCCATTACTCACACACTGACAATGTTCTTCAAGCTTACCATGTTAATTTGGGAATAATCATTTGGCCAGATATGTGGAAAGATGGACTCTCTTCAACTGAGATGAAGTGATGACTGCTTTAAGGAGTTCTGACACCATAGCTTCCAACCTTGCTGAGGACCACAGCTTTGAAATACAAGGAAAATATCTTTCCTGACGGTGCCACCTTCATTTTAAGGTTGTATTTTGGGTTGAATTTAATTTGATCAGAGTGGACCAGTACAGTGAACCTTTTCCCATATTTTCTGTCCAAAAATGCTGGAGCGCTAGCAGACCATCACATCACTACATAAGCTTTTATAACTACACTGCTAGGTACGTTATAGGAAAAATTATAAAAGGTACCCTGTTTGTGTGACTGTGAGTCTGTCTGTGCTTCATCTGCCAGCTTGCTGCATTTAATTTGGCCAAAATTCAATTCAATTCAATTATATTTGTATAGCGTTTGTTATAATGTCAAATGTGTATTAAAAATGTGTATTAAACAGAAATGGAGTGGTGTGGAACTAGACTAACAACTAGTGAATGAGCGGAGGCGAGTTGGACATTGACATGCAGTGTCAATGTCCAATGTCTTGCAGTGAAGGCCTGTTGCCTAAAAGGCACGCACACTCACGTGCAAGTCCAATGCAAAGTTATTGGAACATAAATACTGCAGGACATTAAAGTGTACTGTCCCGTGCAGGTGGTACCGAACCGTACCATATTTTACCGAGTACTGTTGCATCCCTTATATATATATATATATATATATATATATATATATATATATATATATATATATATATATATATATATATATATATAAATGGGAACAATAGAGTAACACATGAGTTTCATTGTCCCTAACAGTTCGATTTGTTCCTCCAGTTGCCTGTTATAATTATGTATTAACAACATAATGCGTCCATTAGGACAAAGTGTCATCTTACCAAATCAATACTGACATGTCTGACAGTCCCCTTGAGTCTGCCTGTCTATCTGTCCCCTGCTAACTGTTCTTGTCATTAGTGCACTATGGCAGTCACTTCCCTGAACTATTTGGAGGACTGTAACTGGAGAGGAAGTCAGAATCATAGAGCATGAAAACCCAGCCCATACTGCCTGGCTTGTTAATGTCTTTTCCCCCCCTCTTACGACAATCATCGGAAGTGGAAAGGTTTAATCATTTCTCATTGAAGCAACAAGCGCCATCCGGTCTTATAGGTCCTCACTGGACCAGCAAATGTCTTTCTACATATACACAGGTGGACATCTTGAAAAAAGTCCCACAGAAAAGTCCCACGCATAAACCCGGGTCTTGCTCACATTCTGTTCGAGCTGTGAAGTAGAAGCATAAGTGTAATAAGTGTGTCTGCATAAACACTTTCCCTCCTCCACACACACACTCTAACCATAAGGTCCCCATGAAAGCAGGGCTGAGATCTAAGAAGAACTAAACCAAGTTTGACAGTCAACAGCGCTATTAAAGCAGAGCGGCTGCAACCAAACAGGGTGGTAATTGTAAATGTCAGGCAGGATTAACACAAAAATAAATACTTTAATGTCCCTTACGTGCATATGTGAGAGGGAAGAAGGGAGAAACGTTGTGGTAGAATCATGAGTTGCAAGAGCATCTAGTCTATGTATACCTTGAGCTACAACCACATTATGGTCCTTGTTCCAAGCATCAAATTATATATTCTGTCCACATAATATATCACATATGTGACATGTAGGGCTTTTCAAAGAAAATATTATACATTTACTGTGTGCTTAAACTTGTATTTACTTTTTTTTCCCCACATTGTGCTCTTCACTATGATGATTTTTAAATGACTGATGATGAAAGAACGGACTCAGGGTTGGATTCTTCCTCTACAGTTTTGCTGAACTAGTGCATATGACTGACAGAGAGATTGTGGTAAACAGGCTTCCTTTGGGAGAATGTAGGGGGAAAAAAAAAATGAGGTCCTGTCCAGCGACATTGAAATGCCCCAAAGAAAAACAGAATAAATGGGAAATAGAGACAGCAAATGTGACAAGCATTGAAATTTTGCTTTTATGCACTGTGTGCAAGCATCCATGCATGCATGCATGCCTTATGGTGTCAGCATCACATTGGCTTGTACCATTTGTTGTTTTCAAAATGTTAGGTCCCCATGGTCATGTGTTCAGTATTTCAAGCACAGACCTGTTGATGTGTTCATTGGTTAGTTCACATAGTTTCTGCCAACAATAAGACCCGGTATGATATTACCGGGTTTGGCTAAATTCTGTATCCAGGCTGTTACTGGTTAAATTTACCCTTTACCCACCAGTTAAGTCAGTTAGTTCAATGAAAATGGTGAAATATGTACCTGCTATATCTGTGCAATACTGATAAAGTTCAAAAGGGACTTTCAGTTATCATTCAATCCACCACATTAATGTCATGAATCTTAAACCATAGTAATACAGCATGGTTCTGATCATATACTGTACGCATCAGCCAAGTCACAATCATTGACAGTTTGTCTTTACTGAATGCAACATTTTAAGAAAAATACATACATGAATAAATAAAATCCCAAATGTCTGACGTTTGTCTCATTCAGGATTCAATTTGTTCACACGCTCTCAGGTCATACCACCGATGTCCCACGCTAAGAATTCAATACGCATTTATATGCATTTTGTATGTGACACACTGTGACCACGGAGAGCAAGGTAGTGTGGAAACTCTCCTACCTACAGTAACCTAGTAATTAGACAGGATTTTGAAGCTTGTTTACACTCTTGCGTAGAGGGAACGGGACTCTTCTGTAGTTACTAGGTTATCATGAGGAGTCTCAAAACTTCTGTCCCTTAAATTTAATTTAGGGTTTCTGTAGCATCAAGTTGCTACATCCTGAGCTTCATGGGATGTGCCCAAACACACTGCGTACAAATTCTTACCCTGAAACGTCTAATCTTGGACAAGCCAACTGAATTGACTTGCTCATTGTCTTCATTTAAACTTGGGTAGGTCAGTGATGGGCCTAAAAAAATACAAAAGAACTGTGTCTGAAATCCCCAGCTAAACACTAGTAGTGCACGCCGTAGTGTAGTCACCATCTGTAGTGCTGTCCAAATATGTAGTGAGAATTATAGTGAGAACTCTTTTGTAGTGGACTCAATCTGTCTCACAATGCATCATCAATAGTGTACAACCGATCTGTTATGGTTTATCTGTGACAGCAGTGATGCAGTGAACAGGCACCAACAAACTTAATGCTAGTAGTGAATAAAATTAATTGTGGTGATAAATTCATTTTTTTGTTCCCTGCACAAAACTCTCTCACATGGAACTACCTACATGGAAACTGTGGAATAACGCACCATAATAAGAAGGGACGGATGTCAGAGACATTTTTCTTTTATGAAGTTACAAAAATAATTTTGTGTGGGTGAGGCTTCTGGTGCCATAACTCCACTCCCCAAGATCCATAATCTTACTCTGAAGTTTTCCTGAAACTTGGCAGCCCTTGAATGTGTCTGAGGGAAAGCGGTTCTGGAAAGAGGAATGGTTTAAACATTCCTCCTAAATATGGTGCAGGTCTGATCCAGAGCTACCAAAACAGCAATTTATAACTCCAAGGGTTCACTTTACCAACATCTGAAATGTTTAATCATTGTGTTCAATAAAGTCTAGGGCTGGGAAACGATTAAAATTTTTTAATAGCGATTAATTACATTATTTTCCCTGATTAATAACGATTAATCGCATTGTATACGAAAAAATCAAATAGTGAATTTAAAAGTAGTGTAAAATGCACTTTTATTTAAATGTTCTGCTGCCATATAAACTAAAGTGCCATAACATAACACTTTTAACATCACCACTTGTCAGTAACACATATTTAGTGTAAATCTCATCTTAAAAAATTTAAAATAAAATAAAGCTTATTCCCACTGCCAGGGCATTAAAGTAACTCTGTTTTTATGAAAAAAAAAAAAGTCTACAAACAAAATCCAATGAAATGATTGTGGCTCTTTACAATCATAACATTAAAACAGGCAATTTCTGTGGTAACAGCAGAAACTTTTAACGGGGAGTTCATCTTGGCAGTTGTTACAAATAACCTTGTTTCTGGGAGAACTTTAAAATGAAAATGTCCATGTTGAAGTTCAGTAACTTTACCAATCCGTGTATCATTAATTCTTTCCATTTTCCATTATCAATCAAAATTTAAAAAAAAATTAAAAAGTGACATTTCATTATGTTAATATTGCTACCTGAGTTGCTACCTGAACTGTAAAATTCACAGATTTTTACCGTTCTCCATGTCTGTTTTAGCTTTTCTGCATGTTTTTCCGCCAATTCTTTTCCGGTTCTGCAGCAACCAGTAACAGACTTTCAAAACAAATGCATGTGAGCAACATGCGTTAACGCGCAATAAAATAAATGTCGGCGTTAATAAATTAATGAGTTAACGCGAAATAATAACGCATTAACTTGCCCAGCCCTAGTAAAGATACAACAAATAATAAGAATTGTATGTGATACCAGCTAAAGCACAATGATTGTCTGTTATTGTGACTTAAGAGTTAACATCACATTTAATGGCAGATAAATGCAAAATAAAAAAACCCAGTTAATTCCAATGGTTTCACAAGGGGCTCAGAGATTAGAGTGAACTGGCGCTGTCACTATAGTCCTATAATTCTCTATTAAAAAAAAAAGAAAACATAAGAGGATGTAGGTAATTATGTTGTTATAAAGATATGCATTAAGATGCCATTGAGTAACTGAAGCTTTTGGGACAAGATAAAGTTTTCTTTGTTTGTCTTTTTGTTTGTTTTTTTGTTTGTTTTTCTAAATTGCTGGCAAATCCAATTTCTTTGGCAAATTCCATTTCTTTATCAAATCGGAGCATTAGGATGCCATATCCCACAATGTGTGAGCTAAGATATTTCGTAAACATTTGGGATGACAATTCTGTGAAAGCCAAACACAGGATTCATATTGCATCAGGTCTTGAGTACATACAAATTCAGGCCACTAGAAAAAAAAATGTTGCTGCTGTTCAGCGTTGCTTCTCTTTGTGGTGAAGGTTAACACACTTAGCTCCTTGCTTGATGCATAAGCTCCAACGTAACACAACTGTTGCAAATAGGTGGAAGGAGCCGACCTGGAGGCCAGTCTGCTTAACTGTTGTAGAAAACGGCTTCATCCACTGGGTAGACAGGTAGATGCCATGATGTGTCGAAATCATTATGTATTGTGGGAAATGTAGTTGTCGCCCATTGTATGTCTACAGTATGGAATTGTATTGTAAGATTAACTTTGAATGTTGTCGCAGTTCAGATAATGAGGTGGTGGGTTGGATTTGGCCCACGGGTCTCGGGTTTGACACATATGCTCTACAACATGTTTGCAGTGCATCAAACTTTATTGGTCTGAGGACTAAATCCATCCATCCATTATCCGCACTTGTTTAGTTCAATCTTGGGTCGGGGGGATTTGTTGGAGCCCATCCCAGCTCTCTTTGGGTGAAAGACAGGGGTACACCTGTACAGGTCCCCAGTCCATCGCAGACGACTAAATCTGCCTAGAGTAATTCAAAATTGAGCCTTTACTGAAAGAAATTTGTGCATGTAGGAAACATCTCTAGCAATGAATTTTAGACAAAACTACATGTAAAGCTTACCAAATTTCATAATTTGCAATTATGTGATTATGATCCTGCTTTTGCACCTCTGAGTGACTGGATGGTGACAACAGAGCAACTGTTCAATCAGAAATCCAGTAGCTTCAGCGTTCAACTCCACTGCAGGTCTTGAAAGTGAAATAGCTTTTTAATATGGATGACACGAGAAAAACCTCTGCATCTCAAACGAGTCGTGCTTTTTGATTCAGTGGAATATAAAGGTAACCAGTGAATTCCCTGACTATGTTATGAAAAAGAACTGGTGGTCTGTGCGAGATCCAAACTGCCACCACCAGATGACATCTGGGATAGGCTCATGACCCTGAACAAGTAGACAAAATGGATGGATAGATGGAGTTAATTAGGTTTTCCATTTATATCTAATGATGTTCTACTGTGCCATATCAGGCAGATTTATTTCACAGGCTGACAATGGTGTTAGATTTTTTACTTTTCTTCTCCTTTGCTTTTGTCATTTAACCTCTGCTTCTGTGTATGGTTGGATTTGTTGCTGTGGTTTCAGGAGCTATACTTTCTTCTCATTTTTGAGTTTTGGTTTCCTTGGTATGGGTATACCAAAGGCGTCGCAACCATTTTATTTGAGGAGGGTGGGCCCCCTACACTTCAGAATCATTTGTTTGGACCCCCCTACATTCACCATACAAACATATTAGCCCACCCAGCTCTGTTTCTATTGGTTCACCAAAGAATCCATTCCACTTGATCAATAAGATGATATTCATACCATTGAAAGTCAACTCCAGCTCTCCTTGGTGACCTACAACAATTCACTACATGCAAGTAAAAACAAAGGTAGTTTAGAACGCAGTTCATCAACCGTCTCTGGAAATGAAGCTTACAACCAGAAGTAAACCATCATTGCAGGTCCCTCAAAACTAGAAGAGGTAACATCAGCCCCATTGTCATCTCACAATGTCCAGCTTTTGCTAAAATCATATTCTTTAATTACATTAGGAATTGTAATGAAACCTTTTCATCATAGCTCCAAATTGGCAGGTCCTATGTCATAGAGGAGGAGCAGTTCAGCAAAGGCACATGCTTTCATGTTTCCGACAAATTCTGACCCGACCATCTGAATGTTGACCCTGAAAGCCACAGCCAACAAAGATTGGCTGACATCATTTTCTGACAGTGTCAGAAATCCTATGACTTTGTCAACTGACCAGCAGATTTAAATTCAACATGAAACCACATATTAATGAATGCAACTAGCCTCTTTTTCCTCACAATAACGGGTACCACAATCTCCTCCTTCTCCGCTTCTTTTTTAAAGTATTTTTGGCACACGTTAAAAGCTACAGCTAAAGTACAATTCATCTTTTAGTTTTCATTATAATTGACTATTTACCACTAGTGCACACTGATAATGCCATTCTATATTTGTCATAACCTATGATTCAGGATGTCTCATCACTGTATGGTCTGCATATACCATTCTTGACATTGTACCTGAAATTAAGGAGATGTAAGTTGTGAGATGTGATGATCGTATATGATGTAGAAAGCTAGATGCAGGTAAAATACTTTTTTTTTTTTACTATCTAGAGATTGAAAAAAAACCTACAACTAATTATGAAATCATATAGAATTTTACCTCCGCCCTTCATGAGACAGTCTTAAAAATTTAACGACATAGATGTTAGCTTCCTAAAACTATTAAAAGAAAACATTAAAACTGGATTACTTTTATAAATTGTAAATACATGTGTAAAGCTCGTAACTTTTTTTAGCTTCACAGGAATGTGATTTCCATCATGTTCACGATTACTCCCTGATGCAACTGAAAGAAAAAAAATTACAAGAATATGGCAACCCACTTTAGAATAAATATGGCCATTCCTTAACAACAGTAGCAGCTGGTGAGCACCGGCTGCAACATCTTCTGGAACTCGGCTGTTTATAGTCTATAGTGGCCTTAACATGTGGCCTTGCAATTCACTGAGGTCAAACTGAGAAAGAAGCCATGAAAAGTGCCAGAAGTACCTATATTCAAAGCAAGGCCTTGTCAGAAATGTATCCCTCTATCCATGGCCCTCGACCCCAGTCATAAAAATCTTAGACATGGAAGAAAGTCCCCACTAAATCAGCTTGTTGCTGCGTCTCACACACTGGGTTTGATCTGGGTGATATATAGCTTTAATGCAATGATGTAAAGCCGGGACGGTGGAGAACATAAAAAGCACAAAATGTAAGATATAATAACTATAATAACTGTGAGAGGAGGTAAGTGTGCGGGAATGTTTTGACTAGCTTGAAAAATTCAATGTATTATGTGCTGTAACACGTCAGTTAAAGTATACTTATGTTTCCAACTAAGTTGGATTATTCTTTCTTTGAACAACAGTCCAGGATTTGGGAAATACAGACAATTTGTTGTAGTTTACAAAGCAAAATGTTTTCCACTTTTTATGTCATCTGGAATTTCTTTATCAGTTTGTGGCCTTCTTTGCTGCATCTTTTGATTCCTTCAAATGTTTTCAAAGGATGGAATACCTACAGTGCAGAGCCAACTGCAGAACTATGGAGATACTGAAATCCTGATCCTGAGAACATAATTCATGAATGGCTGCTGATACACTAACCTGGATAAATCTTACAGCTTTAATGGTGTCTTTACATGTGTGAACATCCATGTCAAACTCTGCACTGATACCATAGATTGAAGCCCAACTCTTATGGCTCTGGATGACGCCATATTGGCAGGAGTTGACTCCACCCAAACTCAGTTGGTCCAAAAATGGGCAAAAGGGGCAGAACAAGTGATTGCAGTGAAATCCACGTTGAATACTATCAAACAAGTAGCTGGAATGAGTACTGCCAGAGCTCTGACAGGGCTTGGTTGGTTAATTACCGCTGTGAAGCTCAGTCAGCTAGCTGTCCTTAGTTGTCCCAGTGAAGCTTGTTTGGCTAGCCATTCTGGCAGAGTGCAGGTCCCAGCAAGCCAATTGTGCGAGGTCCGACTTTTTCCCACAGTCCAAAATCATGCATATTAGGTTGAGGGGTCTAAATTGGCATGTACTGTATGTTAATCCAGTTGTGTGGTATGGACGGTACAGGTAGGTGTGATGTGCATTTTTGGGTTTCTATTGTCAACATTCTGACAATGGCTTCTCCTGCACAATCCCTCTTTGTGTTTGTTCTGATGGATTACCAAAACCAGTGACACAATGCACTTAAAGTTGAGCCAGAAACACTGCAGTTCATTGATGGATAAGTGAGGATTCCAGGTCATTTGTTGTTAGATGGCAGAGTCAGTACATGGCAATGATCACTGGACAAATTTGGATGTGCAGACCTTCCTCAGGACCATTGGAAAAGAAAAGCGTGCATGGAAATTACGTTTGTTAAAGTTAGTACTGCACTGACCTAAACTGACCACACAGCAGAAACATGGCTTTGTTTGCCCCTGTAAGGGCCTGTGATAGACTGGTGACCTGTTCAGGGTGTACCCTGTATTTTACCCGTTGACAGTTGAGATAGATTACAGCCCCATTGCAACCCTGAACAGGACAGAACAGATTTTTCTTATTTATTCATTCTTTTTAATGACAATATCAGTACGCACTGAACACTTTTTTTTCCTTTTTGCATTTTTAAGCAAAGATCATAAGGGAGGTTTGTTGACACTTGAACAAAAGTCTGTTACAGTTAAACACAAATGAAACAAAAGCTATGATGTTCTAAATAAAGACTCTGACACTCAACTGTGCGAAATTATGTGAATGATGCAATCAGCGTGACAGCAGTGGAAATCAAAGTCTTTTGCATGATGATCTTTTGGTGTAATCATTCTGCCTGCTCCTTTAGAAGAAAACAGAGAGAGAGATGTTACGACATATGTTTTATTACAATTGACACGCTGTTTATGTGAGTAAACTGATTTCATAGACTTCTTCAGACATTGGTTCATGATGCCAATTACATGACAAGATGAAGTAGAGAAGCAAGAGGACAAAAGAAGGGGAACGACAGGGAGTGAGAGAAGATGAAGAGAAACCACAAAGGAAAGTGAAGAGTGCCTGAAGGTGAACAGCATGGGAAAGATTGTGAGCTGAAAAAAGGGGGGATAGGGGAAATACTGGGGTGAAATGAGAAAAAACAAAAATTGACTGAGATGATAATAGAGTATGAAAGATGAAGAGATGACAAACTGCAGACATCAGAGTACCAGCATCCCTCCGGATCACTCTGCATTCATAGAAAATCAGTTCTCCATGGAATGGACAACGGAACCAACAGGAGGCCAGACAGCCACTCTTTGACCTTGCTTCTGTCACTAAGGAAGAGACATAATGGCTTTACCATCACATTTTCAGGCTCATGACTATATTCTCTATTGTGCTCTTTAGTATTTAGGTTTAGTACTGTATCCCTGTGGTATTCTGACCAAGGCTTGTTGAATTATTTCCTCAGAAAATTGTCTTAACTTCTGAAAAATTGGTTTTTTTATTAAAAAACATAAGCTGTCCTTTTATTTTGGTGCTGTTTAGGCTTCTGAATTCATTTCATTTTAATTATTTATTTTACAAATTACCTCAGAAGCTGCATTGCAGGAATACACAGAATTTCTTTTAGCTAGCACATACAGATGTCGGTAAACCACAGCTGGTTCTTCCCTATGAAGTCCTTGTAACCTTAAACTACACAAAGGCTGCACGATGATATTGGCGTGACATCTCCTATCTGACGAATAAAGACTAAAAATAGAAACATCCAAATTGGCATTAAAATACAGATGATCCTATGCTGATACACTATATCATCAAAAGTATTTGATCATCCATCCAAATTATCAGAATCAGGTGTCCACAGGTGTATAAAATTAATCACCTAGGCATGCAGACTGTTTTCACAAACATTTGTGAAAGAATGGGTCGCTCTCAGGAGTTCAGTGAATTCCAGCGTGGAACTGTGATAGGATGACACCTGTGCAACAAATCCGTGAAATTTCCTCACTCCTAAATACTCCTCAGTCAACTGTCAGCTGTATTATAAGGAAATGGAAGTGTTTGGGAATGACAGCAACTCAACCATGACGTGGTAGGACACGTAAACTGATGGAGCGGGGTCACTGGATGCTGAAGCACATAGTGCAAAGAGGTCGCCAACATCAGTGTTTGACCTCACAAATGAGCTTCTGGATCAAATGGTCCAAAAATCCCCATAACCACACTTCTAAACCTTGTGGACAGCCTTCCAGAAGAGTTGAAGCTGTTCTAGTTGCAAAGGGTGGAGCCACGTCATATTGATTAGGAACGGGATGTCAACTAAAGCTCATATGTGACTCAAGGCAGGTGAGCGAATACTTTTGGAAAACTAGTGTATTCATTTGTTTATTTTACACGAGCACCATCGTGCAACAAGGTTAAGAGAAGAGAGAGACATCATCACGTTGGTGAGCATAAAAGAGGGACAAACCAAAGACGTATGCTGTATTGTAAATTAACAGTAGAGTTACTGCTTAAGAGCAGGCAGTCCGAGGAATTTGTGAAGATCAAGCAAGAAAAAGAGACTTCCATGAAAAATCTATCAGCAGCAGCTTGTCAGCTGTCTTAGCGGAGGATAAAAATATGAACAAAAGGTAAAATGCATCAGTCAGAAACTCCTGGAATTTACATGTAAGTTGCAGTAGTTTTCTTATTTTGTTATGTGAATGTGTTTGCATAAGTCCCATCACCATGATGTGAGAACATCACAATTTAATGTTTATTTAAGTTCGTCAGCATTAAGTGCTGAATCAGAAGCATAGGTGGATTATTAGCATCCCCAAATCGCCAAACATTTTGTTTTAAAACATCAACATATCATATATTGGCAAATATCCATTATCATGCATCCCTAAACTAAACTTAAACTGCTAACTCTCCTTATTCTAGACCTTTTACTCAATGACACTGTGCTATATTAATAATTCACTGTTGATTCTAACTATTGACATGCATTTGCACCTAATTCACCTGAATAACTTACTGATCTGTCACTATGTTGCCATCAAAATGTCTCTTCTGTCAATATCTCACCTCTCAAAAAACCAAGGTTACAGTCCAAGGTCTCTTTTTTCGTTGTTTAGACTCAGAGCATCTTTTTCCAAATGTGTCATTTTTTTTTTTTTTACAGTGCTGGAAGTTATTAAGCCATTAGTTTAAAAAAAAAAAAAAAGGAGCACAGTAAAATACAATGTAATAAATAAATCTCAAAAGAGATTTTTAAAAAAGTGATGTTGAAGTTAACATGGAAACAGCATGGGCTTTCTTTTCTTCTAAGTTCCTGAAGCTTGAGACGCCTCAGTGACGGTGATTTCTATTGAGGGCCTCTGCAGATCAAATACTCACATACCTGTAGTTTCCACTTGAAGACTGCACATTTTTGTTTTTCTTCTTTTTTTTCCCCCCCACACTGGAAAACAACTGGGAAGGAAGCTGCGAATAAATCTTTTGTTCCTTTGAGATGGCATCATTTGTTAAAGTGACAGAATCTGTCGGAGCACTGCAGTCTTGAGACCTGCATCCGAATATGTGCTGAGTTGATATCGCTGTATCCAACATTGATGATTAAACAGTCAGGGTGTGTTTCCTGCAGGTTCCATAGAGAACTCAGATATTACAAAGCCAACAACCAGCATCGATCTATCCTTGAACGTGTGCACTCTACGGCAGACACAGTATTGTGACAGCTTAGCACTACCTGCAGTGCACATATAAGATCTTCTTTGAGTCAGCACTGCTTGTGTGCATTCTTGCACATTCTGCACAACACTGGAGGGGCAAAACCTTAATTCTTCCACAATCTGCTGCTGCAGAGAGATAAACATGTTGTGCAACAAAGACAATATACTCGTGACATCCTGTACCTTTATCTGTGAAATCTGAACCCGGGAAGTGAGCTTACGAGGCTGACATCTTCACAGCAGGACGGAGGGGTAACTGACCAGAGCATTAGAAGCTTGTAACATGGCGTCAGGCCCTGTGCAGCAGCTGCACACAGCTTGAGGCCAGTTTTTACTAAAGAGCTAAAGGGAAGAGAGAGTGATGAGACCGCAGAACAAAGAATGGAGACGATGCTTCACGGGGAGGTTGGGATGTGGACTGCTGTCCAGCACTTTCTCAGAGGAAAAAAAAAAAAGTTTTATTACTTTTATTGGCTCTATATAAGTCTCCTCAAAAGAGTTTTAAGGACTAATCAAAACTGCTGTACAAAAAAAAAAAAATTCACAAATTATTGCTTGACAATAAAAATTCCAGGCCTCAAATCGACAGAAAATAACAAGGTGTTTAAGCTCACTCTGGGCGATTTCTTTTTTTCTCGTATTTAAGTAGAGGTTTAAAAGAGATTGTTTTGGCTCATGGATGGTAAATTCTATCTTGGAAATGGATCCGGTACAAGCGGCAACAATCCGACTTCCAAGCTGAAGCCAACCAGGAAGTAGGTTTTGTTGCAGTGCTTTGACTGACCCCTGGGGGCTGGCTCAAAAAGCGAGTCAATATTCCATTGAACCTCCATGTTAAAATGTCCGACTTCACAGAAGATAAGAACATATTTTACGGCCGTGAGAAAAAAAAAACAGTTTTGGGCTCCATAGTTAGATTTCACATCCATGACAACGGTACGGGGGGTACCGTTGTCATTGATGTGACAACTGTATGGGTGGATTTTACAGTTGTACAGGTGGATTTTTTGCACCACATCAGGTAAAGTTATATAAAAACAGCAAACTTATAATCAGTGCTGTGGCCTTTTGATTGGCGTTCAGCACAGCCAGTGGCTCACTGTCATCACTTTTGCTACTTAGTGCTTGGCACTGTATTGACTTCTGAGCCTAGCCCCGAGTGAGAAATATGGCCTAACAGAGCACACTCATTATTGTATTTAAAATTACAGGTTTTGTTGATCACTGCCAGGATCCTTCCATGAAGTCTGCTGGGACTCACAGTCAACTGACAGCGGCAGACTTACCCAACTGTACAGCCGCTTGGCTGATAGGCCGGTGGGTCCCAGCAGAAGTTTTTGCTAGTCCTTGTTTCAGCTCTGGCAGGACTTTCTATTTCAGTAACTTCAGAAACCTGAAATGAGGATATTTGGACAGATTTGATCAGAAAGAATGTATAGTTATATTATTTAGCAACAAAGGTTAACATAAGCTAAGCAAGCCAAGCTAAAATAGATAACTGTGATTGATGTACAGTGGGCGTGTTCCAGCCAGCTTCTCAGCCCTGCTCGTTCTGCAATTCTTCCAACATGGTGCCCTGCAGTAAAAGGAGAAAGAGGATTCAAAAGCACTCTTCAGAAAACCAATGGGTGACATCACAGAGGATTTGTCCAGTTCTTCCTCTATATCGTCTATGGTCAGACTCACACAGAGACACACATTACTGAGATAGCTGATTTTGATACAGAGTGATTGTTTGAACTAACTCTCACCTATGTTTTGAATAAATAGGCCGACATCAAGTCTTTCCTACTCCACTGTATGCCATTTTACATATTGTTTTTTAATATGGTTGATACTAGTCGTAATGCTCTGCCTGTGCCCTATGCCACATACTTTGCTTCTCTAATTGTTTTTTTTTTTTTTTTTTGCCTATCCAACGGCATCTTCGGCATCTGTTGGCACTGTCCCTAGGAAATGAAAGTTGAAACCAGAGGAACGAGGCTAATTCTTTGTATAGAGGAGAAAAAGAATTTGGAAAGATGGTCAAGCTGTGAAAAAGGTGCCTTATCCACTCAAATTAAAAATAAATCAAATACCACAGGTGCAACACTGTCAGTAAAGGTTTAGTGATGACTGAGCCCTTATGTATCCATGTAAAAAAAAAAAAAAGAAAAGAGAAAACAGACTCGGATCTTATTGTAAAACTGTTTTTTGGTCAAGGTGTGCCATCCCTGTTGAAAGTAGGGAATTCGTTTTACATGACTCTGTTTTCTCATTATCATTACTCGTCAAGTGGAAACATGTCCTCTGTCACTACAGAAGTGCATTTCAACAGTGTGAACAGCTGTGAAGCAGTATGATGAATAGTACTGGCTAATAGTCTCCTGCATTATTGCATTATACCATGCCATTGTACAGAAAGCTCTTATCATCTTGGATTGAACTGTCACAAGCATCACACCTCCAGCACAGGCTTCTTCATCAGACTTTCACTCTCTACATTCACTACTTCTAAAAACAAGACAAAACTGGTGGTGTTGTCAAAAAAACTGTGGTGATTTTTCCTGTCTTGGGGAGAGTAATATGCCATTTTCTTTTTTCTGTTTGAACATCTGCCTCAGCACATCTGGATAGTGTCAGCTTTTCAACAATGAGCAGAGAAACCATCACTCTTTCCCCTCTCTGACACATCTCATCTCCTCTAAGGCAAAAAAAAAAAAGAAGAGAGAAACATGGATCTACTACTTTAAAGGCACATAACAAATCAACTTTAACCATCGGTGATCAGAAACAAAATGCTTTATTAGATTCAGCCAAGGATGCAGGGAGCAGGTTGAGAGAGATTAGAAACTCAGGTTTGAGCTGGAACATATGTGTGAGGTTTGTGAGTCTAAATCGAAGACTTAGATTGTGCTGCCAAATGCCTCCTGTGATAATCCTATGGACACTCAACCCAACTTCAACAGAACATATAATAGCTACATTTGTCTGGTCTGCAAATGATTGTTTATTCAGAAATAAATAAGTCAGATTTTCTTCATTTACTTTGCTTCCCATTTCTCATTTCACTTTGAAAATATGTAGATGAAGCTTCTCGAAGTCCCACAGAACGTGGAAGGGCCACGATCCAGTTGGTCCAGAACGGCCACAATCCAGCATTTTAAAACAAACCGCTTGAAAGCATCGCCCCCTTGTCTGGATTCATTAGAAATTAAGAGTTTACCCGAAGGAGTCGATCTTACATGACTGTCGTTCAGTAGTCTGCTTGTTTAAAGACATATACAGTGGTACCTTCTACTTACAAACGTCTACATACGGATTTTCAGGTTACGAAACGTCTTAACGGGAAAACATTGCCTCTTGTTACGAAAGAAATTTCAGGATACGAAAGGCAAAAATACAGTACGCGCTGCTTCTCGCAACTCTCAGAGTTTACCCAACGTAAACATACTTGTAGCTGCTCTGTCACTGGCTATCGCTTAGCATCTTCATGGCATCCCATTGACATTTTAGGAAAATTCCATGAAATTTTCCGAATTTGTTGAAAAGAATCACCCAGAAAAAATGTTCACTAGTCAGGCTAGCGCTCATTATGATGATGTTTGCCTTGCACATATTCGAAGGATTGTTAAAAGCTGACAAAAAGTCCTTGGATCGGTTCTTTACAAAACGTCAGGCAAAGACAACTGCTGAGAGAGAAAAGGTGACGACGATAGCAGTTAAAAGGTAAATTGATATAATTTTTATTCTTTATTTTATTCTTTGTTTTTTATTATGTACAACTCTCATTTTATGTTTATTGTGCAGTAATCTCTTGGTAACATGTATTTGTTACATGTTTTGATGCATTTTTATGATTTATAAAAAAAATGTATGTCTGAATTTTGGGGGGCTTGGAACGGATTAGAGCATTACATGGAAAACGCGTCTCTACTTACAGAATTTTCAGGTTACGAAACTCCTTCCAGAACCAATTAATTTCGTAAGTAGAGGTACCACAGTATCTCGATATACATTTTTCTTTCTGGAAAAAGTATTTAAAAAGGTGTTGAATAAATTTGGTTTTGGACCTCTAAACTAATCCTCTCATGTGTTCAAATCTCTTCTAAATCCATCTGAATTGTTTACCCAGATTCTCCCACAGGTTAATGTAATGCCCTTGTACTTCTCAGAGCCCGCTCCTGGTGTTTTATTTTAAAAATTCACCAGATTATCTCTGTGATTCTTGTGTTTGACTTCCTGCCAACTCAATGTGCTGTGGGTAAAGTGACAAGGTGTAGCAAGGGGCGCCAGTGCCAAAATACCCCCCACACACACCTCTAGTGGAGCAGAGTGGAAGGTCACTTCATAAAAGTTATCAAATATTCTTTGAAATGAAACTATATGATTTAATATAAAAGGAAGTATTCTTTGCTGGTTCAAATATTACATTACTTTTACAAGTGTTTCTTAAGGATGAACAACATGAGACAAGGTCTGAAGATAGCATTTGTCCACTGACTAACATGCAAGACCCAGTATTCAAAACCCATTCAACACAATTTTATTCCACAGTTCTTTCATTTTTCACCTTTCCTCTTCAATGTTCCCCATCAATAATTCACTTCATTTCAATTTACTTCAACAGATCCTCTCCTCATATGTGGTCAAATTTCTTCTAAAATTCTTTGAGTCTGGTTGCGGTGTTTTATTTTGAAATCTGACCGATTTATCTCTGCCCTTCTCGTCTCTAAATTCCTCTCAACTCGATGTGCTTTGTGTAAACAGATGGGACCTGGCAGTGGCCAATTGCCAAAACAGACTTGAGGCATATCTCTGGCACAGCAGCGTGGATGGTTGTTTCTGGGGTTCTGCAGGGTGTTTCTGGTGCGACTGCTCTCATTGGCTTGAATGGCCATGATTCCAAGTGGCTGGAGCGGCGCTGCCGTTCCACGGCTGTTCCGCCTCCTGTGGGACTTGAGCTTTAGTATTTCTAAGATAGTTCTTCTACAATAGTTATATGGAAACAATTACCTTAGCTTATCTGTAGAGACCCCATCCAAACTATCACGTGAAATGACATTTGCCAGAGGCTTAAGATAGTCATTTATTTTGGTGTAGCTTGATTGTCCCAAGTGCTAACAATTGATTGCCATTTTGCTGCAAACACATTCTGTTCTCACTCAAAACTGCCTTGATTCTCATTGTTTTGGGAGACACTGGGAAGGGGTTTACACCATTTGGCATCTAATCAGGGCTGAATTAACTTTAAAATGATCTTTTATTAAAGAAGCAATTCTTGCTGTCCATCTGTCTGAGGAGGATTAAGAGGCAAGTTCATTTCAAGTCCTACAGTTGCCAAGAGAAAAACGAAACCTCTCAGCAAACCACAAGTTGTCTGAAACAATGTCAAGACAAGATGAACAGACCAAAGTTGAGATTTTTGGTCATAAGACACAACAGTAGATTTGGTGAAAAAGAAACACATATCAACTCCCACTTTAATTTGGGCTTGTTTTGTAGCCACAGGGTGGGGAAATTCACAGTTACTGACTCGAGTACTCTGTATATGGAAGTAATAGATCAATTTTAAGTCCATTTGTCTCACAGCTAAAGCTTGACTAAAACTGGGTCATGCAACAGTAGAATGATCCCGAGCACATCAGAAAATTTACAACACAATGGATGAAAAAGTTAGGAAAGTGTTCCAGTGACCCAGTCAAATGAATCAATGTTGTGAAGAAGAGTAAGCCAAAATTTCTTTGAAAACCTGTTAGACTGATGTCATGCAGAAAAGGATCCCTCTAAGTTATCATTTCTAGAGGCAGTTCTATAAGTAACTGAACATGGGTCATATTTAGTTCTTTCACTAAATGCTTCCATCAGCTTAAGTTTTGCTAAATAGATGATGACACAATGTCAAGGCTGCCATGTCCTACTACTTTTTTTTTTTTGATAAAGTGACAAATACTTTTTTTTGACAGCTTCATATCAGACAAAAGATGGGTATTATTTTATATAGTTATTAAATGTGTGTATATTACAACAGAGTGAGAATTGTGTTTGGCAGTCTTTCATCTGATCTCCTGTTGGGGATCTGGGCAAGTGCAGTGTTGATGAGTAATAGAGTACTTTTCTTATTTGAAAGTTTTAATTATTTTCTCAGACTAAAATCTAAATTCAGTATAAACACATTTTTGGCACAGCAACCGTGGACCTTCTTCATAGTGACTATTGGCTTGTGTCTGAAATAGACTCATGGATCTGGCTCTGCAGCCAAATGGTGAACATAAGTATGAAGGACTTAGATAGTGACATTCACTTACAGCTATATGTAAAATCCAATTCTAGAAGTGGTAAAACTCTTAAAAACTGCTTTCCTCAAAACTGTACATTTCTAGGTTTTTTGGCACACTCACATGCCCTTAAAATGCCTCTTGTGTGGCTCTACACCAAATTTCCTCATTCAATGACTGGGAATCTATAAATATGATAATTTAGCCTCTCTCACATGTCTACCCACCAGCACAAGACAGGTCTTGTCTCCTGTATCTCTACTGTTTTAAAACTGGGATAATTCAGCTGTTTAAACCAGAAAGAGTCTCTCAACCAGAGGAAGAGGAAGCTAAATCACGCAAGGTCCTATGCAAATGTAAGTACCATTATGTTAATGTATTCTATCACTTTTAGGAATATTAGCCCTATAATGCCAAATTTATCATTTCTGATGCATGAATTTCAAGGCATCTGCACCACATAATCAAACTTTCCAGGAAATATGTTTTATAGACCTAAAAAATGAAATGGATATTGCTCAGTACATTGCCATAAATATATTAAATACAACGACAATAATGCTAATGGTTATCAAACTAATTTGTTGGGGAGGGTTGTAATCTCAGTAAAGGTTCAAAAAACATTTCACTGTGAAAGACCTAGAATTTTCTGTCATTTAATACTTCGTCATAGGATTACAAACCCACCAGTGGAGATGGAACTGCAAGTAGCAGGTGGCTAATTTTGGGTCAGATTTCCAGATCTGCATCCTTGCCGGTATTTTTGTTGAGATACAGCAATGTCTTTATAGAAACTGAATCCACCTCCAATCTTGTGCTATTACAGTCACAAACTAAACATGTCAGCCATCTTTGTAGCAAGAGCATAACGCACCAAGTAGCCTCTCCTCCTTCCTGCCATCGTCTTCTTCACCTAGCTTGTGAAAATGTCTTGTCATAGCCTGATTTAGCGTACCATTTTACTGGCTCTGACAACACACGCAAAATAGCTGTAAAGTCTCATCCCTAAACTACCTCAGAATTTGTTCCTCTATTATTTTACATGGAACAAACATGGTCTGATTTTACCTCGAGGTTAAAGCTCTGCAGATTCAATCAACAAAACATATCAGATTCAAATTTATTTAAAGGAATATTTGATTACTTTTAGGGGCTGTTGTCAAGCTCTTGTGGTCTTCTGTCCCTACTATCAGGAAAACCCATCTCATGCAACAGCTGAGTATCCCTATTCAGTAAAATATGTCACGTCAACGATAAAATTAGCTCAAGGAGCTACTGTGGATATCATGGCAAAGGTGATTTAGAGACTTATGAATGTAATGATAGAAGAGAAAATGAGAGTGAGTAAGTAAAAGACCAAACCTTGGACAGTGTCGTGAAAATGAATGAACCACTTCAACTATGGAGGGACCCCTTGAGATAATTATTGCAAATGTTCCTTTGTCCTGCCTTAAATGCAGAATCCCCCTTGTCAACAGCATTAATAGCAAGGTGGACTGTGATTTTAGCGGATGAAGGGCGAAAGGTTTTTGCTGACCTGTACAGTACTGTATGCTAAAAACAAAAAAACACAGGAGCAGTTCTATCATTATCCATTTTTTGGAAAATATTTTGCCAATATTTATTATAAAAATATAAATGTTTCCACTACAAACCATTTTACATTAGTAGACAAGGCCATCTACATTTACACACATAAACTCTCAAACAGACACACAGATCAGTCATGAGACATAAAATTAGGGATCTGGATAAGGTTCTCAACAGTATTGCTCTCTTAGATGTTTCAGGTTTATAAAGTATGTTAATCGTAACACAGACAGCACTGACACATAATTTACCTTATGCTCAAAAAAGAAATAAATCAACAATGCAATGTAAAATGTTAACAAATAAATAATGTAATCATAATCGCCTTCTTATTGTAGAAAAAAGCTGACAAGTATAATTCAAAATAAGATAAAATATAATACAGATGATTTTTGTCTCTTTTTTTAATCAAAAAATGTTGCACAATTTTTATTCGGTCTTTTATACATACAAACATTTGTACAAAAAAAGGATGGCCATGTACATATAGTGGGATCTCTAGTGCTAGTTGCTTTCATCATGATGGTTTACATTATGTACATGCTAATTAAAACACATAGCAGCAACAGCAGCATCCACAGGTAGACCAAGAAACAGAAGACAAAACTGACAGACTGAACAGAGATGGGTTTCCCAAAAGCACCTGCATCAACTTCGTACATTATATCAAGCTTAGTCTACAGCCAAGGCAATAACATTTCCATTCAAAGTGCTACAATAATGTGTACTGAGTGCTTTAAGAGGCATAAAGATAACATCATTGTGTTTAAATATGACCAATCCAATAGCACAAAGTACCAAAAGTGCCAGTTAAACAAATACTGGGTAAATGTTGCACTTAGGGATCTGCTGGGTGACATTAAAACAGGAGACTAGCATCTTCATATACGTAGGTACCTCCTTGTACAAGGAGCTTCAAAGGTGCCTTTAGGAAATCCAGTCCTGGACATATAATACTGGGATACTGTCCTTGAATAGCCTGGCCAGCCATACCCATTCACTCCCTGAAAAAGGTTGTCTCGTGAAATGGGTCTGCCTTCCGTTCACAGCCATTTCCACTGGTACAGGATGTGCCAAACCAATCACAATGGAGGGTGGATGGGTGACTCATACAGGAGCGTCTATTCAAATCAGTCAAGATGGCTGCAGAACTGCGAATAACATCTTGGATCAACAAAGCTTTACCGTGAACAGTCATTCTGCACCGTTCCTACTCCATTGCACACACTATTGGATTTCCAATTGGATTTGCTTTGTTGATGGTTGCCACTCTGCCTAGGTCACATGCTTTGTTTTTCTTCTTGGATCAAAGCTGAATCCAGAGGAGCCACACTAACTGTTTGTACCAAAGAGGAAAAGAAACAGGAAGTCTGGCCAGGCTCAATCAATTTTTAGAACTGTGACATCTACTGTACCCCAGAGCATTTGCAAACTGAACTAGTTTGGGACGATTGTTGATTAACCCTGTATTCTTAAGAGAATACAGAAAAAAGATCAACTGAAATGAAAGCTTTTTGCTTGATGATCCCACCATGATACAGCCCAACTACAGGAGGCACTCTGCTATTTGCATTGAGTACACCAAGAATTATGGGTTAAAAGCTAAACACTAACACTATTTTTTTTCTTCAATTTCCAATTAAAGAAAAAAAAAGAATTATCTCACATGGCTTTTATTAATAAATTATTGATTCCAACCTAATCAAATGGTTTCTCAACTGATCTGACACAGACAATGAAATAATACCTGTTGTTGTGAGGGGTCAAAGGTGCAAACTTGTCTTTCCTAAAGAAGAAACGCAAGAACAAACTCATATTTTGCAACACTTTTGCAACACAGCCACATGAGAAGTGACAATGCTTAATCTTCAAGTTTTCTTTGCCATCATCTTGCTTTTACCGTCTCCACATCTTCTTTCACACCCTTCCCAACCTTGGCTCTCAGTTCAAGATCCTGCTCTCTCTTCTCTGTTGGTTTCCTTTTGTTGGGAAAAACAGAGCATGCACATCCTGAGATTTCACACAAAACTCACCGGGTGATGGTGGGGAACAGTACTGTTCAACATGTGTTTGTTAGCGTATAGAATATAGACATCACTGTATAGAAAATTCTGTGTGTGAAGTGTGTTATGGCCCCCGTATCTTCAAGACACAGCATTCAATACGTGACACATGTGCCAGACCCATGGCTTCCATACAATGAACTTTTCTGATGGGTTATATCATTATTGCTTTTATATGACATGTCTATTGAATGCAAATGCTATAGGTTAGAGCTACTGAGTAAAATGGCTCGGTTAGCGTCTAAGTGTGTTCATGCCAGTTCAGCCGCCTCATGGACAGTCAATAAATGTAGGTAGCTACAACATCATCTCCAGCCTCAGACTTCATCTGTCAAGGAGGGGTCCACATCTGGGTCGGCTGCTGCTGTCCGCCATGCTCTTCTACACAAGGCTCCTCGCCATTTCTCAGCTCCATTCTACAGGGTGCGGGTGTGGTGTTTTGTGGCTATAGCACAATCATGGAGAGCGACAGCTTTATGTTCATCCTTGCTCTGTATCCCAGTGCAGTCCATGTTTGTATTCCTGATCACGTCTCTTGGACTTCCTTATCTTTCCTCCTCTCTCTGTCCCCCCTACTAGTCTGTAAGGCATCTCAGCTTGGGCTGGAAGGGAGAAGATCAAGTCAGCCAGTTAAGAAACTGGCAGGTCTCTCTAACCTCTGTCAGAATTCTTTCAACAAAACGATGAAAGACATCATTTAATTAATACTGTATCTGTCCTCCATTGTCAGTTAATGCAACCACTGTGTTAGAGTAAATCAACACAGACCAACAGAAAGGTCTCTGGTGGCTTTCATCTGTTGGGTTCACGTTTTTCTTTTGTTTTTGTCTTTTTTTTTTTTTGTTTGTCAGTTTTTTTGTTTTTTCTTTAAACGGGTACCGGGCCATTCTTGGTGTGGGAATCGAGGGCTTTCAGGCTGCTCACTATCTTCTTCTGCGGTCCTACAATAGTCACTCCAACCTTTTTCAGGTCCCTGGTTCGTGAAGAAGAGGGATAGAGAGGAGGCGAGAGGGGGATGAGAGTATAAAAAGAATCAGACATGAGATGGGAAAGATGGGGAGAGGGAAAAAAAGCAAAGTGTGCGTTAGTGATGGCGAATGTGACACCCATGTGACATTTAATGACATGCTCCCAGTGCTGCTCCCTTCACTGTCCTGTGAAGCTGTCACTCTCGAAATACAGCATTTCCCACCAGGCTGCACTGACAGCTGCTATTATGACCCTGTCAGCAAGCAGCATGCAAGGGCTGCAGTTCAAAAATCCTTGGTTTCCTGAATGGCACTGAACTGGACTTCTTTAACAGGATAGAGTACAAGTATGTGGAGTGGAGCAGCACTGGTACATGTGTAAGACATAACACTGATTACACGGTATCTTGTTAATATTTTCATAAGCTCTTAGATGATCTGTTACTGTACATGCATTCAAAAGGACCACTGGTGTAGAAGACAATTTGTGTTAAGTTTGTTATTGTTAGACGTATTATGCAGTGTAATCCTGAAACAGCAAAAATAGTTCGCTAGCTTGATTTAGCTGCTGAACATGTTCTGAAACACAGACTGGCAACGGCTTCAAAGTACAGAATACACCATGAGTGATGAAAACAAAGCATTGCTAAGATTACAGTCCACACAAACTCAGAGCACATGTTAATACATTTTCTTCCAGCTGTGGTAGTAGGAGCAGCGGAGCTGCAGGCAGAATTGTTGCAATGATTCAATAAGCATTTCCGGCCATTAAAAGGTTACTTGTTGTAACATACTGTATAATCTCAATTTTCTTTTTTCTAGATGCAAGCAAGGTTTTTAGTTTGCCAAAGCAGCCATTCAAAAACATTCTCACAATTCAGAAGGTAAAAGTGACAAAGTTAAACAGTTGGTTTCATTCTGTTTTACAGGGATAGTTTCTGTTTTAGAGGGATAGTTAATTTCTCGGTGACATTGTTATTGAGCAAATAATAATATAAACACAATGAAGCTTTTTTTCAGTACTCCATAAGGAGTTTCATCCATTTGCCTTTACAGAATTAAAAAGCACACCACTCCAACAATTTAGCATATTTTTTCTTTTTGTGATTAAATCTACTCTGTAAAAGAGACTATTACAATACAATATAAGAACAATTATGCTATAATAATACAACACAGTATCATATAAAATGAGAGTAGGACTGCAGCTATTGGTTATTTCGCTAATTGAATATTCTATTGATTACTCCATCGATTAATTGGACAATAAATACTTTTGCCTTTTTAAAAAGCATTTACAAGAGAGAAAAGACCAATCAAATCAAAGGTCTTCTAAACCAATCAAATGGTTTTGTATCATATATACTTGCGAACTTTCATTTCAGTCAGCAACCGCTTTATAAACTCTTCATGAACTCAAAAAATTGTTCTTTGCACATTAAGACTTCTGCAGAAATAACTGTAAAATAAGACACAACAATCCTACAAATAAAGAAGAATATAACACCAGTTATCCAATGAGTAAATTATTATAATAGTTATCATAATGCATGGTTTTTTTTATAATCTGATACATATATTTTGATAACATGTAGGGATGCTGATGCAAGCAATCACTGCACCCAGCTAGTGGTGCTTTGCTAAGATATCGTTCCTTATGTGTATGTGTTTATAAGATTGCTACAGCTAATTTTTACAGTTATTTCTGCACAAGCTAAATGCACAAGTAACAACATGTAAATTAGAACATTTCTGAGTTATTAGGAAGTTTATTTTTTCAGTCAGTTGTCTTCTAGCAAATATGCTAACCTAGCCTAGCAGGGGATTTGTGAGACTGGGTTATTGGATGCACGTAGAATGACATATAATGATCTTTGTCAAGCCTGCTGTGTGACATTAATAATTGTCCAGACCAAACAAGGTAACTCCTGATAATATAGTCAAATTAATTCATCAAAGCTTTGATGCAAAGAACTCGCATAGATGACTTTCCTTGTAAACAACTTAATCAAGTTTCTTGAATTGTTTCAGCCTTAAATCAGAATATATCAAAAAACAACTAAAGGAAAAGAGGAATTTAAATACTGATCTGCTTTAAGCAGCACAACATACCACTAAACAAATATTGCTCCAAAATTCATCCCAAATACAGGATGTGGTGCATTTTTAACTCTGTTTGTATATAATTTAAATTCAGAAAATACTGTTAAATATGTGTTTGTTCTTTTGTTTGTTTTTTTCTTAAAAAAAGAGCTAACAGATTATTTAAACTTGCAGTATAAACCAATGTACCCAGATCAGAACTAAAATGAATATACATCATGGCACCAAATTAGCTAATCCTTGTGTTTGTCGAAAGTTTATTGCATTTTACTGGTGTTTACCATTGCAGCTTAGATTAGAATGGAAATATAGTTATTGTGATATCACTGGAGAGAAACTAACTATCCCTTTAAAAGTGGAAGGCTAGTAACAGTGGCTGTGAAGGTAAGATTTCAGTCTTAGGCAGGGCCCGGGGCCTTGGTCCTCCACCCACCATCCAGAACCTGAGAAGGGTGGAGAGGAGCTGGTCGTTAGAGGGTGGTGATTCCCATGGATGGCTCCCACTCTGGGCATGTGGCCGGTGTGACGTGGACCTCGGTCAGAACCACTCTCCTGAGACACAGCCAAGCCCAGCAACATTAACACATTACAATTGGAAAATAATGAAGAATTTTACATCCTGTAATGGTGACACACATTTTGTTGTATTAAATTCTAGATTGTTTAAAGGAAATATACATGCTGCAGCCTTTCTAAAGGCTTATGTTATTTAGCTTTTTAAAAGTAACATTTTACTTTCTTTTTTTCCCTTTTCTCCACATAAGTTGATTCAAACAAATACAATACAAATAACACAATTATGCAGTGCCCACTCTTAAGCTATTGATTCATCGTTATTATTGATGGTGAATTCACACAAAACAGATGTCCCCAGAGCTGTGTTTACCTGTAGTGAAAGACCATAACATTAAGGCTATGTCCACATTAATACATTTTCATTTTGAAACACATTGCATGCACACAACTATGGACATTTTCACTGTCAAAATCATCTAAATTTTTGGTTTGTAAATGTAACTGCTGCAGTCTAAAGTGGATAAGCAGAAACTGTAAGCATTTGGAAACGTTGATGTAGCTGCAGTAATTTGCTTTAAGATCAGTTTTTCTGGGGCACTAGGCATCATTCCCTGATTTGCCAAGTCTATATCGCGTGACCAGCACTGGAAGATGACATGCAGTCGGCTGCTTTTAGGATACACAACTTTGAGAGTTGGCAGATTTCCGGGCTGTTCAGATTACACAACTTGCTCTTTTATTATTGGGAGTATTAAAGGAATTTTACTGTTTATGGTACAACTCTGAATTTTAATATTCTCTGTTTATTTAAAGAACTGTAGTATGACATTTGAGTTATGATCATGTTTTTCCACACAGAGGAGGAGCCGGTGTATGGACTTTCCAGAATGATGTATTATTCTGTTATGTTTTTTGATGTACCAGAAACTCCCATTACTTTCATTTGCGCATTAGTTTATCTCAAGTTTACCGTCTCTTCAATCAAACACCTGAAATTAACTTGATATGTACTCTGAGGAGAAACAGAATTTAGTTCCAAATGATGCAGTATTTTCCAGTCAGTCCATCACATCCTCGAAAAGGATTAATCAATTACTCCAGCAGATGAGTCAGCGCACTGCAGCCAAGTATGATAACTGTTCCTCTGAGGTCAAAGTGTTGCCAAGTCTTGTGCTGAATATCAAGGACTAGATTAAGACTGTACAAATCAATAGAGCGATAGATCGTCTGAGCCAAAGCTGTTAGCCTTGTAGCTGAGCTTGGGTGCCTTGGACAGAGTCTTCAGTGGATTAATTCAGCACTGATCCAATTTAGCATCCACTCACAGAAAAGGCGATGTAGACGAATACAATTTATCTAGTCTGATGTTATTCTTCTGCAGTTTCACTGGGACAAATTTGTCCATACGCAATGTGGGTTTTCACTCACATTAAAGTTAAGTCCTTGTCTTTTGCAGCATTCTGTATGGATTCAAGAGAACCTCTCATTGATTAATGAAATCATTGGGTAAATGGGGAGAGAAATTACTAGAGAAGAGAAAAAAAATATATAATTTAGTGGTAGCACCTTAGATGCCCTTAGAGGTGATGGGAAGAAAAAAAGAAAACAATCATACGTCAAACAGAGAAGGGTTAGAGACAGTGACAAAGCAAACAACACTAAAAAACCTTGCAGGAGTAAGAAAAGAATCCTCCACAACAACAAATAAACCCTGAATAATGTCATCTCTGGCTGACAGCATTGCTCATTACATTTCTGAGGAAAGAAATTCTGAAATGCATCCATCACAAGCCACTACACGTTGGCGTTCTCCCATTTGGGGTGTTTCTGTCACTGAATAGCTTCATTTCCCACTGTTGGCCAACTACACACATCAACTCCAGAAGGCAACATCGTTTCAATAGTTGTACATTTCAAAGTGCTTCTTTCCAACACACTAAGCCCAACACTGTTAATGACTGCCTGTGTTTGTAAGCTATTGAGATACAGCCGCTTGTAGCACTGACTACCTCTCCCCAATTACCCCAGTGCTGCAAATCACCACAGTGAATGGCTTCTTTGATCACAATGATTAGAAATGTCCAATTATTTACCCTGTCACATTCCACTTCAATTAAAGCAGCAGCAGGCCAGCAGAGCGAGGGGGAACAGAGAGGCGAGTGTGAGAAAGCGAGGACGTTTCATGGAAAATTTACAAGCAAATGTCTTTGTAGTTGTTACAAGTACCATGTGTTGTATCTGAGGATACATTTTAAAAGATGTCAAGTGACCGCACATGTGGGGAAAAATAAAAGATGACTCATAAGAAGGATATGCAGTGTTGCAAGTTAACATATTTAATTCAGGAATATGCACTGCAGTGTGCACTCCAGTTTTGTACTATTAAAAAAAAATATTTATTTTTAAGATTTGACTTCAAAGTTTTCCGGCAAACTTTGCTTGGTCTTTGTTTTGCATTTCCACGCTTCACAGCATAAGGAGTGCTGTTTCTTTGCACACCTACTTGACAGCTATGCCTTCATTTTCTCTTTCAAAGGCCCCTCTATCTACTCTTTTATCTCAACAAATCTCCCATCTCATTCTCTCCCACAACAGCCTCCCACATGCTGCTCACAACTCTTCAACTTGCACTCACACTCTTTTTGTGTGTGTGTGTTGCTCTATTTTTCTCCTTTCTTTAAATAGTCTCACCTTCTCCTCTGGTCATAGCAGCAACAGTGGAAGCGTGGCTAAAGACCCGTCATTATGAGTTACCCTGAGCGTCACTTGGAGATCTTTACAAATGGCTCTAAGGCTTTCTTTGCTTGCTGAGAACAAGTGTGTGTGTGTGAATTTGAACTTCATCAAGAGTCTCTTCAAATTCCTTTGCTTTGCCTCTGGTAGAGAGGCCCTGTAAACTACTGGCTTGAATAGGCAGAGAGCTCTGATATGCGTGTCTGTGTGTGTTGTTGTCTTACTCTGTGGAGGTCTTGGCCAGGGTGTCACAGGAGCTGTAGCTGACCCCAGAGAAGGCCTCCTTGCAAGGCAGGGTCCTCATTGCATCCATCCAGTCACCCGTCGTCCCCATTGAGGGAACCTCCACGCTGCTCCTGTTCAACAACAGGTTTGCTGGCCTGAGAGAAAGATGCAACATGAATTGTTAAAGGAGAAACAAATGCTAAAGAAATGATGAATGACCTGTAGCAATTTTATATATTAAATAACACGAGTGGTCATAGGATAGTCTCAGGAAAACAGGTGCATCAGCTGACAGTCTTATATACTGCCTGACAGGTGCTGTCTGGCCCGCAGTCAGCCACAAACTATCCACATTTTGAATATTGAGTGTCTACGCTCCAAGCCTGTCCCCTCATGCGCACAACATGATAGCACAGATGTGCATCGGAAGTCAGGATTGGTGTCAGCGATGAGGCAGCAGTGACTTAATAGACATGTCAGTGGAGCAGCAGCTGGGATATACAGTATGTGTTTAAATCCTACTTGTAAAAATGATCTTCAGACTTGATTGATTTTGGAATATAATGATTAGTTTTAGGGGTTTTTTTTTTTTTTTTTTTTAGGAATGTCTTGCAGAAGTAGCCAAAAAGATATTGTTTGTGTAATCTAACCACAAAGTCAGTGAATATAGATGTAGCCCTTTAACTCCTGCGGCTATTGGACTTATCTCCATGCTCATGTTTAGCCCTTAAGATTTTCTTTCATGCCCCATGAATGACAGGGTCCCCATATAGGTCTACCTGCGCTGAATAAAAACAGTTTGTGATCTTTTTCGCCATCTGCCACAGGTAGATATATTGGATAACGTAACTTAGCTTTGCTTTCACTTGTTGGACAACATTATATAAGGCAGTGGTCCCCAACCCCCGAGCTGCGGACCGGTACCGGGCCGTGGATCAATTGGTACCGGGCCGTGCAAGAAAAAAAAAGTTTTATTTATTATATGAGACTGAATTAGCTTTTATTTTGAAAAATCTTTTATTTTGAAAAATGACCTTGGTTACATCTTGGTCACTCAAGCACCAAAATTTAACCCAGCTAGGAAAATGAGTAAGAAACAGTGAAAATCCGCAGTGAAGAGAAAGAAGAACAGCCTACGACTTCCAAGAAAAAGAAAGTTTTTAACAGACAATACCAGGAGTCCTACATGAAATATGGATTTATCACGACAGGTGATTCTCATGTACCAAGCCCACTCTGCATGAGGTTTATTTATTTATTTATTTATTTAATGGGTACAGAGGATGTTACCAGAGACTTTCATGTTATACTCATGTTATGTTATTGCTGTAATTTAATGAGTAACGAGTACATAAGCAATATTTTATTTCATACAGGCTGCGCTCTCCAAGAGCTGTTGCTATTGGGATAAGTGTGGAGACAAATTCGGTGAATACCCCACTCGACACCCCCAAAGTACAAAAAAAAAGTCAGGTTGACACAGTTTTTATGCTACTGGGGTGAACAAAAGTGGGGCCAGTGTAGTGCACAGGGTGCAAAAAAAAAAAATCTTCACTGCAAATAGATGAAGGCATAAACATAAGAGCGACACCTCTTGGAGATCCCGTTCCAAATGGAAGGACTTGATTACTTTAAGGCAGAGATCACAGTTTGGGTTAAAATAAATCCAAAGCCGCATGAAAACTTTTCCCAGCAGAAAAATCCTGGGGGCAGACATCTCAGATGTGTATTCACTGAAGACTCGAGAGGCTTTAACACTGAGCTTTGCAGGTTTTAATTTGCACACCAGCCATGCATCAGTATTTAATCATGTTTATCAGACTAAGTGAATGATGCTCTTAGCTAGTATGGTCAGCCATCCTGATTCTTTTCCTCTCAGATTCAAAGAATTAAGGGCCGTGTATACTCTTGCGGCAATGTGTTGCCGTCAGCTTGTCGCAGAGATGCTGCAGTCACTTATACTCAATTTTGAAGCACGCTCTGCGCTATGTTATTCCACGCCACAACGCAAGAGAAACAATCACAAACTAGCTAAACTTACTAAACTTATCTATTGCGTTTTTCCACTTCCTCACCGTCTCGGCCGTATCCAGACCCACATTCATCGCAATCTCCCTCCATGAATTACTAGAATATGTGCTCTTTGTAGTGTGGAGAACGAGAATTGTACAGATGTGGGTACTTCCTCATTTCTTCGATGACACGCTCTTTTCTACGCGGATGTAGAATTGATCAATCAGAGGCCTCCTTTCTCTCCTCTCTGCAACACTGTCTGCATCGACCTACAATTTTGGGTAGGTGCACTGGAGTGGCTGCGTAGGGTGGGGGGGCGTCTCTGCGTCTTCTGTGTATGTGACGCAGACGACCTGACGTCTGAGTGTAAATCAGGCTTTAGTCTGCTTTTCAGGGGTTTCTACCAGCGAACATGGAGTAAAACAGCCTCTGGCCTCTGCCACTGGATAGGTGAGCAACCAAACAGAGAACTGAAACACGTTGCGTAGGCAGAACAACAACCAGACTAGTATAAACCAAAGACATCCAAAACAGTGTGCAGTGGAGTAAAAATGCTGGTGAGAGATCATAATTGGTTTTGCAGTAATTGTTGATCAAAGGTCTTATTAACAATTCTGCTGCCATTGGTTGTTTTGAATAGTGACTTGGACACATCTCATAAACTCCCAAAGCCTGCCCCTGCCCTGTTGCGAATGGTTTGGTTTATTCTGTAGCAGTGCAAATGTGAATGATTTCCAAATGTCTGAATCCTTCATCATTATTTTGTCATCTGTGCACCAATGACACTAGACGGTAATGTAAAGAAAACTAAACTTTCTATTGTTATATTCCTAGATTTCAGGTGTACTTTTGCTTAACACACGGTGTTGGATTGTCTCATTCATAAGCGGATTTACTGGATGTGGCTGACTCTTTTTGAACCGGTAATATTTATACTCTGCATTCTTGCACAGGATTGCTAACAACAGCAGCATTAGTTCATGTCTAAATTCATTACTTCTTCCTGCAGTACATGTACCATGTGTCAGCATGTAACATTAGACGTTATTAGACTGGATGGATTGCAATTGGATCAAATTAAATTAAATGCAGTCCATTGGGCTACATTGTTCGGTCAACAGCAGAGAGAGGAAGAAAGAAGGCTGCAGGCACTGCTCTGTCTGCCTCTGATTGATGTTTCGGGGGGGGTGGGGGTAAGAGGGACAAAAGGTAGAGATTCTTGTAGAAAGAAACTGTGAAGAAAGCGTGGACCGAAAGCTGAAAGTAACAAAAAGAAACCTAAATTTGTCAAGAGATGTCAGGCTTTGAGCGTCACTACTGCTGATTGATATTTGGTTTTCCTTGGCTTTTGTAAAACTGGATGACATTTAAGTAGAGCTTAAGAAGCAAGACCAGGCCCCACAGAGATGATAGTCCTCCTGCAGCGGTCACAGGTTTGATTCCCCACCCGTGACCCTGTGCTGTGTGTCTTCCCCTTCTCTCTCTCTCTGCTCACTTTCAGTAAAGGCCACGAGAGACATGCAAAAATATTTTAAAAGGAAACAAGGTCAAACCTCATTAGGTCAGACAGGAACTAATAACAACACGATCAATCCTCTGCTGAAACAGGAAGGAGCTTTTAAAGCTGGGCTGCACACCCTCCTCCTCTTTTATTTAGTCATTTATTAAATAAAGACTTGCTACACCTGTCTGGTAGATTAAAAAAAAGAAAAAACACTGGGGAGCGCAGCAAGGCAGGAAAGGACAGCACAGAAGGAAAGGAAGCAGAGCTCTCCCTAAGGGAATACTATTCATAGCAGAGTAAACAAACTCATCTGAATATAAAGAAGACACAAGTTGGTCTGTCCAACTGAGTTGCATCCCCGGGGAGATTTGGAGTTACGGTAAATGTGATTTGGGGAAGTGCTACCCAGGGAAAGGCTAACTCCAGGGACTGCAGGTGAAAAAGACAGGTGATAAACCTTTGAACTATTATAAACACAAAACTGTTATAAATGGGCACTAACCTTCAAGTGCTTACATGCATTTGCTTAACTCACTTTATAGTTTGTTCTATAGATCTTTTAGATGCTAAGATCATTTATCTTATTTCTTTAAGTTTTAATATCTGCTCATAATTGTGTATTTTTGCTTTCATTTTGATTAATTGTTCATGAAAGATTATTTGTTTTATGTTTATTCCAACAAGGAAAGCAGGTTTTGCCGTTTTCTTTTCCCACCAGAAATATTCTCTGCATCATTCATAACAATGCAATGTGAGTTAGATGAGACGGATGCAACCATAAGAGCGCTGGAATGAAAATCCACCAGGCTGCCGTTAAACAGCAGCGTCAGAAACGCCACACTGAGACCAGAAAGGATACCAGGAAGAGAAAAGAGACCTGGGAATCAAGCAGCAGGCACAGGAAAGGAGAAGAAAAAAGGAGCAGGGAAAGAAAAAAAAAGATGCACTTGAGATGGCGGAGTGGGTGTTGTTACAATGATTGAGTCTTTTCCTGCCAGATCAGAGGCCTGTCAAAATGCTGAGGGCCCCCCAGGACCTCCTGGAAAAACTGATTTGTCTGAGAAGGAGGGAATTTGGGGCTAGATGGAGGGGGGTGGTGGTTTGCATGAGAGGAGCAGGAGGGGTGTGAATCTTGACTTTTGCTGATATAGATCTGCTTTACAGCAACTTAGGACGAAGTTATGCCCTGAATATCCTAAATATTTTAAGTGCTAGGTTTCCAGAGTTGAAACATCTTTTCAGAAGGATTATCGATCGTCTTCTTTTTTTCATGAGCTCTTCTCTGTATCTGTATCTCCACTGAGATGTAAACTGAAAATGACCTTGTTTCGCCTCCCCGGTCATGTTATCTGTTTCCTTTGTTGTTGCATTTTCAGCAACATCATGGCAATTCGAGAGACAAAATTATTGGAGAGGAAACAGAACTATGAGATGAAGAGGAAAATACAGGAAAAGAAAAAAAAATCTCTGATGCCAGAGGATGGTTTTTAAACCTCTTGTGGATGTAACAACATAGAAACTTTCCTGCTTGAACAGAAGGGAGAATAAATAAAATACAGAAGAAATACCTTTCCCTTGACCTCCAAATAACCAGGACTGAGTAGTTTCTTGTTTATAGGACTCGTGGGGGAAGAAAGGGAAAATGGTAGAGAAGAAGAATAGATGAAGCGCGTGGGCCAGAAAGATGGAGAAGCAAATGCCAAAATGTATCTGGTAGACGTCAGACAACTGTATCAGGCCAATATTGACTATTTTCAGTTTTGACATGGAGCTTCTTCTGTTGGCTGGTGATTGAGACACTGTATAGCTGGTCGTCTGACAAAAGCTCAACGGGCACTTTGATTTGATTTTGGTCATTCATTTGATCATTCATTTTTCGTAGCCACTTCAATCAAATTAAAGGTCGCAGGGGTCTGCTGGAGCCTATCCCAGCTGTCATGAGACGAAAAGAGGGGTGGCTGCACCCTGGATAGTGCACCAGTCCATCACGGAGCAGCACAGACATGAGACCAACAACCATCAATGATGACTTTTACTCCTACACTCAGTTTAGGATCACCAATCATCCCATCCCAGGACTGTGGGAGGAAACGAGTAATCTCTATACAGCAAGACTCTGGCTGAGATTTGAACCATGAACCTTCTGTGAGGTGATAGTGTCAAATGATATTGGTTTAAGAATTAGTTATGCCATTTATTAGACTAACTTCTGCATGTTTTCTGTGGTGTGATGTATATATTTTCTGTTACATCCTTCAGTTTCTCTGTCTGTCCTAGCAGAGTGGACAGTCGCTTCTAGGACACTAAACCGCTCCGCAGTGCTCCTGGCGGTGCTCTGAATGAAGTATCCGTCAGCAATGAAATGCTATTTTGACTATCTTCACATTTCCAGCAAAGTCCTCATGAAATTAAAAAAAAAAATCCATAATTCTCTTGATAAAGGTTGCTGTGATATATTTTGAAGACACTATGGTTGCTGAAACACCCATGTAAAGAAAAAATAAAAATTTCATTTAGAAAACAGGAACATCTGCAATTTCATGTTTTAGACACCTTGAAAAGCAATTCAGACAGTGACCTTCAACCCTGATTGGGCTCCTGTTGGCCCATAATTAGTCTCTGACAGCCAACCTTGGCCCATTGACCCCAGTCTTTCTCCATCCACATGCAGTGGCAGTAAACTCTGTCCAGGTCCCACCTCCAAACTCTCCAGATGCTGTTCTCTGAAGTCGAAGGCTTTGGTCTGGGCTTTTGGGCTTTACAGAGTGAAGTGCGTGCGCTTGCGAGTGCGCGTGTGTGTGTGTGTGCGTGCGGGGAGGCTCGGTGGGGGGGGGTTACATTAGCCAGCCCGGACAACCCTGAGACAAACGAGGTGTGTGAAGCTGAGTGCAGCTGCTCCCGCTGTGCAACTGCTGCTGCCACCATACACTCACACTCACACACACACACACACATCCGCACACACAGTTCTAATAAATCACCACACGGGCCTCCGTCGACCAGGCTGTGCTCACCCAGTGTTAAAAGCCAATCAAGAAAATTGCATGCAAACTCCAAGGGACCTATTTTCACTTTCTTAAGAAATCATTAGTCAATGTTATGAGCTCTGACATCTCCATAATACTATTGCCGTCTGCAGCAGGCCCAGTGCCTGCTTCCCTCCCTGCCCAAACTGTACACGGGTTGTCCTTCTTCCCCCACAACCCCCTGGGAGATGGCAGTCCCAACAAGGGAGACAAGCACAAGGGGAAGATGAGAAGAGGGAAAAAGGAAACACAAAAACTGCTCCATAAAGAAGATGGGAAATATAAAATTGTGTTTTTTTTTTTGTTTTTTGGTAATATAGTTTGATATAAGTGGTATGTACCAAACATGACTCTAGTTTTCCACTACCTGTGTTGTACTTACATCCTTCTTTTAATCGCCTGTTACATATGTTATGCTGAACTGAGCATCATTGACAGAAAATGTAACAGCAACTGTCTTCAATACCTGGTGATCACGCAGCTACATGCTACAACTAGAAATGACCCAGGCTCTGGGTTATTTCAGATTTAGTGGAAACTACTTCTGGAATTGCATCTGTGGGTACCTGTTTCCTGATAGATGGGAGCCAAAGCAAATAGCAGCACAGAAAACAATATTTCCTTTTTAGATTCATGGCACCACTTTCACTGGTGGCAGAACTTGGCCACTCAGATGAATTCCCAGACGATTGGTTGTTCTGCACATTCTAGAGTGCTGTTTTGAGCACCGCAAACGCCACAAATGAAAGCAATAAAAGTTTCAATATCCTGCTGATACCTGGATGTGGTGTTGGCTGTGATTTTGAGGCTGCCGGGGTTGCGGATGAGTTTATCCAGGATGCTGACAATCTGTTCAAACTTGGGACGATTGTTCCTCTCTTTTTGCCAGCAGTCCAGCATCAGCTGGTAGAGCGTGGCAGGGCAGTCCATGGGCGGGGGCAGACGGTAGCCCTCATCCACAGCTTTTATGACCTAAACCCAGGAACAAAGAAGATTTGAAATAATACAGATGAGGGCTAAGTGGAAACAAACTACTTGTGGAAGTTTCTGGGTTTTACTGTTGAAGAAGATCCTTTTGGACATACTGTATAATTACAGAAAATTACACATGGAAACGTTGTTTATATCTGTGTCTAAATCCTGACTGAGCGACGGAACTTTCTCAGGACAGAAAAAAAAAAGTATTTTTCAAGTATATACAGTATGATGTCCTGGAGATAACGTTAGACAGGCTGGATTGAGACGGTCTGGGAAATGCCAGCTAACCATGCAGGACTAGAGGTTTTCTTTTTTTAACTGTTCTGTAACAAACTTGGTTTGAAACATTCTTGATCAGTGTTGGATGTAAAGCAACATGAAAATGGTGCACAATACTTACACACACACACACAAACACACACATATACATATATATATAAATATATATTATGATGTAAAGCACTTTGTGTTGCCTGAGGGCATGAAAAGTGCTTTATATTTGATTTATATTTGATTTGATTTGATAAATATATATCGTCAGGCCTAGATATATATTTAGTAGGGCTGGGACTCTAACACATTAATTTTAATCAATATATAACATGTGTAAAGACTGAGACATGTAATCACACCTGTTTCAGTTCCCCAGTGTCTGGCATAACGCTAACACTGATGCTCACATTCAAGCCAAGGTAGGTGTGGCAGTGATGCGCCAACTTTGTCACTATATTTAGTGAGTATTCAGACCCCTCTAGTGACTTTTTTTTTCTCTTTTCCCAAAAAAGCAACGAGCGACAAATCTAGCCCCTTTTTCTGCCGTGACTGGAGACTTGAAAGAGATGCAAAAAGGACGTATTATTACTCTTCTCAAGCAAAAGAAAAAAAAAACTCTTTGAACTTCAAGGAAAGCAAAATTTGCTATTAAAAACTAAATTATATGATGATGCAAAGAATATTCATATGAAATTTGTTACAGTTTCTGATAACTAATGCGCAACTCTGCAAATGCAAGAATACAAGTCCCTCAGGTTCCCTTCTGAACGAGGGGCTGCTGATGTTTTCACTTACACCCTAATAATGAAACTTGTGCAAATCTAGCTTGGACTGCATGGGTTTTGTCCGTGCACAACACTCACCCTTCTACTACAAGTAACTGACAAATTGGCAGCACTTACATCTTGATTGGACATCTCCCAGTACGGCCGTTCACCATATGACATCACCTCCCACAGCACAATACCATAACTCCAAGCATCGCTGGCAGATGTAAACTTCCTGTAGGCAATAGCCTCTGGGGCTGTCCACCGGATGGGGATCTTTCCACCCTGAAATACAGTAAAAGCAAAATTACTGAAGTTCATCTGGCCAGCAGTTGTTCAGTTCATCCGTCTTTTGAAAACAGCGGAATATGACTTCCATGTACCTGGCGTTGCCATATCCTTTAACCAAATTAAACAAAACAAAAAGGAAAAGAAAAAAACTGAAAAACTTCAATAAAAGGTGTACTTCAGTAAAATTATATATACAAGCAGACTGGATCTAGGTCACTGCTGCATGCAAGAGAATATAAGTTCCAACTAGGTTCAGCGGATTGGAATGGAGGCACTGAACCTTGAAACAAAAATACTGGTCATATACTCCAAATATATTTGCACCAACTTTAAAGAAAGTAAGGAAAATGTATTAATAAAATAACAACCCCGAGTTTATTATGTCCCCTTTCAATGTGCGGTTGCATTTGCTATTTAAGCGAAAAAGCAGGACAAATGAAGAAAGAGCTGAGAGAAGAAGGCTGACTGCAGCCAAAGTTAACGAATACGTTGGCCGAGCCAGTCAGCGCTGTGCTGCGTGGTGCTGCACAGTCAGACACATCTGAAAATCACTTTCTTCTGCTTCCTGATACCTATGGGAACTCTAAGGAATCTAGGAGAAAATAAAGTGCAGAATGTGCAAAAGTAAACTCATAAAACAGGACATATAAGCAAGTATTTACAAACACATAAAACTTTATAATGGTATAGACAAGAGAAGTTAAATAAAAAAAAGTCCCACTGAGGGCTGTATGGGAATCTGCTGTATGTGTGAAGGGTTTGTCAGTTTCTGGAACACAGAAGAGTTTATTATTCTGTCTTATTATTTCATTTTATATGTTTCTGGGAGAAAGCAAATGCCACACAGACTGTTTATTTGACAAGAAATTCTCAGCCAGCAAATTATACTCTTTGAACGGGTTGCATGCATACCACAAACACACACACGCACACACACCCACACACACCCACACACACCCACACCCAACAACGAACACTGAACGAGAGAGAAAAGAAAAAAGATGGAGTATCTGGAACATTGCATGGCTCCTGCTATGTTTCATTTTGTGACATAAGCATCTACTGTAGCAGTAGAACAAGAACAAATTACAAAAATGCTAATGAGGTGAACTCACTATTTCCCCTCAAACTTTCCTCAATTTACTTCCAAGCTCTTTACATTTCGTTTTCAAAAAGTGGATTTTTCTTACCCTGCCGGTGGCTGCTTTTGCAGTTTGACTTTTAAAGTTTTTTCGATGTGGCAAGAAACCTTCATCAGAAAACCTCTATGGTGAGATAAAACATGAAGAGATTTGACAATGTGCAGGAAGATCACAGAAGAGGGGAAATAAAAAATCTATGAGAGTTTAAGCAGAATTGCACTGTAAATGTCTCAGACGCCAATCAAAAAGTGAAAAAGCCCACATTTTACTCATTTTGCTTATGTTCAGGACTTTTGTGCCGCACAACGGCAAGTTCTGTAAAGCCTCAGTAGTTGTTTGTTTACAGGAGCTAACACAGTGAGTAGATAAATAAAGTATCAGAAGTTTTTATCCATGCACTGCATCCCTTTAGAGTAGATGCTCCTCTCTATGACCTTCCAGTTGGTGTTTGTGGATTTCTGTCTGTCTTATCACACCTCTGCTTTTATTCATGTGTTCTCCTCCCTTGCCAAGTTAAGCAACTGGAAGGGGGGTGCGGCATTTGTGTTTAGGTTCTGAGATGCAGAGATTCTCGAACATAAGATGCTGCAGCCACCTTCAGGACTGCAGTAAAGGGAGAAGCAACATGTATAATGCTGCGTTCATGGATTTCTTATAGTATTCTATTTTAACATGCACCAAACAAAACATAAAGCTGCGCCCCGGGTCTTTGACCAACATAGTTATTCACCATGCAGTTTATGTTCCTGACTTGTGGGTGCACTCTTACTTACCCTGGTGGTGTAAGCAGCCTCCGGGTCGTCCTCCAGCACTCGGGACAGGCCAAAGTCAGACACTTTGCACACCAGATTGCTGTTGACCAGGATGTTTCGAGCTGCCAGGTCTCGGTGAACGTAGCCCATGTCTGACAGATACTTCATGCCCGAGGCGATGCCACGCAGCATCCCAACCAGCTGGATCCCTGTAAACTGTGCATCATGTTTCTAAAAAAAAAAAAAAAAAAAAAAGCAGAAAGAGAGACCAGATCAAAGAAAGGAAAGACATGCTCTCTTAATGCCACACTTTTAGCACGTATTATAAATAACGCAGGGGGAGTCTGACCTTTCAGGCCATTTGCATAAAATGAAATCTTTCTTCATTAATATCCGCATCATTTTCATTAACCTTTAAAAAAACACAGTCGACATGCTGTGTACCATCTTCAGCTCAACTGTGAAATCCCAGGGCCAGAGTAGAAGTAATGCATGGACGTTCGCCCCAATCACCAGTCTCCATTTTCATAGGACACAGTTATTGACATCCACCTCTAATCTGCTGCTTATGATGCTATTTTGCTGCATATTCATTGTAATGAAAAAGAGAGTGAGACACCTTTATCTCGAGCTGACTGACCTGATTTCTTTGATATGTTGGCTGGATTCTTTACCATTAATATTCACTATCTGTTCATGCATATGGGTCACCGGTCTCGACGTTTTCAAGGCTATTTCTCTTATTACATGTTTATGTATGCATTTCTATGATAATTTCCAAATGTTGTAAAGCTCATACAAATCCATGAATATGTAATGAAAAAAAAAAAAAATATGAATTGCATTTTATGGCATCCCGGGCATTTAATCTGGATTTTCCCTCTGCGTATGTATAGCAAAATGCTTCCAAAATGGATTTTCTTTTTCCCCACTGGAAACCAGGAATGTTTGAATTGCTTAAACCCATAGGTTTTTATCTAAAAGTCTTTTTTTTATGTAATCTGTTGTCATTATATATGAATGAGAAAGAAATATGAACAGAGGAAGTACGAGAGGAAAAAAAGTAAGGGAATAAAAGGTTCCAACAGAAATCCAGAAAAAACTGGGTAAAACTGGACTTTTTCCTCCCTTCTGTGTCCATCTACAATATCTCTGGTCATTTTTCATGTGAGTGAAGAGACTGTGTCTGCTTTCTATCCATGACCATTAGTTAGTGCTCGCTATCACTGACTGCCTCTGTGTTTGGCGAAAGCCATGTCACTTGTGAGCGGAGTGTAAGATGAGTTTGTTAGATGAGTGAGCTTTTCTTTGAAAGTCAACCCAGCCCGCCTCTCCTTCCAGTTCATCTGGAGCCTTTATTGGCCAGACCACCTGGGCAAGTCACTATAAAGCTTCAGGAAATTCAAGACACTGACATAAGCTATGATGCATAAGCTATGAAACACGAATGTGTGTGTATCCACATGTGTGACAAGTATTCGGGTGATAAAGAACAGACCTGGAGAAAAACGTGAGGAAATAACAGCTCTAAGCATCCTGGGTATGTCTGGATACAGAGCAGAGACATGTGGAGAAATAGCTAAATCTGCCATCAGTGCACATGTTTTCGTGCCAGTAATTTAGCATAGCTGTTGTGCTTTAGCTAATTTCAGTGAACGGGTAGATTTCTCTTAAGCTACGGAGGTATGGCAACAATCAAGATGACTCTGGACTGGAAAAACAGCGGGCTTACAACTGAACAAACACTGTCATTTGATGAGCCTGCCTTGAAAACACAAACACCGCGGCTTGATTTTTCAAGCTGGTATTACAACTGATATTTATATTTTAAACTCATGTAGCCTCTGGTGGTCATGTGAATGAGCGCATGCCAAATCTTCTGTGAACGTGTAACCTAGGCTACCGAAAAGGAGGGCTCTGGAAATGAGCCGCCAATGTTGAAGAACGCATTGTTGCGTTTGCCTTTTCCTAAAGTTGACTGTGTACCTTTGATTCCTAAACTTAATCAAATAACTGTAGTGCTCAAAGACAACGAAAGGGAAATGGAAAAGGAGTGGCAGCCTCAGGACGATCTGGTTGCCACAAGTTCAAACCTGTAACGGGCTTTGTGGCTTTGGAAAAATAAATAAATAGCTGTTGTTCCAGCATTGCTCACTCTTCATATTTCAGAGTAGAAAACAACCCATGACTCCATTTAGATTGAAAGACTTGTTGCATTTCAGAGGCTGTGTGGAGAATAAAGTTGATTAGAAATGCATGAACGGCATGTATTCAAATCTATATCGCAGCATTAAGGCTTTTTTGCCAAACAATGGTCCAAATTTGCCATTAGTGCTAATTACCAATTGGTCTCTTACTGAATAATTATTATAATGATTTGAATTGTGCTCTAAAATGTGTGTAAGCACTGACAAGCATTTCCAAAAAAAAAGAAAATAAATTGACATCCCAACGGTCCACAATACAAGTTACATGTTTTTACCATTTTCTTACCATATATATGTAGCTTAACGTTTAATTTTTTCTTCCTCCACGTTTTTATGTCATTAAGCCCAAATTTTACATCTCACTAGTGTTCACTTTGCTTACAGATGCACATTAGGTCGACAAAGTAGATGGCATAAAGGTCTAATCCTTAGATTGTCATCCAGTGGATTATTGGTGTGAAGCTCATCCTGCACATTTCCAGTCATTGTTGAAACCTCCTTACCTTTGATTCTTTACTTTTCTACCCCACTTTCAAAAAGTGCATGGTTGTAATTCCCATCTTTTCACGTGTCGGCGGCCTACAGATATGTTGCTATCTCACAATTCCTACCCTCAGATTGCAACACGACTACATCTTTCACATGCGGATCAATGCGCCTGTTCCATGTTTCCCTCTAAGGCTGGGCGGGCTGGTGCATTGCCAAACCACATCAGGTGCAGCGTTGAGTTAAAAGTCATTCAGATGAGTGTTAGTTCTATTAATGGAGCACCACTGGAAAAATTTCTGAATGTTGCCATCCATCCAAGACAGGACTCTGTAAGTGTGTCACAGATCAAAGGTAGTTCTCTCGAATGTTTTCCCAGATGATAGGCTCTTGAACTTTGTCATTTATCCACTTTGATGAGGCAGCTGCACAGACACTATCCAATGTCAGAAAATGTATAACAGTCAAAGCACTACTTTTTCCCCCCCCGATGTCTCATTTGACAGCATCCAGAAAGATAGCATGTCTGCTAAAATACGATGCTTATCAAAACTGGGATCATAAGCAGTTTTTCAATCCCACTCAGATTATAGTGTCTTGGTCAATGTTTTCAGAGTGCAGAAACGACTTCAGTTGTTGGTTTTAACACCCATTCTATATGAGTCTTAAAAAAATAAATAAATGAACACTGAGGACTTATGTTTCCTGAAGTTTGTTTCTTTATCGTAAGCTCTTGCCCCATGAACTGTCTTAAATTTGTGAACCTACGATGGTGCATGTGTTTATCTAATTACTTACTCTGAGGAAGCTGTCAAGGGATCCGTTCTCCATGTACTCTGTGACAATCATGACAGGCTTACCTGCAAAAGACGACATTTCAGGCAACTGACATATTACTTGAAAATAATAACAGCTGTCGTTTGCACAAACAACCAAAAGACTCTAGCGCTCCAACGTCACGCTGAGTTCAGATTTATTCTCGGAAACGGACGACATTACAGGGACTCGAGAGGGGTTGCTGTGACTGCACTTAAAGAAAATAGACAAGAGCCCTGATAGGGATCAAACTGAACTTAGTATTTTTCTGTCTGTCACACACGCACACGCACACACAAAAGAGTGAAATGATCCTTGTCAAAGTTTTAAGGTCCTAGCAGGTCAGCCGTCAGACTGTGACATCTTTATATCTGTGGAGGACCTGACCGTAAATCCTTGCAGCCTGTTATCATCTGTACCTGATCAGACGATGGCCAACACAAGTTTTATTGCAAGGAAAGAAAGAAAAAAAAAAGTAAAAAAAAACTTTAAATCACACATTGTTGAAGAGAGTAAGACTCTGGATTTGTGTCCCAGATGGTTTCGTTCACCACCAGCCACGTGCTTCTTCTCCATTTTTATTCTGATTAATGCACCCCTCCTCCCTGCTGCCTCGCGCCCCTTTTCACTCCTGACCTACCTTTACTCTTTTAAGCCTGCCCATCCTTTCCCTTCACCCCGTCCCTCAGTCTCATCTATATCTCTGCTGCATGTATCAGTGGGAAAGCCTCTCAAAATCTGTCTCATAAGATTCCGTCTGTAAGACTTCACTTGTATCTGATCTATATCTACCTTTCTTCTATATCTTTCCTGAAAAGTCTTTCTGCTTTCCTTTGACTATTTCAACTCTGAACAGCATGTATTGTCTTAGAAAGTTCTAATACGTTCACTAACAATTAAAATAAAACAATGTTTATCATTTATTTATTTTATTTGTTTAACACCTTTCACCCACAATCGATGCCTAAAAGGATGTTTAGGACGGATTGTTTCATTTATCAGAAAATGGCTCTTATAGTTGCAAACAGGAACACACACACACACTGTCCTCCTGCCTGTTGTCCTTCCATTTCCAACTTTGGCAATAAAGATAAAGGGCCCTAAGTCCTTTTGTTCTGTCATCCTGGGTGTGAGTGTACGTGGGGAAATGAGGATGTATAAGTGTGTGCGCGCATGAGCTTGAGAAAGAGGAAAGCCCGTGTAAGTAAGTGAGTGCGTGTTCCTGCAAATATGCAGCCCGTGGATCAGCCAAAAGCAGCAGCAAGGTAAATGGGGTGTGAAAGTCTCAGGATTATTAAGAATTAACAGAAGCAGCTTAATAAATCACCCTTCAGCAGCGTGTGTTTGTGTGCGTAGGTGTGCATCTGCGTGTGGGAGCATATCAAATGGACTCTCTAAAACTTATGCCCCGCACTTGTGCTGCTCCAACTTATGCACACGTGTTCAGGGCATCCCTCCAAATGCCATGTGCACAAACGCACACTCATGCACAGCTGAGTACCGGGCTTCCCCTATCAGTCTCAGATAAGCAAATGAAAGCACGGTTCTGTGTTCTGGCAGCATTTCTCACTGGCTGGACATTAGCACGATGGCTGGTGTGAGAGTCGTGAGGCCATCAGTCTCAGTGATGAGGGATCACAATCACAACCTCATTCACTCTAGGAAGGCCAATTAGAAATGACCTTGTAACAAAGGTTAATTTATGAGTGAATGATTTTCCTGTACAAAGGCTGAGTTTAGTTTTCTTTTAAGTTTTGTTTAACAAAAGGTATCTTGAGGAAAAATTCCTTTGAAGAAGACTAAGAATAAAGTGAGAGGAAGCTCACCGGGTATTATACTCTGCTCTTTAGTATAACCAAAGTGGCACAACTACTTAACAAGCCAAGTGCTGCAGGGAGAGACCGAGACCAGGTCTGTTTCCCTGAGACAAAGTTCAGGCTCATTATTTCCCTTTTTCTGCAGTCATTCCCTTTTAAAGAGGCCGTCTCTGTGCTAATGATAGTCTTATAAAGAGGCCCACAGGGGCGCAAGTCAGAGATATGGATTTATGGATTTATGCTCGCTTTGGACACGGACTTTGATCAGAGTACATTGATCTGCAGAGATTTACACCACAGTAACTCAATGAAACTCGTCGCTCTTTCACAGTAGTGTCGACCACTTTAGAGCCATTTGTCAAAGACAATTGGAAATCCAGAATCGGTAAAAATCCTCTCTGCAGAGGAAAGACCTCAGATGAAATGTGAATGCAAAAGTTCTCATCTGCTCTGTGCCGTCATGTCACTGTACCAAAAATATAATTTCATTTTATATTATAACACTGAATGAAATAACACCGAATTAACAGGATAGTGGAATCACAATTTTTTTTCTTTCCTTTTTTCCTATCATAAACTGTTTTTTCATGAAAACACTTACTGCGTGTTACCACTCCCTCCAGCCTGATGATATTGGGGTGGTCAAACTGTCCCATGATTGACGCCTCAGCGAGGAAGTCCCGCCTCTGTTTGTCTGTATATCCTCCTTTCAGAGTCTTGATGGCCACACAGATCTCCTTCTTGCTGGGCAGCTTTAGGCGACCACTGCACACCTCTCCAAATTCACCTATGAATAAGAAAAAAAAATGTGGAAACAATAGATCAGTTGTTTTCTATAAGAGTAAAAAAGAAAGGGCTTGTTCTAAACTGCAATCGACAAAAGAATGTTTGTAATTATTTCACTTGTGTCTGACTCAGTTTTTTTTTTTTTTCCTTTGACAGCTTTCCTAACCAGACATACCACCCCCTCTGAAAGAGTTTAATTTGAATTCTTTGTTGGTGAGTGGAATCACTTAGAGCCACTTAGATGACCACCTTAGGTCATCTTGACATCAACTGAGAGTACGTGTTCATATGTTCATGGGTTTTTAGGCAGTCTGGTCACTTAAAAAGCAGCCTGTGTGACGGGCTTTTGGCTGCTCTAGTAGAAGATGAGCAGAGTGTGTGCAGCAAATCAGTATATCTGTGTTATATCTGAGCGTGTATTACGCCATAATACTCAAACCGAAGCGCATTCAAGCAAGATGATGTCAGAGCTAAGATGTGCAGATCTCGTTCTCCATCCAGTGCGGTCATATCCCACAGCAGCTCTGGACTGGAGGTCAAAGGCCTGGACATGAAGTAACAGTGTCTGGAAAAACTACAGCCAGAATAATTATAACCTTCCTTCAAACTGAAAGCATGACTGTCTGCCCCTGCTCCACTCTTCCAGCGCTCTGTAGTGGACAAGAGCCAGGCTTAGGCACCTTTTCTTATGTGGTCAGTCGGAGAAAGAAGATCTCGGTCTAAAAGGGCTTGATGAGGGACACTCACTTCTTTCCTGTTATGAGTGGAGCTAGGTATCTCCACTTTGATGTTAAAAGACTGACCCATGTAAGCAGAGTGCAGCGTGTGTTTTATGTCTCTTAACACACAATCACCAATTGGCAAGAAGATCAAAGTGCTGTTAGCGTGTTTAATGAAGGCAGATGGAGGCTGAAGTAGGGATAGAGAGGGAAGAGGTATGTTGTATATTTCTCACAGGGCTTTTGTGGCTTCATAAAAATCACACAGTCGGGTGGCATGTTGCGTTGATGCTGACGGACAGCAGTGTTTACACCATGGTTTGAGCTTTAATGTTCTCCTCTGGTATACATTTTCTGGAATGAAAATAGCTGAAAGAGAGCAGGCCAAGAGTCCCTGGAAGTCTTTGGTGTTTCTGAGACGAACTTCCTTTCTATTGATCTCAAAATGTTTCTCGGATTTTCTATTCATATTCTCAAACAATGGGTCTAAACTGAAAAGAAGTGATCGCCCAGCCACACTGGCATTTTAGTTACAATGTGCAGAGCAAGATTTCAAGGTTGCTGCTCTGGTCAGACTTATTAAACAAGTCAAATTTGGAAGATCTCGAGTATGAAACGCCTTCTACTCTCAGCCATTTGCACTGGTACAGAACCTACCAAACCAATCACAGCGGAGTGGAGGCTGGCTTTATGCAATGACTCACACAGGTGTGTCCATGTGCAACTACTTAAAACAACCCAAATGGCTGCAGAGTTTCGAAATAACACTTTGAATCTGCAAGGTTTTTTAATACAAAACCCAAGAATAGTCATTCACCTGCGTTTCTACTCTGCTGCACGCTGTTTTGGATGGCTTTTGTCGATATAAGTCCAGTTGTCAGGCTGCCTACATCACACGCCTCATTTCTCCTATTCAGTGGTGTCCAAAGGTAGTTTCTTCTGCATCTATTGATCCTGCTCCTTGGAAATCCCAGAGGAACCAGACTAACTCTTTGTAGCAAAGAAAATAATTCTGTGAGCCAGACTAGTATAAAGAGGAGCTAAAGTAAATATACACTGTCAAAGCTATGCACCGTGCACATTAAAATTGAATAATCCACTGCAGTGCAGTCCTTCACAGTCTGAACTTGTCTGTGAGTGTATTTATACCTTGAATCAAGCTGCATCAATTGATTTCAGTTTATAAGAATACAAGTTTTTTTTTTTTTTTTTTTAGAAACTACACCTGAATTGTAAAACTTTAGTATTGATCAACTCTACCATGAACCTGACTTCAATGCAGGTGTATAACAGTGCAGCTTGTGATCAGGTATTAGACTCTCGGGTCATCCTGACAGTTTTACAGTCCGAGGGGCTGGTGGGACTCTGGAGACCAGTCTTGCTATGTACGATCTGCTTAAGTCTCCATCCGTTCTGACTGAACTCGACACGGATCATAATGCATTACCCTCCAGTCTACACTTCTGCTCAAGTTATCAGGGAGGACATGAAGAGGGTAGAGGAGAGGCGAAGGAACTTGTTTTATTTCAGAGCGAGAGCAAAAGGCAGTTGCCTGCGGGAAATATGAAGAAAGTAATGAATGAAGGGTGAAAGAACGAGGGAAGGAAAAAGGAAAAGGAGGCATAAACCTGCTGAAGGTTTTCTCATTTCTTTACTTCCATCTTAGCTAAGAGGTGGAGAGTAGGGATGTCAAGCTGAGCTAATAAATGCTTTCTCATCCCCAACTGTGCAGAATATGACGCAGCGATAACTAACCCGGCACTACGCCAGCACTGATGTATAAGAGCTCTATGTGTACTCTGTTTATCTGTGAGCACTCGGTTTATGTTTGTCACTTAAATAGAGTGTGAAAGACTGAGAAGGCAGAAAAAAAAAATAACAGTGATATGAACACCTTGAAACACATTCAAGGTGTTTGCGTCTGCTGGGATATCTGTTTGAGCATTTTCCTTTCGCCCATTCTCACCTGCTCCCACGACTTTATCGATGGCGATACAGGAGGCATCCAGCTCCTTGGCGAACTCATGAACAGCCTGGCTCGGGTCCTCATACGTGTGGGGGTCCACGTAAGTCCTGATGCCTGGCAGACGCACTGCAGCGGCGTGAGAAAGTCCCACCGGTTAATAACACAATTTAAAAAAATTCTTTGTAATTACTATACATCTACAGCAGAGACATAACACAGCCATTTAATGCCAATTTACCGAACCGTGCCGGCTGCGGGAAGGGGTTTGCTTAACGGATCTCATGGGAAAAACATTAAATTCAGGGCACCCTGAAAACACCTGAAGAAACACTTCAAATTAATTTAAATATACATCTACACAAATGTGGCCTTGGGAACAAAATGTTAATATGTTTTTGGAGGATTTATTTGTCTTTTAACCTTAGATAATTAGCTCATAAGTTATTTTTCAAGCTAAAAAGTTTCTGAACTGTTTTCTGAAATTACAAACCCATAGTATTACCAAAAACTATTTTGTGACGAGATTAATACATTTTCTATCCTTATTTATTTCTAAACAGGCATCAACCAATTTAGATGAAACTGACAATGTCCTTAAAGTGTGTGTTGTTTCACTACAAACTTTCAGAGAACGCCAGCCCTTGAGTAATACAGCTGTATTTTAGTAGTCCCATCGTACTAAAATTTATGCTCCGCATCTGACCCGTCCAAATTATTCATGAAGAAGTGAGCAGAGGCTGCTCGGCGCCTGGGGAGTTCTGGGGCTAATGTCTAGGTGAAGGTTAAAGGTAGGACAATGCCAAATAAATAACTTATTACATCGAGAATAGTTGAAAAAGGAACAAAAAGTAAGATGGTTCCAAAAAAAAAAAAAAAAAAAAGAAATCAGTGTTGCTGTTTGTTTCCTCAGTTTGGAAACCAAACTATTTAATGTTCCATAAAATTACGAAAAATAAGAATAAAAGCAATAAATGAATAAGATTAAAGGAAATTAAAGGAAACTAGAAAAGAAGGATGTTGAGTAAATAGGAAGCTAAAACATAGTTTTCAGCACTTCATTTAGTTAAATGTGTTTTAGTTTAGTTTTGTTCCTTTTAGGTAGCTGCCTGAATGTGTTTCCCTTATAAACAATTGCCTTTAATTTAGGAACCTCCTTTTCAACAATATTTTCTTTCCTTCTTTTATTTAAATCTGTCTCGGCTCTGACTAAGACAGACCCAGTGTACTTACAGTGACCGTTGCCAAAGTGGAGCCTTTTCTCACTGGGATGCTTGGATTTGCTGCGGCAACAAAACCTGCCAATTCAGACAGACGAAGATCAGAACAACTCCCACGTCTCTTAGTCAGACTTCACCCACTGACCCAGCATGGAGGCTGCTGAGAGCCTGGTCTGCTCTTGTATGTAATCTAAGTTCTTATATGCCAAGACAGGATCAGTAAGTCATGTAATGTGCCATGGATTTATTCCCTGAACACTCCCATCTGCCTACTGAAGCCACACACACACACACACACACACACACACACACACACTCACGCGCACAACCTTACACCCATCTCCCTACAGTCTCAAAAAGAGAACAAGTGTTACAGAGAAGTAATAAAGAGAAAGTGCTTAACAAGCCGAAAAGTTCTGTTTGAGAAATGGACGTTCAGTCTACAATCGGTTCCAGCTGAGGGCAGAGGATCAACTGACGCTGAGACTTCAGAGCGGCGGCGGCGGACAGACCTGCCGATCAGGACGTAGAGCAGCACGGTGAGCAGGATGATGGCCACGGCACAGGAGATGGCGATCAGAACGACCTGGCTGCTCTCGCTGGAGATGGAGAAGGCAGCTGAAAGACAAAACAGAAACAGCTGTCAAGCTTGTCTTCGGTAACAAACATTAAAACAAGAAGATCGGTTACCCTCCAACATCTACGCACCCCGAGGTCAAATTTCCTCTGATTTCATGCAAAACTGTCGTCTGTTTTTTTTTTTTTTTTTTTGGAATCACAAACAATGATTCACGTGCTTTCTGTGAACATTAAACATTTTATTTTAATCCATATAAAATATAACATTTATTGACACCACCAAGATTTTCACCTGAAAACTTTTTTTCTTCTTTTTTAATTTTCTATATTTTTTTGTTCCACCTGGAAACCAAAATTATTTATTTTTGTTCAAAAGACTTCAAACTGTAGATCAAATTGTTGCAAAGGGGCTATAAATGGGACTTGGCAGCAGAAATTATGTAAAAATAACATGCTTTAAAGCTCTTCTCCCACTTGAATAACAACTAATTTAAAGCAGGGATGATGGAACTTCACATGAGTGTGTTAAACCCCTTCAGTAATGACGGGTTTTAAGAATAACACTGCTGTAAAAACCATGTTAGCTGAATGGCAATGTGGATATTTGCGCCCGATAACTCCCTGTGTGTTTAAGACCAGCAGAACAGGGGGCACAAGGATTTTTATTTCAAGCGAAGGTCAGAAACGAGATGAAAACTAATGTGGTCTCTCGTCCAAATGTCTTCTTAATTTCACCATCCATTATTATCACCTTCGCTGTGAAGGCTGTTATACAGTATGTCCTAAAATTAATTACTAGCGGATACGTAATCCATTTTAAAAGTATCGTGGGCAGTTTTTGCAGTCAAACACTCTGTGTGTTGAGCTTACAGTCAGGACTGGTTTCAAACTGGAAACTGGGGCTGCTGGCTCCGTATCCTGCAGCGGTGCGAGCTCGGATCTGAAGCAGGTAGGCCGTGTTGGGCTTCAGACCGCTCAGGGTCACATTACAACCCCGAGCACGGAGGATGGTGTAGCTGGTCTCCTGCTCCTCCTGGAAAACACGGAGGACAAAAGAAAGCTTTTTAAACAAAGGGAAAGAACATTTGTGAGGCATTATAAAAATATACTTTTACATGCACATGCATGCATGCAAACATTCCAGAACATTCCAGTAAGTTTAACAACTTTCTTCCCAATCTGATAAATGATTCATTTTATATTTTATGACTTCTCTCCTACTGATCTCCACTGATAGAACGACAGAAGGATTTACACACCGGGTCTGCATTCAGCACATTATTTCCAGATGTAGAAGGTGGAGAAACGGTAGAAGAAAGAGGAGGATGAAAAAGAGAAGACGTACAAAGTATACATATACAAGACTGATTTAGAGGTTTTTTGAGGGATGAAATCAGATTGGATGCAACTGCAATTTTGCTTTTGAGTGTATCCAGATACAGCAACTTGGAAATGATCACTTGAACAAAAATGAATTCCCACTGAATTTCTCTCTTTGCCTTGAAGCCATTTTAAATCCTCTGTGAGGGTAAGAACACTGCTGAGTTTATTCATGGTTTCCACATCCACTTCTATGCAAGGTCAGTGTGACATCTTAAGGGACCACCAGGTCATTATGCGTGCTGCCCAAAAACTCGTTACCTTGTGGACTGAGCACACTGACGTCACAGGCGGCTGAAGGGATCAATGTCCCATTCAGATAAAAACAGAAGGTGAGCACGCTTGTCTTGAGGGAAAACTTTGCAGGAGAATCGGCATTATCCACACCACTATAATGCTTCATTAGTTCAGTCAAAGGACCGTAGACTGATTCAACGCCCATGCATTGGGAAGCTTTGGTTGCAGCTGACCCAAAATGTAGTTTGAACAGAACTTTGTGTCAAAAGGGTGCCAATGCCATCATAGATTGGCCCCTTATTGAACGACTTCTAAGCGATGATACAAAATGCTGAACGGAGAGAAAACAGCACACAAGGTGGATCGTAATTCTTAATGAAAAGCTCTTAGTCATCCCTAAGAGGTTTTCATTAACAATCCTGAAAATGAGTTGCATGTTTTGCAACATAGGCAAACTCATAAAAAAATCACTCAAAGCTGAGCCGTGTCTGGGCTTTTCAAAAGTACTCTTTTTAATAGACCCAGTTATTAACACCTGCTCATCTGAGAAGGTAAAGGCGTATGTGCTTATAAGACAAGGACACACACACACTGATACACACACGCAATCAGTGTCAAAAGGAAACTTCACACCCATTAATGGATTGGATCTGAGATTTTATGGTGCACAAAGCTTTTTAAACTGGTATGTGTGTGAGGAAGAAACTGATACAGCAGACCTGCACTGGAACAACTTTTCATCACAACTATAAATCTTGTGCAGCCTGTCACTGTCCAGTTCCAGTGATCAGGACATGTGATCCCCTGAAAATCACACACAGGTGTACCACAAGTGAACGACGTGTAAGTATATATATATATATATATATATATATATATATATATATATATATATATATATATATATACACACATATACACACACCAGTGTTCTTAGAAGAACAAGGCCTCTTTTGCTCTGCTCTGGCTGGGTAATCTAAACAAAGCTGTACCAAATTATAGCTTGTGTATCACATGCAGTCATAGATGTACAACAGAAGTCTTGTAAATATATAGTTTAAGCAAATATTCCTTTTGTCTAAGATTAAATAAACAGCTTGAATTAAAGCGGTTTTGAAGCTCTCTCTCTCAGCTCTCTAGATTAGGACAATAAAACATGCAAAAAACAATTTGCTCCATGCACTCCCACAAATTCTGTTTTTTTTACTGAATGCGCTTGGAAACACCTTATCGGCTGCAGAGTGCCCTGTATCTGGATAAAACTACGGGAAGAGCATCCAGACTTCCAGGAGATGAAACACCTCTTATCCTCTGGGAACTTCTCTGGATGGGAATTCTCAAGAATATCACCAAACCGTGTGTTAGTCTGGCCACATACACGATAGGAAATGAACGGCCCTGAGCCCCTTAAACTTTAGACATTTGAGCCTCTGCTTTTATGACTGTGAGACATGGAAATACTGTCTGTAATGGTGGTAGCAATTTTAGAAATTAAAACATGTCATAAAGTGATGCTTGGTCAAGAGCCAGAAGGGTACTGCCCTAAAATGTGATGCCAAGAATTCTTGTCCATATGCGACAAGTCAGGAATGCAAAAGGGTTGAATAAATCAGCTTTTTTAAGAGACCCATAAAATATTTTTTCATATTCTGCTTCTTAATACAAAACAGCATTTGATTCAACTTTATTTGCTGGACGTTGGTTTGAGCCCCGTGGTAGGTGAGGATATGATCTACTTTTTAAGTATTTTAGCGTCAGCGATGAATGAGGATGTTGAAAGTGTTTAATCTGAAGTTAAAGAACACAGACTGAAATCAACAGTGACTTCTAACTGGATTACATGACTCTCTACTTGATGCACGTCTGATGAAATCCAAACATCCCTTTCGTATTTAAGCTCTCTTTTTTGATCTTTGTCGGCCTGTGTTGTATACTATTTCGCCATCCTGTTTATATGCTTTTACATTTGTGTCTGTGCATGTCTTTGTATGTGTTTCTGAAAGCTTCTTACTCTCATAAGTGAATCATGATGTGGTCTTGGTGTGGGGAATTTATGCTCTTATGGCAGTGATCCTTGGCATGCTAGGGGCCCGCAGCCTGCCACACAAAGAGCCTCTGCCCTACAATGATACGGGGTTCTCCCCTAGTTGCTCCAGTGTGGTCCCCTTCATGGTACGAGGATTTAAAATCCCTGAGTGTTTGCTGAGGAGAAGTCTCTAGACACACACAAACATGCGTGCTTGTGTGTGTCAAGCTGCTCTCAAAGGGCAATTAACAAACACCAGAAAATTGCTAAGGAATTTCCATTGTAAATATTTTTTCTCCTGAAAGCCACATCTATATCTTCTGTTCTTTTTGGATGAATATGCATTTTGTGGCGAGTTTGCATGCGCATGCTTTTGCACCACCACATCTGACAATTAAACCTATAAGCTCTGACCCAGTATCACTCATTAACTTTTCCTCTCGCTGATTTCCGGCCATGTTTTAACATCTTAGAGAAGGATGGCTGAGCACAGACCAGAGTTTAGAGAGGAAACAGCTTCTGTCAGCCTACTAATCAAGAGATTAGGGGCCACTGTTGGCATTCAAGCAAACTGATCCGGAGCGCACTCATATTCACGCGTACACACACATACAACGCACATCCACAGACACCGAACCTGCCAGAGTGATTAAACTTGCATCCACGGTTAATTTCACCATCAAATGTCAGCCATAGCACAGCGTCGGTGCTGAAAGCCAGTGTAATTCGTTCTGCGCTAATTTCCCTCACAGAGGAATGAGGGACCCCACAGATGCATTTACTGTCTGCCATAAAACTTGTCTCCATTAATGAGCTAACTGCAGAGGAGAACAGCATGAGAGGTGAGGGCAAAGACGGAAACAACAAATGAAAGATAAAAATTAGACGGAATGACAGAAGGGAGGACAGAAGAATGACAGCAGAAATGATGAGCTGCTAAAGACAAGATGTGGAATAGTACAGTGTGAGGAGAGGTTTTCAGCTCTTTTTTTGTCAGTGGTAATTGAAAACATTGGTTTTATGTCACGTTTGGCCTGTTTGGTTCTGCTGTGTCACTAACAGACACACACATGTTCACAATTCTCCATATCGTACAAGCAAAGGTAATGTAAGGCAAAACATCCCTGCTCCCAGTTGGTCACATGCTGACGCTGGGTACCTCTTTTTGTTTAGGTTCAGGAACAAAACATTATGGTTTGGGTTAAAATATAGCCTTTGTGAAAGTTAACAACATGTTAGAAGGCATGTTTCTCCTACAATGTCTTGTTTACAGTTTCAGTGAATCATGTGACAGTGGCCACATTTCCACCAAACATGAGACCAAAGCAAAGCTTTGCTGTGGGTGACTTATGGATCCTGAAAGTAGCCTCCATGAACATGTGCTCTTAAATATTACTGTTAAGCACAGAACTCATGTCTCAATGTTTTAACATTATTTTATTCACAATAAATCAGTAATACTGGCTAACATTTCCATTGAATTTTAGTTGCTGAAATGTATAATGAGACCTTGCGCTCATATATAATCTTGTAACTCCATTAGAGTTTTAAACTTCTTGGAAAATGTGCCAGCTGCTTTAAGCAGCTCTGTGAGACATTTAAATTAACATGAAGGCAAACTCGAATATATTATACATTCCTTTTTCTTCTAGCTTCTTTAAAAATCTGTACCTAACGGCCACCACATACAGTTATAGCGACTTATGGCTTTCCAAATAGAAGGTCTTCCTGAGTTTAAAAAGATCATTTTCACATTAATTTCCCTTTAAAAAAAAAAAGTTAGATGCAGGGATTTACACCTCTCTCATTTATCTGGAAAATGTAGCATCAAATTTAGCTTCGGTTAGCACAAAAACTGAGAGAAGGGTCAAATTCTAACTCCCTCAGAACAGTGTTGGACTATAAGTTTGTCTTGTCAGACGTGGCAGCGTGAACTCTGAAATGTGACCTGCAGGATACAGCCGTGAAGCTCAGAGAATATCTTCCGCTTCTTGACACTCCCTGATTCCTTATTAAACGTCAAAGGCTGCTGAAGTGTTTAAAAGGGATGGAAAGGCAGCGAAATAAACCTAATGTCCATCCTCGTGGGCCTAAAAATGTGAAGGTGTAAAAAGGATTGCAGAGGCCTTGTTGGCATACATCCCCAACAAGACGTTTCTGGAACATCTCATGCTCTTCCTTTTTTTAGGTTATTCAGAACTGATGTGATATAAACATTCTTTTATATAATAACGCTCTAATTTTAATATTATATAATAATTTTCCAAGAATCATAAACTATTAGCCATGATAAAGGGTGTAATTTCCCTGGTCATGTCCTCCAGGAGAGCGCGTCCTCTCAGATAAACAAGAGCTTATCAGTCATTTTCAAAGCACAAGTTTACAACTGTGCACCAGTGGATCTTACCAAGTATTTTACTTTTGCTTCCAAGATTTCTCAAAATAAATATATTTTTGGTTGTGAGGGAAAGTTGATTAACAATGGCTGGCCGTAACTTGAATGTGAAACTTTAATACCAAAAGTCAATGTTTTTCCAACTCTAGTGATTAATTGAGCTGTGTTGGCTAAGTCTCACACTTTTATATTCACATTACCAAAAATAAAAGAAAAAAAATTATTACACAAAGATAGTTTAAATTGTTGGAAACTATGAAGTCAAAAGCAGAATGGCAACAGCATCAGCTTTTGGATTTCTTGGTTATAGACATTTAACGATTCAGTCAGTGTTTTACCACAACTCTCCACATCTACGCTTATCAACACAAGCATATACAGAAAAATGTATTTATTTATTTATTTAAAATTTATTTATTGACTAAATAGTGTCGTCCTGCTGGATTCTTTGATGCTGTGGTTCACTGGGCTGTTTGCTTCCATATTCTGAATCAGATTCTAGCTCCAACATGCATCTAAGCATTTGAGGTTTTGAGGTCTTTTAAAGGAAATGTTGAAAACATGGTGTTGATGACTTGTTGCTATTTTGAAAATGTATGCCTGACTGGCAACAAGGACCTGTGCATTCGTGAATCACTAAATCTGCCCATCGAAAAGCCTCCAAGTATTCAACCAATCAGAAACATCCAAACAAAATCCATTATTCTGGGTGCAAAGCTACTTTACAGGTGCTTCACAGATGAAATGATTATAAAATGGACGCTTTGAAAAATGAAATGATCTGCACCGACCTTTTCGTAGTATTTGATCTCATAGTCCAGGATGATGCCGTTGGGTCTCTCTGGTTCCTGCCAGGACAGGAAGACACTGTTTCGAGACGTCTTCTCCTTCCGGATGGATGTAACTGGAGAAGGTGCTGGGAAGGAGACACACAGTGAAGGAAGAAGAGAGAAAGTTCTGTTAAAGTAAGGTTCAGAAGAAGTTCAGCCTCTGGTGCCGAATCCTGACAATGTTCTACATTTTCAGTTGGTCTAATTCAGTTTGGCACCCTGTGGGGCCACGCTATGGGCTGTGGTCCGGGGTTGTGAGTGAACAAGACGATATACCAAAAAAAAAAAAAAAACAACAACAGCACTTACAACATACACACAAATTCTCAGACATACACTACTCACTTTTTTCTGTAAAGTTCAACAATAATGTCTGTTTCAAATATAGCTTTATGGCAACAATATTATTCTCAGACATGAGACATTTATGGAACATATTATTCCGCACATTTCATTCACATTAAGGTCTTAACATGGATGGATGAATGAATGAGTCGAGCCATGTGTCTCGTAACGTCAGTGGTTAGGGTTGCAAATAATACACAGCACATTTATACATTTGGATATTACTAAATGCAAGTTTTACTTAAAAAAAAAAAAAAAAAGATTTCTGGTGAGACGTGGATCATTAATCACCATAGTTGGATCTTTAGATGTAGAGGGGCTTGGGATTAGACTCCGGCTACTCTCAGAAAAATTAAGAAAATCAAAGGCCGTGCTCTGTCACCGTGTATTTTTTTTTAATAAGAATAAGAAACACTTTTCCATCTGATTTTTCAATGTTACACAAATGTAGTAATTTATATGTTTATAATTACATAATTTGGAAGAGGTAAATTCTCACCATAGTACAATAGTTTGTCCTTTAAATTCTGTAGTTAAGTGACATTTTTTTTTTTTTTTTGGGGGGGGGGGGTATGTTACCTTTTCTGAAACCTCGTGGACCTCTTTATCTCTTTCCCTCCCTCAGCAGTCTTCTGCTACCTCTTGTTTTGTTGTCTTCTCCCTTGCCAATCTTTCACCCATTCATCACTTTGCCTCTGGGAGTTCACATGGTCCCAATGTGGTAGTTCAGTCTATCACTCCTTCTATCAAACTCCGCTCCCCTCCCTTGTTCTCCATCTCTCTCGGTCTCTTTTCCTCCCTTTCTCATTTCCCTTTTTTACTGCTCTCTAATTGCCAGGCAGCTCCGGGGCCAGCTCAGCATCTGAGGCATTGACTTTTAATTTTATTAGACCACAGGAAAAAACATGTTTGTCTTTGAAATGTTCTAGCCTTTCTTGATTATGATTATTTGGCGGCAGAATGCGTCTGAGTGTGTGTTAGTATACTTGCGTGTATTTCCGCTGGAAGTTATTTTTTTCTCGTGTAATGAATCCAGATGGGGAGAATCTGTTTCTGTACCCCCTGCTCCTTCTCTCCTCCTCCTCTCCCCCGTGGCTCTGACAGTGGGGTGAGGCTGTGCATTTTATTGGCTCTGTGGTTTATAGTGGTAATGATTTACTGAGTCTGGGTCGCTCCAAGGCAGCGTCAAGTTCCTCTCCTCCTTGTTTTCTTCTCCACGCCTCCTCCTTCTATCTGCCTCTCAACATCTATCGCCGAGAACTTAATTTGCTGTCACTCTCTGTTTCTGTCTGAGGCGTAACTGTAAAACTGACACAGCACACCGGGTCTGTAATGGTCTTAAAAAAGTGGCCCTCAGTTTCATTTTCGTGTGATTTGACGAACACAGTGCAGCTGTTTCAAAGCTATCCGAGTGTCCCATAGAGCACCGGCAGGCTGCTGGCAGCGATAATTGATTATTGACAGTGCTATGAATTCAGAGATGCTGTTCAAAGAGTTATAGCCTTTAATCAATATGCAGTTACGACACAAGCAACCTCATTATTACATCAATAAGCCAGCTGAAAAGGATTTTGTCCATGTATGTATCTGTAAAATATTATCTCCTTATGTGAAGTTTAACAGCAGTTGTAATTTAGATGACTCCCCACACATGTGGATCACAGTTGCTGGGTTGTTATGACTGCAAGTGGAGGGCAAAGGAGGTGAGAGGAGGAGAACTATCTGACAGCACCTTGACAGCACAGCCAGGGCACCCTGCTCCTTCCCAGGGAAACACTTAATCCAGCTTTTAACAGCTTTGCCATCTATATGTACGTGTGCGTATGTGAGTGTGTGTGTGTGTGTGTGTGTGAGAGAAAGAGAGCAGACGGGTGCGGCTGGTGCACTGACATACCTAATCCTTGTAAACTCTGAGGGCTGATGGAGGGTTTGCAGCTGCAGGCTGAGATATTTGTTTGAGAGCTAGAGGACTGTGAGTGTGCACTAAAAACGGTGGATATGCAATGTTAAAGTGAGCAATTTGTGCCTCTATGCATGTATTCACAAGTGGTGTGTGTGCACACGCGTGAGTGATGTGTCTTATGTCTTGTGATCACTAAAACATAAGGTGCTTTTCAATCTTCTGAGCACAGACAGACCTCTTAGTGTTGATAAGCCCTTTCCAAATCTAATATATATTCGGATCGTGGAGAGGGTCCCCTTGAATAACAACAGAAGGCTTTAAAGCTTTACTAAATGTGGCTCCTCGTTCTCTTTTTGAGTGTCAGTTTTCATGTTTGGTTTTTAATCCTTACTAACCTTTATCCCCTCAACAATAAATTCTTTCCCCTTTCTTTCCTTCACCTGAAATGTATGTGCACACCTGCCGACCAGCAACGCAAAGACACATGCAATTCGGACTATGCATCACCTATTTATACAAAAAAAAGACTTAAGATTTAAAAGAAGTCATATCTTTTACTTGTCACTTATAATACAGGCCAGGTGAGAGATGTCAGAGCAAGCACTAAACGACACGGGTCACGTTACCAGTATAATGAATGTACGGACACTCTGATTTCTAGTAATTGTTGTAAATAAAGAAAAATGTCAAGTGCAACATGAAAGTTTGCAAGCATACGCAAAGTATCGCTTTTGTAAAAGGAAAATATGCCGGAATCGACAGGTGCAGCAGCTTAGTAAAGGGACTTGATCTCCCCCAGATTTAAAACAATACTGTTTTTCATTGTTATTGACGGTGGGATGCAGGATAAACAGTCACCAGAGCTCTGGTTTTCATGGTGTAAATCCTTTTACCTGTAATCCAAGCTCAGCAACACAGGTTTCACCTCTCCTCTATCCTTTGGCACTTTATTTTTAGAGCACACAGAAGGTATGAGGTTATTCTCACATTCTGGCCCAACTTTTTTTCTTTTTCTTTTGAGGAATGTCTAACATTTTCTACCGTTGTTTGTTTTCATTATGTCGTATCTGATTTCAAATGAAGTCATCTTAAATTTCAGACACTACCAAAAAAAATATGAAAGAAGATAAACAATAGCTGAATCATGCTTTCCATTTCCACAAAATGGTATCATTGTAATACAAGTATAAAAATACGAAAGAAGAAAAGTCAATTCATGCCAAGCCTTCATGGAGGTGAAGCACAAACCCTGTCACTGCACATTATATACACACATTAAATTCACTGCCTGAGCAATGTAACAACAAACAGTTGTGATGAATCTAACTTCAGTTCTGCTGATAATTCTCTGCTGAAGAGAACTGCCTCATGCACACAATTCAAGTTGACACTGACGATGATATTTTTATTGTTTCTTGTTGCTCTGCCTGCACAGAAGCGCCTCTTCCTGCTGTCATGAAGTTGTATTTTCTTCTTTCTAAAGTGCATGTGTGGAATACAGTCGCTGACTTGTACTGAAACTGCAATATCGATGGGCCTGCATGCAGCTGATCTGCACCTTCACTCACGAAAATAAGCATTAGGAGGCCGACCCTTTTGTTTCTGAAACAAGGCGGGTTACGTCCAGACAAGCGCTGCACTTGAGGCACTGCAGTCGCACCCAATAAGTGTCAAATAACTCCCAGTCTGACCATCTCAGAGAGAAATTCCCAACTTTTTCCATCTGACTGTCATCGTCAAAGTATGACAACTTACGAGAGGAACTTCCGTCTGGTCACTCCGGGAAAAAAACAACTTCCCAAGCGCTAAATAAAAAGTTCAAAGGCTTGTAAGAAATATAGATGTGGTTTGTCTGTGCAGAGAGACAGGTTGAAGAAAAAAATGACTTGGTGTCCAAGCAAAGAGACACAGGGAAATACCGAGATGAAAAATGTTCCACTGCAGACGCAAAACTCAAAAGGAAAACTGTGTAGGCAAAGAGCGAAGGGTAAGGGAAAGAAAACATCAGCCGATGAACTACTCCTAGACCTTTGTGCATTCCTTGCTCGAGTCAGGGATATCTGAGGTTTGGCACTTTATACTGCAGCTTGATTTATTTTACCCTTGAAATTTCACAACACTGCTTCCCTTTTACTCCTTATTCTTCCAACTGGATGTGAGGAGAGATATTTGTATAAAAGGATTGATGGGAGTTTTAGGAGGCCATCCTCACATTGAGTGAGTCTGTTAAAAGGAGGAGGAGGTCATTCGATCCTCGTCGTTAAACAAGAGAACAGCGGCCTGGGATCGGCTTGTAAATGTCCCGGGCTGATGGCTGGACTGCATATGTTTGGGGAAAATAAAACATAGGCTAGTGCATTATATGATAGAGATAATCCAGATAGGGATGAAGAAATAGGCTGAGGCGTGCATATATTATTAATGTGTTAAGGAGATCATATACTGTTTTCTTTGCACTCCTTTGACATAGTTTAAATATACTTTTCCTACTGTTTCCAATTTATCACCAACATATTTTTTCAGGCCTTATGTAGTCTTGTATCTGACACAGTCCAAGGCCTGATTAAAATTAAATATGGCCGATATCTGGCTCAGGGATCCAAATCCTGGTCCTCAGGACCCGCTGGCCTGGATGTTTTAGATGTTTCCCAGCTCCAACACAGCCAGCTCAAATTAATGGGTCATGAGACCTCGTTGACAAGTTGATGGGGTAATCCAATCATCTGAATCAGGTGTACTAAAGCAGGGAAACGTCTGAAACATGCGATGAGCTGGACTGGGACAGACTGGCGTAGGGGACTGACAAATTATAATTACCTTTATTTCATTTGTTTGTTCTCAGTGCTCCTTTTTTTAAATTCTTTCATATTCTGTAAAAGTTTTCTCTATTTTTGTCTCCTTTCTATAAACAAATGCTCACTCTAAGGGAATTGGTGCTTGCCTCTGTATGATATGCTAAGAATACGTTGTGATTTTCAATGACTTATAAGCCATCATGTAAGTATTTTACAAAATGATCGGATCTAAAGGTCATTCGAGTAAGCGATTCAAAAGAGTTGCATTTATGAAATAAGTATTGTGCGTCTTTTTGATTTCTCAATCTCAATGCTTATCTGCTGTGACACCTCACCTGCTTGGTTGGTGGTGATGGTGACGGCAGCGTACTGGTCTCATCGTGGGCGCCAGCGGCGACACACCGTTCTGCGCTTCGATCTCAAAGGTGTAGTTTGTGTGGGCCAGCAGGTCAGTCACCGTCACCGTGGTGTTGTGGAGGCCCGTGGCTCTCGGGAGAAAGCGAACATTGCTCCGACACGGCTCACAGCGCTGGGTCCCACTGTTGCTGCCGTTAGCAGCAGCGCCGCGGCAGCGCTTGCAGACGACACTGAAGGTGACGTCCCTGCGTCCTCCGGTGTCTTCTGGCCAGCTCCAGTCCAGGATTACTGAAGTCTCGTTGATGGAGGAGATCACGTTGCGAGGAGCTGATGGAGGTTCTGGTGGACAGAGAAGAAGAGCGTATTGGCTGTACATTCGTGAAGGTTTTTTTTTTTTTAAATCAGAAACATTATTCATCTATTCTATAAATTTATGGGATTTTTTTTAAGTGAGTTTATGTACGGTTGTATCACTTCATCAAGAAAGCATGCACTACAAAATAAGTTTAACTGTAAAGAAAAAAAAACATGACAAAAGAAAAAACTATGTGGTTAAGTATCCTCCTGTAAAAGTTAATACTTTGTAAAGCCCCATTGGCAGCAATTTCCGCTGCAGGTCTCTTGCGAATTTCTGGATTCTTGCCTGATCCTCAAGATAGAAACTGCTCCAGCTCCTTCAAGCTTCATGAATGGGTCCCAGTGGTGTACAACAATCTTTAACTCAGACCACAGATGATTTCCAATTCTGGGCTGCAGCAAGGCTGCTCCAAGTCATCTCAAAATATCCCTATAAACGGCTCAAATTGATATTGTCATTTAGTGAGGCGACTTGAATCCCATTTTTCAGTTATCTGGAAGACCAAGAAGGATTTTACTGTGTGAGAACATCGATCACTCCTTTAATTCTGACCAATTTCCCACGTGCAGCAGAAAACATCCCAACATCATGATTAGAGCTGAGCGATTTTATCGATTCTGCGGTATATATCGATATTTTATTTCCCCAGAGAGTATCAATTTTTCAGCCGCGGGTATCGATAGTCTAAGCTTCTTTCAAAACCCCCATGTCCCAACAAATCTTTTATTCAGTTTATCCAGCATTTGTAAGCTGCCTGTCAGCCATATAATGTGTAATTGATGCTTTCAGTTCAATTAATTAAAACAAAGTCATTGGAAAATGACTTTGTTTTCCAATGACACCAAAATCACTTTGTCCCTTTAAAATCTTTCGGAAAATGATGTAAATGTATTGTGAATTGAATATTGATATATATTGTATCGTGAGCCGAATATCATGTATCGTATCGCGAGATTAGTGTATCGCTACAGCCCTAATCATGACACTGCCACCACCATACCTCACTGTTTAAATGCTGTTCTGTTCTGGTGATTAAAAACTTCCATGTCATATATTAGAAAGCCACCTGTATATTTTAAGCACTAGTTGATATGATTGAAAAAATCTGAGATTGGTCATTTGTTCCACAGTTGGGGAGAACTAAAAGCAACAATAAGTACAGCTGTCTCTAATGACCTGATGGGTCAGTAAACCAAAAAAAACCAGATGTTCTTTAGCTCAGTAACATTTGCCACTATATAGCATGAGGATTTCAAAATTTATCCTCAATACCCTCAGTATCTTTCCTCTATACTCACTAATGCGAGTCAGAGAATACAGTCATGTGTCTGTTTCCCTCTGTATTTCCTAATCAGTAAGGCAGGAAAAGAAAATGAGAAGAGCTTTTTCTAAAAGACGAGAGAAGCAAATCAAGCTATGACTGACAAAAAAAAAATGCCTCACTCTAAACAGATTCCCAGATTCTTAGATCAAAGCTATGACTAATGGAGAGTAGACAAAACAAAACTTCCAAAAAAACTCAGCTGGGATACTGAGCAGGCAGAAGGGGCAAAGATGGTAAATGGGCTTTATGGATTGTTTCTGGAAATAAAATGCTTTGTTCAATTGGTTCCACCAATTTAATTCAGTCTAAAACTATAGTTAAAGCCTGTCTCCATAATCTGCATCACACTCTTTTATGTGTTTATGTAAAAGTAGTTGAAAGAAAAACAAACTTAAGATTTAGCTCTACTGAAAATCTGATTTAAAAAAAACATCTGGGTATCTGCTAGACTCACAAAACTAAATCTGCAGAGACATGTTGAGTCTGCAGTGTTATAGAAATCCAACATGACTGAAGAATAAAAGAAAAAACAACAAAAAAAAAATTGTTTCCATGAATGAGAATAGCCAACAAACCATTTAAATCTCTTAATGGTGAAAATAGGCCTGCAGACCGGTTGACAAAAGCAAACCATGCTCAACTGCATCGACCACATCAAAGTTCTGGACCTGTAATTAACTTCAGCACTTACAGAGCCACGCACATGAGCAGAAAAAAGGAATGTGAAGCTAATCCCAAACGTTACAGGAGAACATAAACATCCTGATTATAATGTGACAAAAATATTTTGCAAATGAGCTGCGGGGGGGGTGGTGGTGGGGTGGTGGTGGTGGTGGGGGGGGGGGGGGGGACACTAGGCTGTTGAAAACTTTTAGGCCCTCCGAAAGTCTGAAGACAAAAATCACACATGACCACTTTGAAGGAAACCCATCTGTGGCAGCTTTGTTCTTCATGAACAGGACAAACTGTAGAAATAAAGAAATATTAGGAAAAATTATTTAACTGTAGTATATTTGATATTTGGCATTAGACATATCTGGATAGCAAATGTCCAGACCCTCACAAAGAGGCATGCAAACTCACTGCCCCATTTTGTTCTTATTTGCACTCATTTGTGCTGCTGATTAGAAAAGGAACATGATTATGCATTAAAAAAAAAAAATAAAATCAAATTCTTGCGAGTGAACAGATTGCTGTTAACCCAGCTGCTTCTGAACATTTTAACACGGGCATGAATGCAGTACAGCTGAGCATTTTCTCCCTATTTCCCTGCATTTCACATTCTGGTTTTATCTCTGGCCTTTGAGATGGTCCTGTTTTCAAATTTCCTGAGTCAACTTCAAACAACCTCTGTCGGGCGTCTAGCAGTAAAAATCGCTCTCCTGAGATAATCATGATCATTATCAGCCAACAACTCATCTGTTCATTTTCAGCTCTTGTGTTGCTCAGTCTGTCCCAGCGAGGTGAAATTTGCGTAGCTGACAAGATGATGTTGATTTAATCACAACAGAGACCTCGCTCGACTGTCTTTCTAATTAGAATTCTGTCCATAGCTGTGGGCTGTGATTTATTCTTTCTGCCAGTCTTCACGTAGCCCCTTTTGTAACGGACGCATCCAAAATCTGACATCAGGGAATGACGTGATTTATAGTTTTAGAGGGAATGCATTTCGGAGCGCCTGCAGGAGGCACCTGCATCTGCAAACCATTTGCATCAGATGGAGGCAAGCGAGAATTATGGGGGGAGTGGAAAAGGTGGTAAAAAGTTTCTGGGCAGCCTTGGCTTACTTGACCTTTAAATAAATTAAGAACGGAAAGCATTGCCTTTCTTTTTTTTTAACCCATTAGTTTATTGTTTTCACAGTTGCTTAGTGTCTGAACGTGCTTACCACTCCTCTGTCACATCAGCCGAAAATTTTCATACTAATCAGAATACATGTTCACACTTACTGGTGCAGGCCATAGAGGCTGGATCTCCTTCAGCACGAAAGTAGTTTTTCTCACAGCCACAGTGCAGAGACCCCTCATGGTGGGAGAAACTATGAGGCGGGCACTTTGAACACTCCATGTTGCCGAGGGTAGATTTGTAGAATCCTGCCCTGCACGCTGGGAACAAAAGGACACAGACAGAAACATGAGCATCATGCAGGACCAGCTCACGGACAGCTCTATAATAGCTTCATTCTTCCTCAGGTCACCTACTATGATAGCAAAGGACTAATGAAAGATGGGGAGCGTTTAGTCACACACACACAAACAAAGTGCAGGGAGAAAGAGTGAATGAATGAATGTAAATCTGCTGTTAATGGAACAGGAATCCATTGACTGCTAGTAAAACAATAATTCTCTGAGATGTCTTCGTCTCTATTTCCTTCCATCGTCAGCTCTCAGAAGGCACAGCATGAATAATGCAAATTGTCCCCTCAGATAAAAGGGATGCTCTCTTTATATATCGTTGGTATTAAATCTGCACTCAGCAGCTCTTTTAACTCCTACTCAACACAAATCTGTTGCAATCTGTGCAAGTAGGGTGACACTCAGCCACTGTATGTTGCATGTGTAATTATATATGTGACTGTAGGAGGGAAGATCAAGGCAAGTAAATGCAAAAAAAGCTTTCTTTTTCATGCTATCTCAATAAATTGAGTTCCACCTTGTTTTACTCACTGTTCCTTTCCTCCTACAGCTAAAGAGTGGAAGCCCTGACATCACAAAGTTTGGAGAAAAAACTTTAAAGCTTAAAGCTAACAAAATTCTTCTGTCTATGATTGTCAAACCCGTTCAGAGTCAAACATTATGGAAAGTGTATTTCCAAGGCATACAGTCATGCAAAAATCAGTACCCTCGCTATAGGGTTTTTTTTTCCCTGCCAAAAACTCTATGCTTTTTGGCTAAAAACATAATTAAAAAAACATCTGATTCTGATCTATAATTGCTGGTGTGCTTCAGATTGTTGTCCTATTGCATGACCCAGTTTCAACCGAGCTTTAGCTGTCCGACAGATCTCACACTTGCCTCTAGACCACTGCGGCACACAGAGGGGTTCATGGTCGATTCAGTTACCGTGGTGCCCAGCTCCTGTGGCTGCAAAACAACACCAAATCCTCGTCCCTCCACTACCGTGCTCTCCCCATCCAAGTGGGTTTGAGGCCTTTCAACTGAAATGCTGTAACTGGTTTAATCCAGTCATGAATGATTTTCATTTGTGAACAATCTGTCCAACAGTGGAATATAGAACTAAACCAAAATGTTTGAAAATAGTATTATAACCCTAGTAAATTAATGTGTACCAGTAACCGCTTCTCTAAGACCACTGATTATGTCTTTCCCACTTGGCACTGTGTTCACACACCTGAATGTTCCAGTCCAGTAAAATGCCAAATCATATGTTTTTATGGAGGTCTGCACTTGCTGATAACAATTTTATTAATTTCATTAATTAATTTCAACTTACTTTCTTAAACCTTATCACAGCATGATGTTATTTTTTTTTGGGGAGGCTTCATTTTTTGTTAATAAATAATGTCTTGGTGAAAAACTGTGCATTGTTGTTCATCTGAGGTTATATTTTCCCACAACTGAGGTACTACTGCTATTATTATGTTTTACACAAATGTTTCACATCACTGTATGTAAACTGTATGACTGTAATCAGAGGCAGATAAACTATTCCTCCCTTATCAAGCGATTATGGCTGGAATGAATCACCTTGAAATTTGTCCGTTATCATGCTTGAAGAGTTTCGTTTGCATGTTTGAATGTAGCAAAAATGTTTTTCTTTTCACTTGAACACAGTCTTCACACATTCAGTAAATCAATTGTTCCTGATCTTTTAATTAATCTTTTAAACAAGATGTACAACGATGTCGTACAAAGGACCGGAACTGCTTTCATTAAACAATACGGTGATTTGACATCAACGTTGTGCACATGCAGACAACATACATCCCCATCCTCTCCTTGAAACACACACACACCCACACACCTACACACACACACACAAATGATCAACAAAGCGGCTAACAGCACTAGCTGCAAGCCAGCAGAATGTGTGGGCTCAGCAGAACAGGCCTGACAGATCCCAGTGGTAGACAGCACACTTCTGCAAAAGCCAACACTGCTGATACGGCTGCCATATCCATCATTGACACTGCCACACCAAGGTCCCCGTGCTGCACTAAATACCTACAGTGCATATGTGAGGGCGCATGCACACAAGCCTTAGAGCGTGAAAGCAATAGAATGAGGAGGATGAGGGTGAGATAGCTCAGTACGAACCCACTGATGAAACGGCAACCACAACGCTGGCTGACACACACAGAGCATGCTGCGCTGATTGGAGGAAGCACGAGGAAATGAGACCTGACAGCCAGCATCAACGGCCAATCAGGCAAGAGAAAAGCAAGGTGGTTGCTGGGTTATAATGGCAATACACAGAGTAAAAAAAAGAAAGAAGAAATCCATGCATAACCAGTATTACACATGGGCCTCCACAATTAAATTATGACCGTAAGGAACCTTTGATGCAACAATTAATATTTCATGTGTACTGGGAAAAGAAAAGTTGCGTATGCTTTTTAGCAAAGATTTTTTTTTACATAGGACAACCATGAAAGATTTTTGTGGCTTTTGCTCTTATTTAATATACACTAAATGTACATATTAAATAAAGAGAACACCTCTTCTCCCGCCACCAAAACAGCACATACCAAGTACTTTTTTCATGCAGTGTCTGAACTCTGTCCTTTAACAGATTTCGAAACCACCAGGGTTTTCAGTGAACTGAAGCTAGAATATTGCTCTTCACTTTGGATAAAAGTTCATGTAAATCCGGTCTCTTTATGTAGCCTGAAATCTGTGGTATTGACTGCAATTAGACGTTATCAACCTTGTTTAACTAAGTTAAACAGACTGTGTCCACTGTCACATAAAGAAAATGATATACATTGTAGCCTTTGCCCAAGTGACATCATTATGCCATATCATGTGGTCACCGAGGCCTGGCGTTGTCTTTAAGAACGTGGGTGGAGCCTAAAGTGGGACGTTGTTAAACAATAACCAAAGCTATCGGCATGATTTGTGACGTAAATGGCCTGTATATATGGTATAAAGTGCTCTTCTAGTCTCGTTGCCCACATGAGTCTTGTGCAGTTTTACACCACAAACCACATTCACCCATCTTCACACAGTGCAGGTCGATGCAGCTACCACACTCAGCCAAACTCTAATGAATGCACTGGAGGCAGTGACTTTGACCAAGGACACTTCAGCTGGGAAGGAATCAAACCACTGACTGTCTGATTGGCAGACAACAGCCAATCATCTGACAGCAGAGATCTTCTGTCAGGTCACAAGTTAAAGACAGACAGACAGACAGAAAGGCATTCCTCAGTTTATTGGTGAGATGGGCACATTGGGCTTTAAGAAAACAGAATTTCTATTTCATTTTTCATTTTTATCTTTTTTTTTAGCTGTACTAGTGTCTTGATATTATAAATAATAAAGAATATCATCATACTTCTTGTTTGACATTTGCCATCTTGCAGCTGAACAATTAACTCCCCATCATCCTGCACTTGAATTAACTGCTTTGGGAAGACAAACTCAACACAATGTACAGAAAATAGCCTAATTTCCACTGGAAGGTTAAAAATATAAAATGACCTTTTCAATGAGTAACACAGCCACAAAACTGATCAAACCCAGAGTGTCTCATAAACCTTCGATGTACTGTAAAAGTTAATAACCAAAGCTGGATTTACAGTATAAAGTTTTCACATGACAGTATAGTGTGATGTTGTATTCTTTTGACCACAACCTTTAAACTATTTTAATAACTGGTGGAAAAAGATAATAATGGTCCTGTGTCTTCTTTATGTGTCTGCCAGAATAACACACAATTATGACAGGGACTGATGGTAAAATCAGATTTGGCTTGCAGCAGGTTCACTCCTTATCCGGAGGAGAGCGGAGATGTGTTAAAGTGACATCAGCATGTGCAGGAGCACGAGCCCAGTGTATGATAGCATTTGCAGTTGCATGCGTGTGGGTGTGTGTTTGTGTCTGCATGTGTGTGCCTCTGTCCCCATTGGGCGTCACAGTGTGTGATTCATTAAAAAGATGTGAGTGTGCACTTTTTTTTTTTTAACTGTTGCAAGAGAAACCTTTTTAGGTACCAACAGTCATTGCGGAGACTTCTTTAAGAGTACAAATCACAAGCAGTGATCTCATTAACAGGGTATGTTCGCATTTTCATTAAGGTACATATGGACCGGTACAACTGTCCTGACAAGAGAAAACAAAGAAATACCTGGAGAAAAGCAGAAAAATCCTTAATTCATTTTAAAATCAAGACCAGCAACAGGACAAACACGCATAAACTGCCGCTATATTCTAAGTAACTGCAAATGCTCGCACACTCACAGAGGTATACGACAATGCTGTGCTACAACTGTGACGCTTGCATGTGCGCGCACACATAAATGCACGCATGCACACATGCACAGCTGCAGCGACCACAAGATATTGTGGTTATAAAGTAACAGGGGCTGCAATTTGCTCAATCGATAGTCTGGGTCACAGGACACCCTCATCAATAATTTACATGACGGCTGGATGCTTTTGTGGTCAGATGAGGTCCCCTTTCTTTGGCTTGTAAGTGACCTGATCCATAGGTAAGCTCGTTTATCTTTCTTTCTTTTCTTTTTGATTCATATAACAGCTAGTGCACTTTTTCTAAGCTTTTTTTTTTCATGTATTTTTCTTGAGTTATGCAGTGTCTTATATAACAGACTTTGCACATACTTTTAGAGTATATTCTTATTGCCTAATTGGTCCACTTTATTGGTGAAGTCTGGCATTAATGGCTTCCAAATATAATTTGGAATCTGTCTGTGAATGACTCGAACAGCAGCAGAGATAATCACAACACTAAATGGCAACAGATTCTTACTCTCTTAGCCACTACGAGATGAAAATCTCCATCAGAAGACTTTTTTTTTTTTAGAAAGACCTGTATTACGTGGAAAAATCTGATTACCCTCAGCATGTTACCTCTCACATGACTCCTGTCCAACTGACCCCTGATCTTACTCATTACTAGAAAATTGATCGATGTCATGTATAGGGAAAGTCCCCCTGACCCCCATCGCCATGCCTGCCTGAGCCAAGGCTTTAGTCTCGGTCTCGATCTCCTTTACACACAGGCTCACTGCAATCTGAGCCACAGCAAAATACCAACCCAACTACTGATTTCCTGTTTCCATACCTCCCTTGCTTTTTTCCTCTTTTTATCTGACAAATTGCACTGACTTTCACTCCCCTCTCTCCTCCTGTTCCATCCACCTCCGTCTCCGTCTCCACCTCATCCTGCCCTCCCTCTTCTACTTTTTTTCTGTGGGTTTCCCTTCTCTTTATGTCGCTCCATCCTTCTTTCCTTAATTGGAATAGCTCTCTTTGAAATGGAAATCTTATTTACTTTGACAGCTCAGGCTTTTGGCTGGCAGTCTTATCCGGAGCACTTTGTAATGTTACTGGAAACGTGGCAATGGTAAACATCGTGCCCCCTGCCTTGAGATCCCAGTTGGCGCCAAACAGTAACAAGTTACAGGAATCTGAAAAAGGTCAAAGTCTTTTATGAGATCATTTTCGGGCCTCTAATGATGATGTTGTTTTATCAACTAAAAAGCTTGATTAATTCGGAAAAAAAGGCAGAAGTAGCCACATTTCTAAAAATGTCACCACTAATCTTATTCAACCTAACAAATATCAGGATATAAATAGTTCTTCTATTAGATATTAGGAGCAATTTGAAAATTTCACCTTTTCATGCCTTCTATCTCTCACGAACATGTGATATTTAACCCACTCTCTGGAAAAAAAAAAAAAAAGAAGTACAAAACTCTAATTCATGGTGAAATTACTCTTTATTTAAAAGCGCCCAGACATACTGCATTACAAATAATTTGTTGAAGCTAATATGTCAGTAAACCACTAAAATGAATTCATTTTTGTCAGAAGTAGAAATGAAACCAATAATCAAAGTTGTTAGGCTGTGTCTTGAGGCAAATTGCTACGCGTTCCATCTCTTTTATGTTCAATTATTGTGTCATTTGCGATGGTAATCGCACAAGAGACGTATCAGAGTAAATCCATGTGTCAGCTCTAAGTGCCAAGTACCAAGTGAAAGCAACATCCTCATGCCTGCCGAGTCTGAACAGGAAAGTTGCTCTGAACATTTGCAGCCCACAAGAACCTCTGGAGTCTAAATCCATCAGCTGGAGAACCCATTAAATGTCCAAACAAAAGCCTTCAGTCAGTTTTACTTAATGTTATGAGACCTACGAAAGCTAATGAAAGTATACAATGACAAAGTGCTCTAATCGGCTTTCAGTTTTCAACTTATCCATAATTGTTGATGATTGCACTGTGGTCATTGTAGTTTTTCTGCTGGCATTTCATGAGCAGGAAGAAGGAACAGCACTGCTTTGAGTTTAGAGTGTTTATAAGAGTCCCATATAGAAGATACGTACCAACACTCAGGTCCAGTCTTAGTTTTAGCACATCCTACTGTCTTTGACTTTTTATATATATATATATATATATATATATATATATATATATATATATATATATATATATATATATATATATATATATATGTATATGTATAAAAATAATTATCATTCTATTCGCAAATTCAAATGATGAATTCAAAAGTAGTGTAAAGTGCACTTTTATTTAAATGTTCTGCTGCCATATGAACAAAAGCACCGTAACATTTATTTGAGCAAACACTTAATATCAGCACTTGTCAGAAACACATATTTAGTGTAAATCTGTTATGTTAAATAATTAAATAATGTAAAAAAAAAAAAAAAAGCTTATTGCTTTTTATTTGCTATCATTATTTTTCTTTAATGAAAAAAAAAAGTCTACCAACAAAACTTTTAATGGGGAGTTCAACTTGGCAGTTGTTACAAATAACCTTGTTTCTGTCGAATCCTCCGTCTGGGAGAACTTTAAAATGAAAAATCCATGTAAAAGTTCTGTAACTTTACTGCTCTCCACGTCTGTTTTAGCATGTTTTTCCGTCAATTTTCTTCCGGTTCCACAGAAGCCAGTAACAGACATTTCAAAAACAAAAGCATCTGAGCAACATGCGTTAATATGCGATAAAATAAATGCGTAAATAAATGTATGAATTAATGCGATAATAACGCATATATATATAGATATATATATATATATATATATATATATATATATATATATATATATATATATATATATATATATATATATATATATATACACACACACACACCACACACATTTTAACTGCATTTCTGCTTTTTTAGCAGCATCATTCAGGAACTAGGGATGTTCAACAACTCCAGAAATGAAGCAAAAGTATCCATAGAGATAGAAATTAGTATCTGAAACTGTTTTCAGGATTGGAGCAGAAAATTTTAATGTAGCAGCCCAGAAAAAGGACAGCACAGAAAAAAAGTAAAATCGTAAGACCAAAAAATAAAAATCTTCACTCACACTTATAGCACCACCCTCTGTAAAAATAAACCCTGCCTTATGTTACAACCATCATCTCATCTTTATAAGCTGGCAGAGTGTGTTCTTTACGTCAGAGACGTAGAAAAATAAATGGCTGCCACAAACTAGACATGGGAGATGACATGTGATTGTTCTGCAAAATGTCACAACCCGGACTTGAAACACCTCTGCAACAAAATTGTTTCCACTGACCCAACACAAAAAGAGTGACGACTTCTAGCTTTAACTGTATATTAAATGTAGTGACCACGGTTATAAAAATGAATACAAATCCCACTGACGTGAACTATTACAACTCCTATTGTTCTGTTTCTTTCATTTTCTTCAATTCTCTTTGACTGTGTAGTGTATTTATCAAATCACATCATTCTTCTGACTGCTGTTAATTCTAATCAACATAATAACCTCATGAGCTCTTTTCAGCCAAGCAGACTGTGGTACTGACTGCAGACTGATCCAGACACTTAGAGAGATGCTTCAGCTGTCTGAATGCTTAAGCTGTATGATGTTTGACTTCAGAACATGCAAGTTATACATTAGTATAGTATAGAAATTTCATGATTTATCAATCCAGGACCCCAGGACCCTCTGCCAAGCAGGTTTAGTCGTTTCTTGGACCAACACAACAATGGATAACTATCAGCTTGTCATCAAACGCTGTTCTAGCCAGTCAAAGATCCATGTGCTGGAACAGGGAAACATCTACATCACGAAAGCCACTGGGTCCTGAGGACCAAGACCGAGGATCACCAGACTGTGTAAATGTTAGTGTAAGAGTCAGGCCAGGGAATCAAACTGTCACTGTACAATGACATGAAAAGTGGACAAGAAAAGAATGTGAGGTGACTTGCAACATTATCACCGTGTCCTTTCACAAGACAGGGCTCTGCATGAAACTGCCACATAACTGATATTGCTCCATTGTAACATGGTCAACGTTTATGAGGCGGTAGGAAGGACGGAAGGTGGAGAGACTGTCACCCCAGTGGAGGTTTAGCCCCATCTGACCCACTACTGTTATAATACTACTATATTTTGGACATGTAGACTAAAGTACCTATTACACTTTTTCTCATAAGACCGGGCTGGTTTATGTATGTTTGAGTCCTGCTCACCAATCATTATACCATAAATGCACCAGCAGATTACTTTTGCCTGTGTGAAAGAGGTTCTCGATGAGTATGTGCATACACATGTGAAATTCTGTCCTGTGCATGTCCGCTTTGTGCATGGTAACTGATACACTAAAGTCAAATGAAGTTATCTGATCCAACACTCATTTGCCTAATAAAGCACCCTGATGAGGAGAATAAAAGGAAACAGATGAGGGGAGATCATGTGAAAGCAATGAAAATCGCAAACCTTGCAAGAAACCAAACATATGTGCTTTTTGCTTCATGTATATACAAATAGTAGCCTGTGATGTTGGTGCTGTGCAAATATATATTCTATAACTTTCTGTTTTTTTGGGGGAAAAAAGACTTTCTTCCATCTGAAGTGTTTATCCTGAACTTTAACATAAGTGTTTCCAGCAAATGAAGATTAAGGTGGTAGTTAATGTCAAACAGTCATAAGCATGATAATAATGCCCAATATAATCATCGTGGCCACAGTGTGCTAAGTGCACTGTATGAGATTTTAATAGTGGCAAATATCGGCTTCATATATCAGTCCTGAGCAGGATGATTTACAAGGAGGGCGAGGGTGAACGCTTCTATTTTTTCCCTCTCCTTATATATGCACAAAAGCTCTCTTCAATTCTGGGGGAAATTATCAGAGTCAACACAGCTGATGCTCATTAAAGTACGCTGTTTACGGAGTTTCTGTGCTGAGGCAACAGCAGATCCATCAAACAAGGGAAACACTGTGGGCCACGCAGACAGCTGAAGATACTTTAAATCTCACATTTACGGGGTGTTTCATGCACAACTGTGTTTCTTGTTTTCTTTGTAAATGTCGTAAAGTATGGCAAATGAGTACCTTACCTCAATGCGTGCAACTTCCTATATTTACAGTGATTACATGGTCCTCGCCATGGCGGAGGCCATGCGACCACCATGTCCTTGTTGGTGAGTCTTTCAGTTCATCAGGAAGATTACTCACCAAGATGATATTAATGACATTAAAAAAATATATATATAAGTTTATTTTTAATTGCAAACAAACCATTACAGGTGTGTTGCTTGGATTTCAATGAAAAATGGGTCTAGTTCAACCCAGCACTGCTGGTGTAGGTTCTCAGTTCTTTTTCATTCGTTATGTTTCTGTAATGATATAAGGTATCTGCTTCTGTCCATAAAGGGAAAGTCATTCAACAGTCATTACCAATCACAGCTGTTGTGATCCCATCAGAAAATGGGGGGTTTTTATTTTTTATTTTTAATGTAATTCCTATATTTGCAGATACAATTAAAGTGACTTCAAATGCTTTATATTTGTCTGCATTGGATTCAGTCTATGGAATTTAGTGGCGATCATTTGGGAGAATACCACCTGTGGGGCCCGTCCTGAAGACAAAAATAACAGAGGACGGAAAAATAGCTAGCTCATTAAAAAAGCATATGCATGCCTTTGCGAGTGTGTGTGTGTGTGTGTGTGAAGGACAATAAACTGGGGCAAAGCAGGCCAAGAACTGTACAAAGCCCACACATGCAGAGGAATGGATCAACTCCCTGCTGAATCCATCAAGGATGCAATTATTGTTTCCTACACACTCCACACACCAGAGATTAGCCAGGTCAGTAAGAATATCCAGGACATCCAGCACACCAGCTCAATCACAGTCTCCACACACACACACACACACACACACACACGCACACACTGAGCATGATTGACTTTAATTTCAATTACGCAAGATGAAGGCATGATCACTTGCAATAAACAAAATAATCTTTCTCCTGTCCATAGCTATTGAAGTTATAAGAAAGACACCAACCATGCACACGCAAGAGCATTTCACCGATTCGCCTTGATGCATCAAACACAGAATCATCACCGCTGTGCACATTTAAGACTCCAAAACACACACGTACGTATATGTTTTATGCAACCACGCTGTCGGAAGAAGACACTGACCTCGTAATGCCCTCTCGCTTTCCCAAACACTGACATCCAATACACACACCCGCACACACAAGCACACATTCCACTGTCAGAGACCCCGGAAACACACACATCACACACAACACAACCAGAGCTTCAATTCTGGTTCTCTTTACACGACTGATAATGTGTACACCAGATACCCTTTCACACAAAGACACTGGCTGTCGCCATCGCCATGATTTAAGTGACGTGATCATTGTCCAACGATCGCATGCGTGTCAGCGGTAACCACGGGCAACCTCGTCAGCATCCCATGTTGATATGTGAAGACTGACGTCGAACGGATGGAATTTGAGTTCTTTCAACACAGCCAGGCTGTGATTTACAAAACTAATATAATTATAAAAATATAATAAATATTTAAATAAATTTAAATAAAATAAATAAAATAAAAAAAAAAATAAATAAAATAAAATATATTTAAATAAATAAATATTTTATAACAAAAATTAAAAATTAAGGCTTTTGGATAAAAGGTTATCCATTCACAATGCATTTACATAGTCACATTTTAGGAGAGAGGAGGATAGTTTTTAATGTAGTAACATATTATTTGGTGGATACAGACAATTATGGCTTTTTACCAGAAAAATATTGGTGACGTTATTTCTGATAGACTTAAGGCTTTATGATGGATGAGGAAAAGAGAAAAGTGAAGTTAAAAGAACATGTATGGAAAAAGAAAGAGAGAGAAGGGGTTTTTTTTTTTTTGCCCTGCTTCATAAAGGGCCAGCAACACCAGGACAGTTTTATTGACTGGTGCCAGTGAGGACACACTCTCAACTTTAAGAGAAAATAGGTCATCTACAAAACACACTGCTGGACAAACACACAGACACACACATCTAGACAAAATATTGGTGGCCCACTTCACTCGATGTGCCCAGTCAGTAATACTTAGATAATGTTAAAAAAAATTGATTTTAGGTATTTCAAAAACAATGCAACATCTCTGTCAGTGCAAACAGATACTCTACTCTCAGCTTCTCAATATGATAATCAATATATATTGGATGTGTACTGTAATAACTTACTATGTAATACACTGATTGGCTATTGAAAACATTTTCCTGGAACTGGGTGAAGTTACAATCTAAATTAATGTAATTCCAGCATCATCATCAATCCTTTATTTACTCTTTTTTAATGATGATTTTAAAGTTATTTCAAAGTCTCACTGTGTCCATTAGACACCCATAAAGAAAAAAAAAAAGTCATTTTGTGGACCCTTCAGTATTTAAACTCAAATGAATCTGCATCCCAGTGACCGCTGACACTGAGCCCCAGTTTGGGAGAAGCAGCTCTGAGTTCTGAGGTCTTGGAGGGGAATTACAGTAAAGACCACTTAAGTGCTCAAGCTTTTAAAGCACATTCACACACATAAACAGGCACACTGCATACTAAAGATCCCCCCCCCCCCCACACACACACACACACACACACTCCTCTCGCTTGAGAAAATATGACACTCTGGCTTCAAGACTGCCTGCAGTCTTCCTCTCATTGGGCGCCGTGTTCCCGGTGGTGGATGCTGGAGTTCACAACAAACCCGTAAATCCTCGCAAGTCGCTTTCTAGCTGTTACTTAACATCATCATATGGGTAATACGGCTAGATGGCATTTAAATCATGAATATATGTCAGCTTCACCAATGTAAAACACTTACAGTTGCTTTCTCTTATTTGAACATTATGTGGATAAAAGTGCAGATGCTTCCATTCTGGGAACAAGTAGCAGCAACATCAGGCAATCTGACATTCTGACATCTGTTTTGGATTTGTTGCAATGAGAAATAAAATGAGCCACCACAAGAAGAAGGATATGATTACAACTCTACGCTACTTTACTACTTTACATTTACTTCAGTCAAAGCCTTGTTTACTTCATGCCTTCTAAGAGTACATTTGCATTGACTTAGATGAGAAGAAAGCCTATAAGATATATGCATGTCTGTTGGAGCATATAAAGTTAAGTTCCAGTGGGGACCATGTTCACGTGACTAGAAAATAAAACAGTTTCCTCATGATCATGTATTTCTTTACAACCATATTTAACATACTGCAAACTATTACGGCAAAGTAAATCACTACACAGAGAGTACATACATGTATTTCAACAGGTCTCACGTTGAAATCAAACAACAGCATGAACATCTGACAGAGGTGGGAAACATCCGAATGTATTTTTGCAGCGCATGCCTGAGATGGGTAATGTGATTCTCTTCTGGGCCACAGGGGACACAATGAGAGGCAAATAGATCAGGGTTCCATGCAACAAAATAATCATAAACTTCACAGCTTCATGCCAATGTTGCTGCTCCTTTCGCCTTGATGTGTTGAGCATTCAAATTAGCTCAGTCAGATTTTATGCATCATTCTGTTTAATAGTTTCACTCTGGAGAAGTGGTGGGGGATCTCAGGTAAAAAAAAAAAAAAAAAAAAAAAAACCTGGCTGAAATCAAATGATCATAAAATAAACATCCCCACAGAAAAGCACAGATCACATCTTCATGTAAATCTGAGGCTTTAATGTGTGGTAACTGGACTGAACAGCACACATTTACATAATGAAAAGTCACATCTCACAGAAAAACACAAACATGTGATAAAGCTTTTAACACACTTTTATGTCAGGAAGGTCGAGTCCACTGTTGTCCTGCTATGAGTTCAGCTGTTTAGCCGTTACTGCCTTTTCATGGTTGGTCTGATTCAATATTGAACATAGTCTCAAGCCATTTCCGGAAAGTGCAACAAAATGTGACCCGAAAGTGTTCACCAACATGGATATATTGACTCAGCATGTTGGAAACTTGTGCGTGTACAAAAAATAAATAAATAAATAAGGGAGAGGAAAATGATACATCATGAAAAAAGAAGGGTTTGGAGATGGTTTGACACCCTGTGCTGCCTTAGTATTCATTTTACCACTCACACTGTTTATCCATAATTAGACATTAACATCAAAATGTAGCTTTTCTCAGAATAGATAAAGAATAAAGGTTTTTCACGACACAGAGAAAATGTTATAGTACTGTAAAAAAAGAAAATACTTTTTTCTATTTTTTTGAGTTGTGATTACTTAATGACTTAACATAAGATCAGGCAACAGTTTTAGTCGTGTTCGTTGTATCATCATTACAAAAAAAGAGGTACAAATCATATATCTTCAAACGACTCGATGGTGGTGGTCAGCTGTGATCCCCCTGCAAAGGATCAAATGGCTCGTGAAAATTCAGGAATCCATAACTGAATGTTTTAGTTCATGATCCACTCAGAGCTGGTATGTGACGGTTTGTGGAAATAGCAAAACGGGGTCTCTTCAGGCTGAAGGAACTGGACCACGAGGTGGTTATGGGAGTGCTAAACTAGTTTGTGAGTGTGTGTCCATCGTGTGTAGGCATCCTTGTGTATCAGTGTGTGTGTGAACGCTGCAGGATTCCTGGGGCAGATGTCTCAGCAGTGGTTGGGGCAGAACAGCTCTAAATCACTCCACAAATGACACACCTCACCACGGGTGTCCAGCCATGTGTTGCTGCTAAGAGAGAAAAACCCGCAGAGTTACTCTGTCACGCAGAGACTGATGGAAATAAACTTCCCTATAAATCAGTATCTTGTGATTCTGGCGACACAGAGATAGAGGCTGTATGAATAAATGCTATACTCTGCACTCACTGGATGTGTGCGGGTAGGCATTTCAGTTAGTGTATGTCCAAATGTGTGTGTGTGTGCGTGCGTTTGTGGGTATGAATGACAGACCAGCGCAGGTGAGCCACAGACAGGGCCAGACATCCTGGCACGATCCAAACACACATGAACACTCTCGCCTTACCCCCTCCTCCCTACCTTCCCTCCTGCTCCTCCTCTCAGACAACCATCACCCTCGGCAGCTGCAGCACACACACAAGTAAGGTGTGCTGAAAATTCTTAATTCAGCTTGACCACTAATTTTCTCCCGTCAGGTCTTGTCTGCGTTATGCGTTGAGCAGAAGTTTACGTTTACATCACACGCAAACCCACATGAGTGCACGTAGAACCTCAATGAAATCAAACACACATGCAAGAGAAAAATCTACTCATCGTTTGCACGTATAGGCAGATTCCCGCTGGGTGTGTAAACAACGTGTAATGTGTGCATGGCGTGCATGGAGTAATGAGTCATCACTGGTCACACAAGCATCAATGGCGCTCACATGGGTCCATTCAACACAAACTCTCTGAACCTATTAGAACACAGTCACACACAAATCACCCAAGAGCCATTAGAGCTTTGTGAAACTACGCACAAGAAACAAAGGCAGATACAGCCAAATGATTAAATCAAGCAATATTAGCTATATGAAAAGTATTCAGAGTGAGAAACACTATAAACGGATGCATAAATATAGAAAAAGAAAAGCTGCACTGTCATAGTTGAAATATTACGGCAACAACTGGCAGGTTTAAAACACCAACGGGAATGTGGATCCATGCGGCTCTGCAGTGCCACAGACTGCTGAAGTGTTAATGTATTTCAGCTTTACATTTGGAAAACAGTTAATTATATCGTGTTGGCCTGGAGAAAGAAAGCAACACCTCTTAAAATAATGTGGAAGTAAATGCAATCAAAGAGCAAATTGTTTTAATCTGCTACAGATCCCTCCATTCGGAAATTTACCAAATTTAAAACATTTGACGAGCAAAAAGTCAGTCCTGACTTTCTGTGAGTCTATTCATGTGACTTTGAGCCCCAAGTGTGCACAGAAGAAGATATTTGGTGGTTTAGTTGAAGCACTTTAAAAAGTGCATGTTCAGCAGAAGTGTATTTCTAGTGTGGCCCCCTGCGCAGCTAATGCTCCTGGGACTCCGACAAGCACCAGATCATTGCAGTGAGACACAAAAGTTAAATGGTGAGATTGTACTTATCCTCACATATTTAACCAGTAGCTGCTACTCTGTGCAAATATACACATTTCTGCCGTTGGCCTCGTCTTATCTTATCTTTAGGATTGATGTGATTTGGGAAGGTTTTATTTCAATATGCAGCCTATATACACACGGAGAGGTCAAAGTAATATGTTAATCTTTAAACCATCAAATTTCAGTGTCTGGTAACTTTAGAGTTGCGTTGCACAAGCTGCATAGGTCCTAAAGCCTGTAATTATTTTGTAAGAACAATAACCAAGAATCATAAAGAGAACCTCCTTCTGAAATGGAGCAGATTTGACCCAAGTGCTCTCTCATTGGTCAAATTCCTGGAGGCTCGTTGATGGGCAAAGCTCACGGCTCATGAATGCACACAAGTCCCGATGCTGGTCAAGCACGCACTTTTAACAAAGCATGTTGTCAACACTACATTATCACTGAAAATAAATGGGTTCAGCACCTCAACTGCTGTTCACCGTCTTTCGTCTTTCAGTTTTAGCATTGCTGTGAATCCAGCGACATTCTGGGCCTTGTTCATAATAGAATCCTCCATGAAGAGTTGCAAAAAATTAATACATTTGCTTCACTGCAGGCCCAGAAAAATTTACCGCATCCATCATGCCATGGTCAGCCAACTTTTTCCTCACAACCACAAACAAACCTTAGTTTAACAAGCAGTACCGGCAGATCCTCCGGGGTGGAAATCCTACTCAAGTCTCACTGCACAGTCATAAATGACCAGTAACGCACTTGTGGAATTGCACTGCCTCAAGAATATAATCATACAACAAAATCTGCACTCTATGATGTCACAGAGAGCCAATGATTAAAAAAAATACTCTAGAAGGGTGTGTTTTTCAGTTATTTGAAAACTCATTATTTTGTACAAAGAAATGTGTACAGATTTACTTCTTCATATGCCTAGTTTTCCTTGCCTGTGGTAGGCTAGAAAGTTCGCGTCCTATGATGGCATGGTTCATTAGTAAGAATAGTCTGCCACATGAAAAGACGGGGCATAAAGATGAGGAATGTATTTTTTGTGTTTTCTATAAAAGCAAATTATGCAACCATAATAAACTCCTAAAACATTATTTTCATAGCTTTTGCAGGCTGCTAAATTCAGCCTGTTCTCTGTTGTCCTGCGCTGGACATGAAAAACAGAACAAATAGTCAAGCTCCTCTTTTCCCACAGTCCAACAAACTCGATGATGTTGTCCGTGTTATCAAATGTCCAACTGTCCATAAGAAGGAGACACCAGAACGTCCAATCAGTTAAGTTTCATTCAAGAAAACTCAGCTCTCTTTGGAAACACTGGTTAGCATTACTTTGGGTTGTTCTTATGAGAAACGGCAGGAGCAAGAAAGCCTCTCACTGTCGTCATTCATCAAGGAAGAAAGTGGACATTCATCATCGTGTTGCCAAAGCGTTTTGTGAAGAATGAGCTGCCACGGCCCATTTAAGCTGAAACCACAATTTGAATGCATTTGTGTATTATGTTAGTATTTAACAGCAATATTAAGAAGCAAGTATATTATTTTTTCCACTTGAGAAATTATTTGCAATTAACATAATAGTGAATATTTGAAAAATCCCATGGCTGGATGGACAGTTTCTTTTCCTTTGTCTCCCACACAGAAACACACACACACATATACATGAGTTGGAGTCCCCCTTAACACTGGGGCCAGTGACGGGCTGAAAGGCGAGAGTGATGGATGGGCAGGGCTTAATCACCTTTAATCAGCTCCGTCCTTGAATAATGATGAACAGCCCTTTTTACACTCACAGAATGAAGAGAGAAAGAAAAGCTTTGAGAGGAGATGTGTGTTGCTTACTCTTTGTTGAATTCATAAGTAGTGGCAGATGCCGTGCCTCCTCCTCCTCATCTGCCTTCTGGTCACTATGCTCTTCTGCTTGGCTCTAACGGTCTTATGCTTGTATTTTTGCCATCTTATGTTCAAAATATAGTAATACAATAGCAGATGATGCTCTCGCTGAGTTGTGCAAATGCAAGAGATTGTGTTAAGTCATGTAACTACTGTTTTATCAATTTCCATGGTAAGCTGAAAAAAGCTTTTGGTGCCTTGTGCAGTGAAATGCTAGAGCTGGCTCTAAGTTCTCCAGGTGTGAAATGGAAGAGGGCAAAATATGAAAGAATCTTGTGTTAAAGATTTATACAATTTCATGGTATAAGGGAAGTAAATCTTATCGCTATCAGCAGCTTGCCTGTGCATCTCTTGGATTGCACAAAAGCGGTCTAAAATGTACAGGCAATATTAGGAAATATATCCAAATTCTATCAGAAACCGTTGAACAGTAACGCTTACTGTAAAAATAAAAGTGTATGTATACAACAATTTCAGATGACCTGCAAAGCAGTGTTCGCCCCATCCCTGGCCCCATTCTCTCCACTCCCCTCCCGACTCCCCCATCAGCCACCGCAGGCTCGGTGTGGCTGACAGGCAGCTGAAGGGCAGTGCTGTCAGGGAAGCCAAAGGCTGAAGCGTGGGGGGCCCGGCGGGGCAGCTGAGCCCCAGCACAATGCCATTACAGTGGGGATGAGGACTGCATGAATGACCTGAGGAAATCATGGGGCTAGCAGGAATGTTCTCCCGCTGAGCAAACACATGGTATTTCACTCTACAGCGGGGTGATAACCCGCACTCCTCCCCATAACAGCTACCCAAGGTAGTCCATCTTTAAAAATAAACCTGGACCTTATTGCAGGCAGATGCACGATGTGGCGTGATTACATGTAAACAAACATGAAGGTCTGCACGGAGGTCAAGATCTTTACACAATCTTTCTCGGGCTCATCAGGCATGTGTGTGCACATTTGCCCTTGCTGTCTTTTTAGGAAAGAGTTTTATTCAGATTTGAGAGTGTTTGCTCTTGATGAGACAGGACAGAAGCTGAATGGTAGACTTCCATTTATGTGACAGCAGCTGAATGTGTTGTCAAATCTAAATGAGTGACCTGGTAACAACTACGTTTCACTGTCAACGTGGTGCTGTCCAAAAGCTCCAACTCCACAGTCTACCTTACTATCACTTCATGCAATAACTATGAATTTGATTTTTGAGTGAAATGAACAGGACAAAACTCTGCTGAACATTCTCGACAACATCTTTTTCTTGTGCTGCAGCTGCAGCTTCTGCTCTCATGTAGCCAGGAGGCATGATGAGGTACGTGTGAGTGGCCATCCCTTCAAGGGGAACCTTGACCTCCAAAGAGACTAACGTCATCCGGTTTAAATACGTAATGGTTGCGAGAGGCACGCAACAACAAAACAGAGAGTAGCGCCTGTTACACTCACAGTCATTGTTTATGGGCTCTGATGTTATGTTTGCTGAGATCTTCTGGCTTTTGTTAGTTTGGTCTTCGTTCTGTTTTGTTGTGTTAATTACTTTTGTAAAGCTTCTGTTCTGCGTTCCTTCTTCTAGCTCCTTCTTCTGTATTGTAATCCATTTTGTTTAGTTTTTCTTCCACTGGTTTGTTTTACTTCCTGTTTATTTTGTAAAACATGCTTTCTTTGTCCATTCTGTTTAGTCTGTCTGTATCTCACACCTGGATTCTGTTTTTACCACACCTGCATCATGATAATCATTACTTCCTTCAGTTTTTATACTCTTAAAACTGATTTTTATCTATCAATTTCCTGGTGAGATGTTTTGGTTTTCCTCCAAACCTGTTTCCTACCTCTATATCTGTTTCGGAATTTTTCGATTATCTGCTTCAGCAATGCCTTGAGTGCTTTTTCCATTTGTCAGTTTCAGCTTTCCTTTGGCCTCTTGGCTACCACATTACTCCTGAAACACAATTTGACAGTTTAGTATCTTGTCAGGTTCTTGGAATGTTGAGGTATCTTAACATGATTTGAAATCTTATCACTGCCCTTTTTTTTTTCTAAATCTGATTTGCGCTACAAATCCGATTAAAGGACCCGTGTGTATGTGTAATTGTTTTAATGCCTTTGAAATTCTTATTTTTCCTAACTGCAAACATCTACACTCTTTGACCATGGCACCTCCATGTCACACAGGACTTGCCTCTGAGGCTTTTTATAATTAAAGTAGATTTCATAGCCACTAGTTTTTAACTTTTACCCAACTTAAAAAATAATGAAAATGTGATGTTTTGCCGACTAGGATCTTTTTTTTTTTTTTTAAATCAGGTCACTGTGCGCTTCATAGACTCAGTTCATCTCAGCTGGTCAGATGGACAGCTCATATAAACTATGATCTTCATGTGCACAGAAAATAATAGTGCCCAGGCTGTATTTGTCCCAGCCAGTCAACAGAAGTAAGACCACTGAGAGGACTATCTCTTCATGAAATCACCAACAACAGTGGGCGCCTTAAGGTTCTTCTTTGTTGTGGTGTAGCCTACCTGCATATTAGTGTGAGCTTTTAAACTTCTATGAAGTGTGTGGTCATGGTACGATGTTTGAACAAAGCGCTGTGTCCTGTTGATACAGTTTGTTGTGCTTTGTGCTGCTGTGATGTGTACTTAGCTTTCTGAGGGGATACACAGCCATGCAGCCATGCTCCAGGTTCTTTCTGACGGTCATTTACGACTTTCCTTTTGAAAAATCAGTCGCACTATTACTTGATTTTGTCACTGCAGCTGTTTTTAACTGTGAGAAGCAGCTTGCTGTTGCTGTGGTATGGGATGTCAGCTGTGAAACATAAATAACTTGGATTTGGAACTCAAAAATGTCTGACTAACATCCTGCCATGGTCATTTCTTTCTGTTAGATCACAAGATTTCATATAATCATGATTGAAGAAGCCCACAGTCAGCTTTTTGTCGTTGACAAGTCAAATGGGAACATCAACATCTTTGCACTTCCAGCTGGATAATAGACAAAGAAGGAAAATACTGTTCCACTGCTTAGATAAAACAAAGGAGGGGGAAAGATCTCTACGCAGCAGATGTGAAGACGAGATGCAAATTCAGAAAGGAGTTGTAGCTGAAGACAAGTTCAAGTATGACATTATACAGTATTTTGCACAGTAATTGTGGTTCATGAATATAATACATGCAGTGTAGCTGATATTAATAGATGACAGGACTTACAGGTTTACTAGGTAGATAAATGAATCCACAGTGTTCCATTTCAACCCAAAATTTGAACATGAACATTAACCAAAAACTCCGTGATGTAAATAATTCTCTGTGAAAAGCTTTTTATTGCACAGTTTCATCAATAATGCTGCTCTCTATTTCAAAATATGATCTGAAAATATTGCTTTATACAGCAGACACAGCTTTATTTTTCATGAAAGCAGTCTATAAAAGGAGCTTAATTTTCATTCATTTATGTGAAAAGTTGAGTAGACTAGTTATAATAGGTCCCAAAATATATAGTGTAAGAAACCATTCTCCAACAATAACCAGATTTCCGGGGCTGAGTGCAATTAACTGAAAGTGATGTGGTGCGCACCCTCTAATTCAACAGAATTCCTCATTTCTCCCATGCACTGGAAGTATCTTTTGTGCCAGTAAAACCTTTCTTCTCTTTCCTTATTGTTTTTATAGGCTCATAAATAGTTCAGGCTAAATTAATGAGGCCACAGAGACAGTGATGGAGGACTGAGGGAATAAAGGAATGAAGACTTGAAAGGCATGATAGATGGCATCATTATAACACAGCACATCTCACTTAGCAGTAACTGTTGGCTTTGGAAGTTGCATGTTCCAGCTTGTGCCAATTGTAGTCTTGCCATGCCCCTATGTGCAAACATACACATGCATATGCACACAAATGGACAGCTCAGTGAACTGTGTCAAGTAGCCAGGCACACACACACAGAAAGGCAATAAAAAAAGAAAAAAAATCTCCCAAGCCATACCATGATAATTAGTTCAACTGCAGTTATGAGAAACAAAGACAGAGCCCATTCTTACCCCACATGGGGGCAATTTATGCAGTATCTCAGTTAAGCTGAGAGCACTAGTAATTAACACTGAACCTCAGTTAGCTGACTGATAGTAGATATCTGCCAAACCACGTTGTTTTAGGTGAGAGACTTAACACCACCAATTTATGCAAGCTAAAATGAGCTTGTCTTCACCGGAGCATCCTGATGTGACGAGAAGAAAACAAAATGAATGTGAAAGGAAATGCTTATTACTATAAAACTTAACTAGACTGAAGATTGTTTAACATGAAGTCCAATTTGCCAGATTGCAGAGGTCACTGATGCGTACAAATCAGCAGGCAGTCAGGAGTAGATCCTTATGTGTGAACAACTAAATAACAACTCATTGCCAAAGGCCAATTGATAATCAGCCAAAAATCCAGTGTCATCAGGGAATCCCTGTTTGAGGTCCAGCCAATGACAGAGAGCAGGACATAGAACCTAGTCACAGTGATTTCCCAAAGGGGAAATCTGCAAATCAAGGGGGAAACGCACACAACATGCCATATTATGCTTTGAGCAGACCAATACTTTTCCATTACAAAACATTTTTACTTACCTTTAACTCTCTCTACAGCACAGAAAATCTCTGCTACCTGCATGTTTTTTCTTTTCATTTGTGTTCCAAACAAATCATAGCACAAATAGTACACACTGCGTGTTTCCTCCTTCTGTTTATCTCTCAAATAATCAACTTGTTGATAGAATATGATTTTAGACACCGGTCAGGCAACTGAGTTGCTATCAGACTGTGTAGTGTGTGACACTGTGTCAGCAATCGATATAGGAAGTACAAGAACAACAATCAGCTCACTCTGAAAAGAGCAGTGCTGAACTGATAATAAGGTTCATGTTAGACCCATGTCACACCCTTTTCATTGCACCTATGACTAACATAAAACAGCTTCTTGAAGATAAACAGCGCCAACTGAAAACATTAAGTTGGTTTTTATGTGAAACTGACAGATACCTAGCAGAAGTCTTAAATATGTCCGTACTTTTATGTGTCCACTTGGTCTCTTAAAATGAATGTTTTTCAAATACATGTATTTAAGCTTATTATTGCATAGTCAGTTTCTTACCTGCAGCAGACAGTGGTCTGAGTGCTCTCATTTTGGAGAAATTTCAGATGGGGAGCTAGGCTAAAGGCTACTCAGAATAAGGGCCTTAAGAGAGTGTATTTTCACCATCTAAAACACTGCAAATGCCATAAATTGCCATAAATGTCATCATGTTTTGAGCGTATGCTGTATTAAATATATCAAGTGACTTTTTCGTTCCCACAGAACACCTGTGTCGCAACTTTCATATACAGCATTTGCTCAAAACATTTTAGGTTTTGCCTTAGCCCTGTAAAGTCCACATTATACATACTGTAGCTGTGAGCCCAGCTCCCTATCAGAATTCAACAAATAAACGATATAGCTTATACCTTAAAGCAGTGATTCCCAAAGTGTGGGCCGTGGTCCCCTGGGGCCGTGAGAGGTAATTAAAATTAAACAAATGTTTTAAATCCTTGATCTTTTTAAAATGTTTTTAATTACTGTAAAATATTCATGACATGATTTTAAAAAACCATTAAGAAATAAAACAAAACAGTTAAGTGCTATTCTACTGTTATCTTGACTTAATATGACAAGTGTCACCTTATTTGTTGACCCCTCACATTAATATCAGAACATACCTTCCAGTCATGTATATTGATTACAGTTGTGATAAAAAGTTTGGGTGGGCAGCAGAGATTTTTCACATTTCAAATTAGGCCTTGGTATTCTGAAGTTTGGGAATGGCTGCCTTAAAGGACTCCTCACCAGGATCCATTGGTGTTTGTGAGTGACGCATATAACTCTGTTATAGGCAGAGATGCCTTTTTATCAAATTAAACAGCCACTGTGACATCAGAACACCTCATAATCAAGACAATGGAGATGCTCGTTGCACAATGAAGCAGTGTTCCTTAAATATTGAGTTAAAATTGTGTTTAGCATTGTTTAAGAAGGTATTTCACCCCAGAGTTAGGGGAATATTAATACTAGAAATGTTGGGGGAGAAGAACGCATACAGTCAAATTTGGTTGAATACAAATACAAGGCACTGCATGGAAAATCCTATTTTGCTGATTATGCAATGGAGTGGAATCTGACAATCGAGCAATCATATCATTAGGCTATCTCCCACACTTCCCATCTCTCAGCAGCTAAATTTCTGAATGTGTGTTGATGTGTCACTCGATGCAACATTAGCATGATAAGTACATGCAGATGGAAGCTGCAGCGTCTAACCTTTGTGGAACAATTTACATGTAAATCGATGGATTAATTGGCTAAAGCTCATTAGAGTTGGGGTTTCATCAATACTATACACCTCAATTACCCCTGGCACTGAGCTGTCAGCCTCAACCTGCATCCCCCCCGCAGACATATACAAAGCCAGTGGTACATCAGCACTTCAATTTAGAGCTTAGTTCATATAATTTTGGTGTGATTTCTTATAGTTGTGTTTACTTGCTAAATTGTTATGTCTGGATTACTTTTTTTTTTTTTTTTACCTGTCATAGCACTCATGTATCACAACACTTATCCATAGTATTTATTAAATGATTCTGAGTAATTCATTATTAGCACCAGAGCTTGTCTCGTTTCTGGAGATTTGCATGTTTGGAGAGTCTCTGAAATGACACAAAGGACCCCACAACAATAAAATGTCTTGGAAGTCTGACCACGATGTCACATACCTCCCAAGAAATCAATTTAAAGAAAACTGCTTTCTCGTTTGTGTTTGGAGTTGAGATTAAAAGGCAATTCTGCATCAGATGTGCAGATCAGGAAGTACGATTTCAGTGAAATGTGAGCATCAGGTCCCATTCATCAACATACGTGTTTGCTTCAACAGCGGTAGAAAGCCAACTGAGGCAGCCAGGGAAAATAGGCAGGAGTCCTTGTGGTGGCCTTGCATTAATCAGGGAGACTTCTCTATAGCAAAAGACTAGCAGAGCGAAAGAAATGGGAAAATTGGTCGGTTGTATCGCAGGTCATGGGCTGTGCTACCTTCACCTTGACAAATGTCTGGTGCCATCCATTTGAACAGACAGAGGCGGTAGGAAATTAAATAGTGGAGGTGGGAAATCTGTGGATGATGAGTATAGTAATCTTGTTGGACACTGCTTTCTGCCATTTTGCTCTGTTAATCTTCACACTACTCTAACCCACCATGCGTATTGTTGAATGAATGTGTGAGTGTGTGTTTAATTTGCAAGAAAGGTCAGTGCTCATCTCCTAAGCATTCCTCAACCTTTAAAGGTTGGATCCTTTTGTCTTGGCGTAAGTGACACTTCACTCAAGCTCCTACAGGAGGACAGGCTGAGACAAAGTCACAAAAAAAGGCCACTAGTTCGAGAGACAAAACATTTTTGGCAGTGGAAACATTGGATTCCAATGCTGATCTAAGGAGATAAGCTGATGGGAAGTGAAAAAAACTACTGAGCTGAATCAGTGACTGCAAATGTCACATAACATTATCAAACCTAATAGTTCCAGTTTGAAGTATTGAAAAGATCTATTCTGAAGAAATTCATTATAATACTCATAAGTATGTTTTAATGAGTGAGCAATCGCTCTTCCTCATTTTTCTTTGTGATCCACTGTGTTTTTATAGTAGGAGAGAATGAACATGCTGGACAAACTGGGTGTAGGGATTCCTGCCCCCCCCCCCAACTCTAAAAGACTTGAAAGAGGACAGTGAGGCAGGTGATATGTAGTATGTAGTATATAATATATACTATATCGTATACATGTGATATGTGAGTGGATCCACTGGGGTCCAACATAAAGCAGGAAAAGAAAGAAAGTTCCCCCTCCCCTCTTCCTCTGGTGGCATTGGTGGGAAAGTATTTTATTACTTGGCCACAAGGCCAAGTAATAACTTGTGGTCAGCAGCAATAAGTTGTGGCTAAGCAATAATGTTTTTGTTTTTTTTTTTCCAATTGTGTCAAGGAGGAGACTTTGTATAAAACAGCTATAAACACAGACAACAGTATGGAGATGTTTCTACCTGTCTGTTTTTTCAGACCTGTTATTATTCTGTTTAGGATCTTGTGAAGCTATAGTCTATCGCAGATGAAAGCAGGATGAAAGCTGGATCAGTCACCAATCCATCACGGAGCTAACACAGAAACAACTATGCTCACAGCCACACCTGGTGTCAGTGAGGAATCACCAGCGAACCTGATACCCGTGTGTTTGGAGTGCGGGAGGAAACCAACAGAAAGCCACCCAGACATAGAAACAGTGCACAAACGACACGGAAAAGGCTACAAAGTCAAAACCTTCTGCTAGCCAACGCTACGCCATGAAGGAGACACTCAGCATCTCACTATGTTCATCATCACATCCTGCACACATCTCACTACATGACAAAGTACGTTCAACACTGTTGGCCACAAGCACTTATAAGAAGGAAGGGAGTCAGTCTGCAGATGCCAGTGTAAGAAACCACAAGTTTGACACACTTTTTTTTTTCACAGTCTTTTCATTTTGATATTTACTTTCACTCACAAACGGTTGGGGTTAGGAATTAAAAACATATGGTCAGGGATAGAATTAATATACGTGGCTATGTTTAGATGTTAAAAATACATGGTTATGGTTTAAAAAATGTCCACGGTTAGGAGTTTTACATTGGTCACTGTTGGCCCCTGTTTCCGCTGCCACTCAAGAGCAACAACACATGAGGAATGCAGTCTCACATTTTTATTGTGACACTACTGTGTTTATGGAGATTTGTGTTTGTGGACAAATACATCTATTATACATTTTTGGGCCAGAATGGGCTCATAGAGCAGACCAAGGAAATAGTAAACTGGGGAAATCATAATCTGTCATTAAAGAATACACTAAAAAGATCTTCTGCAGTCAGACGCCTACTAACGAACAGCCTCTGTTCTGAGAGATCTCAGCATTTGTACTGTACTATATTGGCATGTGCTTTGGGGATAGTGTAGGGGAATTTTCTTTCATTTAAAAAAAAAATAAATTATGATCAAAATATAAAAAAGAATATATTCAGTTTTGAGTTTTCAGAATTGCAGACAGTGCCTATGTTTACAAGCAGAGCCATATTCTCTCTATTGACTTTATTCCAGGTGATTTTCCACAGTTTTTTACACAAGTTGTAATATACGCTATTAAATATTCTTATTTTAATTTTACAGAGCATAGTTTTATTTGTAATTAAAGCCTCCGTTATGTTTTGCAGTGCAGTTGGGATTTTTGAACACTACCATCTTGTTCTGCAATGACTCTTAGGGTATGCCTTGCTTGTGGTATGTGTCAGAGGATAATGCAGAAAGTTTAACTGAACATACAGTAATAGTGCAATCAAGAAGCATATACATCTCCACAATGTGACTTACATTTGCAAACTTAACATGCTATCATTTGATTATTTGCCACATAAGTTATGTCATCATTCTGTTAAAAGCAGCACAGAGGAACCTTTGTAGTTTTTAGTTCAGAGGTCCCTCTCCAGGCGTGGAGGTTAAGTCGGTATTACAACAGTCAACAGTGAGGAACAAAAACTCCAGCACAGAGACAGGAATAGATGCACGCACGCACACAGCTGTGGGCCTTTTAGGTTGTCCAGTGCGGTCGCACCGTGCAATCTCCACACTCGGCTGCACTGGGAAAGTATGGCTGTGCTTGGCATTCGGAGTGCAGGGACAGTTAAAGGCCTGATCACTGAGGCCTGACTGCCTTTAATCAGCACACACAAACTGACACGCAGTCATATGCGTGCACAACAGTAGAACATTTCTTGCACGCAAATAACCCCACTCCTCTCTTGGAGATGCACCCAATCACGCATACACTCGCACACACCAGAGGGCATGTCGTTCCATCTGACATCTTTTCAGAGTTAACCGCCATCGATGAAGCTAAAATGTCATCACTAAGCTTCTTGTGGGTGGATAGGGATGGCTAGAGTATGCCAGAAACGAGTGCAAAGACCTTTTACTCTATCAACTTTTGGAGTAGGATGACTCAAGGATGCATGGAATCTGACTCTCTGTATCCTTTCAGAAGGATGGGCTTATTATTTTGTAGTTTGAGGCATCAGTCACTTCATCATGAGAAAACGTTAAAAAACTATGTTTTTCTTGGGTTACTTTATTTTGTGTGCATTCACAGAAAAGGAATGTGCATGTAGCAATGAGTCAATGGTGTGATAGAAGATACACCAGTCAGCCACGGAAATTATTTTCACACACAAATAATGCGAGTCAACACTGCTCATCTTGTCACAATGCAATGTTCTGCTGGGAACACTGCACTTCAACTTCATCCGGGCCAGCTATGGGCCCCTCAGCAATTTCTTTTAGATAAGCTCAAAGAACACAGCAAAGAGTCTGAGATGTTCATTTAGTCTCGAAAGTCATCATATAGCAGTCTGATGGCACCTGATGGCATCTGTGGGAAGCAATACCAGTCCAGAGATAGATCCCACATCCCACAGAGCCCAAAGGATCAACTGCTAACATCTCAGAACCAGACCGTCCAGCGTACCCTCAGACGTTCTTCTATGATGAAGTGCACAGAGGAGTAATGGAATAATGAAAACTGTTGCATAAACCACCATAGAGCCTGGACCTGAGAAACTTAAACTTCTATAAAATATTTTCACAGTCCCCTCCCCTCCTGCTTGATCCTGAATATGTGAGTTTATTAAAAAAAAAAAAAAAAATAGTCTCTATCCTCTATCCACTTCCTTTGATCCTCCTGAGGTTGTTATGGGTCAAGGCGAGGAGACAAGCACTACACAAGCAATCGTAAAAACAAACTATAAAATCTGAAAATGGTTATAATATCTTCAACAACAACTGCAGAAAGAAAGACATTTGAATTTAAATTTGAAAAGATTGATGAAAATGAATAAATGCACTGCATTCATTTTCATAATATGTGCGTGGGTATATGTGTGTGCTTCCTGCTGCAGTAAGCGTTTTGCCTTCCTTACCCTCCTGTCTGCTCACCTTCTGGTTTACTAATGACCTGTGTATATTGAAAGACATGCCTCTCAGGCTCATGTCGTGCCCTCATTCCCTGTTTCTCTCCGTCTCACCCTTATACACATAAGTGAATAAAAATCCCAGAGGAGCCCTGATGCTTCACCTCTTGCTGTCCTGATTAAAATGGAAGACACAAACAAGATTAACACCACAGTCAAGGTCAAGAGCACGCAAGCAAACACAGGTACAGGAAATAAACAGATCCAAAATACAAAGCGAGGCGCGCGAGTGGATCAGATCCTGCAGGGACTGATTAGTGTACCTATGTGTGCAAAAAATAGAGAAGGAAAGCATACTGCTGTCTAATCGGGACAAACTGTAGTGCCCGAAATAAAAAAAAAACCCACATTACATCTTGCATATGATATCATCTTACAATCCTCCCGGAGTTATGGCAAAGCAGCACAAAGGGAATTTTGTTTTTCATGTTGAAATATGTTTCAATTTAATTTTCAAGGAAGATTCAATTACTTTCAAGAAGTGTCGTCTGAGCCTCTTGACCTCTTGTCACTATATATGAGCAAGATAAAAAACTGCAAAAGTTCATATGTGTCGCTATAATATTCCAACATATTAAGTGAGTGTTTCCTTGAACTGATTGTGATGTGTGTCACATAATTTAACCTTAGAGCAAAGCATCTCTGCAGTCAGTAAAAGCATCAGAAACACTGAAAAACTGCTGTCACAACACCAGTTATAACAGCCCAGAGACTGTTAACACTGATCCCTGCAGGATGAGCACTGGATTTTCATGCTGTGCCCTTATTCAGTGCTGGATGTCAAAAAAAAAAAAAAAAAAAGAAAACGCAGTGTTTGTTAAAATGGAGAGGAATGCGTTATCTGCTGACATCTGTGATGTAGCAGAACGACGGATCAGACAGCTGCTCCGACACAGACGTTTATGTGGTGACGCTTGGGTTTTTCACACTGAAATGACAATCGGAGGTCTCCCTTTGCTGAATACGTCTCAACTGTACAATGAGATGAAGCTTCTGACAACAACTCACTGTGTCACCATACATGCCAGCTGCACATGTTTAGATAAGTGAAACATTTGACAGCCACAGTCCCTAGATGTGTCTGAGGTTGTAGATGAGGGTACCAGCATGTCTTCAGCACCAAGGACAGCAAACTTTTCACAGGATACTGTAAGTAAACCCTAAAGCTATTGGAATTTTATTCATAGTCTTGACTAAAAAGGTGATAATGAGCTCACACTGCCTATCAGTCGTTTATAATCACATCAGTTATGGCGAATTAAGAGGTTTCAACTGCATTTTACGGTGTTTTTGTGCAGTTATGTAATTTAAAAGTAGATATCACAGAGATAATGCAAAATAAATAATAGTAAACCAGGTGGATCAACATCCTGATAGAAGCAGTGTAAAGCAGTTGTAAAACAAGTTGGCACTTTTGTCTGAAATTCTTATCCAGAACAAACTCAGAGGGGCAACAGTCTGAGCAGAGATTGTCTCACTCTTCCCAGCCACCTACTCAAGTTCAAGCTCAAGATGGGGCTCTGATTTGTAGAGCTCGAAGAAATATAATCTATCCAGCAGGTCCTGGGTGTGTCCTGAGGCCTCCTCTCAATAGGACATATCCAAAAACACTTCCCATCTTAACTGGATGTCCAAACCACTTTAAATTGCTTCCTTCGATTTGAAGGAGCAACGACTATATTCGGAGTCCCTCCTGGATGACTGGGTCCCTCAGCCCCTCCAGTCAGTGCATTTGGAAAAAGGAGAATGATTGCATTAGTTTGACTGAAATCGCACTAAACCAAACTCAGTCGGACAAACACATCCAAATAATGCAACTGAAAGTTGGCCTAATCCTTGCATATAAACTTTCAGCCGGATTAAAACTGGGCTATACTGTCTGTGTATGCCCCAGAATTCCTACACCAGAATTGATCCAAACGTACTGGAAGGAGCTGAAACAGAGGAAAAGAAGAAGAAGGAGGAGAAGAGGAAAAAACATATAGGACTTATGGAATGCACAGAGCTGTATGTCTATCTAGTTTGTCATTGTTCCAATTTGCTGTCACCAGCAGTAAAATAAAGATGTATCTGTTTAGGTGTGTGACAGAATAGGTCAAAAGAAAAAACCCCATTAATAAACTGAATGCAGGCATATTGCCACTTATTGTTGCACCGTACACAGTGGATTGAACGATGCTCTCACAAGACAGAGTAAGTGATAATAATACTTCCACAGTTTTCATCAAATCTTCCACTGCAGACTGTACTGGAGTTACTTGTGGTGTTTCCAGAGTGCTGTTTGAACTCAAAGCTGCCTTGTCGTGTCAGGCTTGGAGTATTGGAGCGGTGTGACTGGGGCACTTAACCGTGAACTAAACGGTAGATCGGTGGTGGTGTCACGACAAGGTACCGGATGACGCAGAGCTTTTCAATACTCTATCGTATCAAAGCAATTCAATTGATACCAGAAACATATTGATGTTTGATGCCCAGCACTACGTGGCAGAGTCTGGCATTCTTTGGCCAGTAAATCGATTGACCTTGCTTGCATGTACACTGAAAAAAGGAAAGGAGTTAAATATTAAAAAGGAGTTAACCAGCCCAGTGAAGCTATGACTGTAGCTCAACCTAACTGTGCATGTCAACAAAGTGAATTACTGCTTTGTTGACATGAGTGAACCAACAAAACCACATCAACTGCAAAAAGCAAATATGCAATCCTGAACTGGAAACCATCCACTCTCTGGCTGTTTATAAAAATTCTGTCCATAAAGGTTATGAACAGAACTGGTGACAAAGGGCAGCCTGGGAGAGGTCCAACACACTGGGAATGGACCTACGTAAGTTACTGCAAGCAATGTGAACCAAGCTCTCATTCTAGTTGTACAGCGACCAAAATGCCCATAACAAAGGGCCTGATACCCCATACTTCCCCAAGCACCTCCCACGGGATATCGGGGATACAATCGCAGGCCTTCTCCAAGTCCACAAAACACATGAAATTGGATTGGTCAAACTCCCACACTTCCTTTAGTATCCTGTGAGGGTAAAGAGCTGCTCCAGTGTTCGCCATCCAGGACGAAATCTGTATTGTTCCACCAGAATCTAATGTTCAACCATCAACTATAGCTGAACTGGGTCATTAACTTTAAGTTAAAGCGATGGAGTGCATGTTTCAGAAAGTGTATGCGGAAAGAACCATATGATCACATGAGCTCAGACAAACCTGTGAGGGTAGTTGTGATTCAGATAGCGGATTGTAATTCCACTTCAAAAGATCTTCTGACTTGATCACCCACCCCTAATGGCAATAGAAAGTGCTGGCAGACAACACAGCAATGCGGTAGAATACAAATGAGTTGTTGATTATGCTGTAGGCGGTCTCCCAAGGAAGATTCACAGAGGTTGCTCACCCACAAATGATTTTTCGCCAGTTCATTATTCAAAAGACATTTGTGATATTAATCGTTTTAATTTGATTCACCTTTTTCTGATATGCAAAACAAATATAATAATTGAGAAGAATTAGCCAACCATCACAACCGAGTAAAGTAATGCTGAAGAAAAGCTAAATATTATCCAACACCTGCAGGAGTCACTGGCTTTATTTTGCCACCTTTGCTTTTTTTTTTAACAGTCAAAAGTCAACATGTAAATGTCCATGCAAGAAAAATAAAACGGAACACAATAGAAAAAAAAAGAAAAAAGATTATTTGAATTCATAATACAAGAAATGCCAATCACAAGTGTTTTATGGTAGGAGTCCCTATTCCAAAGACACACCACTGTTTCTCTCTCTTGTCCTTATCTCCCCTTCTCCTCTCAGGCTCTCTGTCCAGCTCTCTCGCCCTCATCTATCAGAAATGTCGAGCTAAGTCCCATGCTCTTGTCCGATGTTTCTCTCCCCTGTCACATTACACGTTTCCAAACAGTCACTGCCTGTCAAACAGGATGTTTCCTGCTGTGTCCATCCTTGTGTCCTTTTCTGTCTGCTGATCCACATGTTCCAGCCCAGAAAGATGTGAACTCATCATGAAACGGAAAACTCTGTCCTTGTGCTTCCTTTTTTTTACATTTTATTTTCTTTGTTCTACTCAGTACAACTTTTTAATTAATGGATGTCAACTTGAAAAATGATAGATGATGGGTATCCAATATATTTTATGTGTTTAGCTGAGCTGGCAAGACTTTTTAACCAGTACTACAAAAAAAAACTGGTTTGATATAATACACCAAATAATAAAAGGTTTTTTCTGTATGTTTTTTTTTAACCTTGAGCTACACTATATTGACAAACATTATCGCTCACCTGCCTTGACTCACATATGAGCTTTAGTTCATCTCATTCCTAATCAATATGATGTGGCTCCACCCTCTGCAACTAGAACAGCTTTAACTCTTCTGGGAAGGCTGTCCACAAAGTTTAGGAGTGTGTTTATGGGGATTTTTGACCATTGATCCAGAAGCCCATTTATGAGGTCAAACACTGATGTTGGTGAGAAGGTCTGGCTCTCAGTCTCCGCTCTAATTCATCACAAAGGTGTTCTATCAGGTTGAGGTCAGGACTCTGTGCAGGCCAGTCAAGTTCATCCACACCAGACTCTGCCATCCATGTCTTTATGGACCTTGCTTTGTGCACTGATGCACAGTCATGTTGGAAGAGGAAGGGGCCAGCTCCAAACTGTTCCCATAAAGTTGGGAGCATGGAATTGTCCAAAATGTCTTTATATGCTGAAGCATTCAGAGTTCCTTTCACTGAAACTAAGGGGCCCAGCTCCTGAAAAACAACCCCACACCATAATCCCCCCTCCACCAAACTTTACACTTGGGACAATGCAGTCAGACATGTACCGTTCTCCTGACAACCGCTAAACCCAGACTCTTCCATCAGATATCCAGATGGAGAAGCTTGATTTGTCACTCCAGAGAACGTTCCTCCACTGCTCTAGAGTCCAGTGGTGGCTGCTTTACACCACTGCATCCGACGCTTTGCATTGTACTTGGTGATGTATGTCTTGGATGCAGCTGCTCGACCATGGAAACCCATTCATGAAGCTCGCTGCTCTGTTATTGAGCTAATCTGAAGGCCACATGAAGTTTGGAGGTCTGTAGTGATTGACTCTGCAGAAAGTTGGCGACCTCTTTGCACTATGTGCTTCAGCGTCCGCTAACCCCGCTCTGTCAGTTTACGTGTCCTACCACTTCATGGCTGAGTTGCTGTCGTTTCCAAACTCTTCCATTTCCTTATAATACAGCTGACATTTGACTGTGGAATATATAGGAGTGAGGAAATTTCACGACTGGATTTGTTGCACAGGTGGCATCCTGTCACAGTTTCACGCTGGAATTCACTGAGATCCTGAGAGCGACCCATTCTTTCACAAATATTTGTAGTAACAGTCTGCATGCTTAGGAGCTTAATTTTATACACCTGTGGCCACGGAAGTGGTTGGAACACCTGATTCTGATAATGTAGATGGGTGAGCAAATACTTTTGGCAATAAAGTGTATGTCATTTTTAATTTGTAAAACAGCGATAATTGAGCTGGAAAGCAAAAACTGAATTACAGAAAACACTGCCTTTTTTCAGGGATTTTATAAAATCTTCTCCAAAATACCTAATTGATCCAAAAATAAGACAACCCCGGTTAAAAACTTTGACCCAGATATGAGCAGTTCTTCCAAACTTCTATCAAAGACATGCTAAAAGGACAGCAGCTTCTACCAAACATTTAAGAGCTCCCTTTATACTTATCTTTATACAGGCTAACTTTTTTTTTTTAATAAATTATATTTGAGCTGTTAGTTTTTGTGTCTGCTAGCACAGTAAAACCCCAAAACAGCATTTCCTGCGGACATAAATCCATAGAATAATTTCCGATTTTCGATTATCTTGTCCTACTGGGTTACATGTTCATACATACACACACACCAGTTTCACAAGTAGAGAAACTGCTATGAACCATCAGTGTTAAGGCATACCCACTCGCTGCTTGTGTAGAATAGCACATATATATATATATATATATATATATATATATATATATATATATATATATATATATATATATATTTAAAAACTCACAAGCACACATATACACACAAACATACACAAAGACTGTGTAAAATCACCACTGTGAAGAAGTTTGGTCAACTAGAGGGGTCTCTGCAACAAATAAACACCCCATCTACGTATCCCTCCATTTCTCTATGTATGTGTGTGTGTGTGTGTCCGTGAGTGTGTTAAGTTGAATTCCTGAGCCTGTGGTTACCAGCAGCTTTGAAGTCCCAACAGCACCGGGGCCCCGGGGTGACAGGCTCACCCGCTACCCCCAGCCTGCCTTGGAAAGCCCATAAAGAGAAAAGCAAACAGGCAATAATACCCAGAATGAACAAACCTTTTCTGAATCCTTGGCTACAGCTTCCTTGGCTCTGCATGCCAGAAAACACACACTCACGCTGGTGCACACTCAAAATCCATCAATATAGGCTGCTATATGAGAGCACACACAGATGAAGAAGAGGAGGACAGTGATTTAAGAAGAAAAGACACATGTATGACATCAGACATATGTTCATTCATTCTGCAGCATGGCCAAGCATATGAATCTGCACTTCCTCTCCTCTCTCTCACACACAGATGTGTGTAAGCCACACAATATGTATCAGCAGATGTGCGATCTTTGCTGAATTTCCTTGTCAAGTGAGAACTTTATGCATTTAGACAATTAAATGACACCACATTCATAAGTTCTCCTTCTTCTTTCTTGCTCACTTTTTATATTTTATTAAGTTCATAGCCAGCATCACAGAGTTATATATATATCAGCTTGTAAAGGGAACTGAATCAGATTTAAATTAAGTTGTGTACTGACCTAAACTGCTCCATGAACAACTTTATATGTCATTTCATTCCTTATTGCTCCATAGTCAGCTACAATACAATACAAAAAAAAGGTGAACTATAACACTTTATGGGAGCCATTATAGGCAGAGAAAATAAATTAGAGAGCTGGGAAAGGGGGCAACATTCTGAGGCATAAATCTATTAGTCCAGAAAAGGAATATTCTATGAGATTGAAGTGGTGCTGCTGCACAGCGCCGTTATATCACAGACCCAAACTGGAGTAGAATTATCCAGCCTCCCCATATTTCTCTTCACCCAGCTGCATGTCATGCCACATCTAATCTACCTTGGAAGTGGGGATCGCCAAGCTGTAACATTCATTTCAAGAGATCCACTCCCTGTGGAAGATGAACGCAGAGCGGCTTAGTCCACCCCCTAAATCCTTACACTTTGAACAAAAGTTTAAAAACTTGCTTTTGTGCTGCATCTCTGTCCTGTTTTGTCCAAAGCAAGTCACAAGCAATTCAGTAAGACCTCAGGAAATGTGCAAATATGTGAAAAGGAGACAAAAGTGTATCCTTTGACAAGAAAATTGTGCAATGTATAGGGCTAATCAAACAACTTGATGACAACTTGATCAAACAACCAAACCCTGACTTGAATGAGGTGACAGAAGACTGTTCACATTTTAATGATGTAATAGTGCATTCCTTTTGTCAAGCTCCATGTTAAAACTTTAACTGGAATGTTAAATCTAACCTACCCCAGCTTTAGAGTCATGGCAGGTACTTGTATCATCAAAGTAAACATTCAGCTAACTCTATAGTTTAGAACAGTTCTGTCTTGTTTTATTAACATTAAAGGCGGAGTAAGTGATTTTTCTTTTCAATTACATCAAATCCATCAACATTTGAAACAAAGAATAAACAAAAAGCAGACAGCTAGCCCTGCCTAACCCTAACCCTAGCCCTAATCCTAGCTCAGGGTGGGGGCTTATTACCTTACCACCACTTTTTTTTTTTTTTTTTTTGATAGATATATTTTGTTATTGATGAGCTGATGAGATTTTTGATTTTTGTTTTTTCCACCTTGGAGAATGAATAAAGTACATCTAATCTAATCTAATCTAATCTAATCTAATCTAATAATTTACCATGCCTTTAATTTGAATAAAATAAAACAGAACCGTGTCCATGATGGAGCATGTTTTGTTTTGTTTTTTATGTTTTTGTTTTTTCTTGAAGAGCGCTGAAATGCGTATTTACATTTCTTAAATTCTATCTCTTAGCAATTTTAACAGTCCACATGACGACATCATGTCAGACAATTTTTGGGGGTAATTTTTAATTTAAAAAAATTTGTTTTAACAACAGTACTGTCTAAACTAAAAGTGAAAACAATAAATCTATATTATTATTGGAATTAATGAAAATAATAACAGATTAAATGTTTTATCATTTGTTAATTAAGTCATTCTTCAAATTCCAGCCTTGATTTGTCCCCGTTCGTAATGAAACGGGGAAGGAGACGTCGCAGCTTACTGCGCGGTATCATATACCACGTGCTAAGCCTTCTAACCAGTCAGCCATCAAGTCATCCAAGATCCGCTTCAGTTTACGTTCGCAGCGATGCATTGAGCATGATTCCAGTCCCGTGAAAACTTTTCCATGGTGAGCGCTTGGTCGCATTTGTTTCAGGAAAGGGTTTGTGCTTAATTCTTTTTGACTGACATAAACATATTTGACGGTAATTCCAGGGACACAAATGGCTGTGTTTTTGAAATTGTCAAATATAAATATTGAGTTGACATGATGACTAAAGACCTTTCTCACGTGAGCACTCCTTCACTCCCAGCTTTTCTTCTCCGTTTCAGGTCCAAAGAGGCTAAAATGCCAGGGAACACAGAGCAGCAAAGGGCTCCAGACTAAGCTGAACTGACAAGAGAAGAGGAGACTTAAGCAGCAGAGCAGCAGTGTTACAACAGCGCTATGCAGGCATACTGCCAGTACCGGGCATGCCCGGTAACATCTGCCGGCCGAGTCTGTCATAAAAAAAAAAAAAGTATATAGTTTTGACACTGACTCACTCGGGACGGGGCCTTGCGAAGACACAAGTGGCCCATTGGTTGATTTTCACGGACATTGGGCTACCAATGAAATTTCTCAGCTCTCGTTGGCCCGCCCTCCCATCCTCCTGACCAAATTTTGCCGTTTGGCCTGACGACTCGTGGATGAGTATGAAATGGAGAAAAAAGCACAAAAGCGAATCAGACTGTGATGTGGATTTGATTGGAAAATGGCCCGCAAATTGCATATGAAGCTTTGTTGTCAAATGTGCAGTGTTAAGTGTGTTACAGCAAATGCAGCATGAGTAACACTAGTGACAGTGCACATTTATGAGCAGCAGTTAAACACACACAGGGACGACTTAACCGATCAGACTGCTTGGATTTGATTTGAAAATGTGCGTGCCCGAAATGTATAACAGCAAAAAGTGCAGTTTTATGAGGAGCAGACTGTTGTTATACTGCAAAACGTGGTGCCGTTCCCTTTGTGAGATCAGCTACATTACACAATGCATCATCCAGCCAGGGTTCTGATGGGAAATGGAACAATAGCTCAGGAGATGCAGTGAATGAGACACAAAATGACAACACCTTGATATAAATGTACAGAATGCAAACACATGTTTGGCGGAGAGACAAAGGGCTGATATAAAATATACTGGCCACTGTGACCGCTGCAGTGTGTGCATGTGGATTTTAAAGTGTTTGCGACTGTGTGTAGAACTGAGAGGTTTTTGTGAGAGGCGGCCTGTTATATAATGGCCAACAAAAACAAACAAAGTCCTTCCAAGGGACAAGAGCAGGGCCAACAGCTCCATGAATTCACAGCACTCAACCTCAACAGTCTGGCAGGAAAATATACAAAACAACGCAGGACGGAAAACAATATATGTGATGAAAACCATGAGAAAATACTCACATATTGCAATGGTGCCTGTCAGGTTTCAAATGTAATTAGTTGACAAATCTATATATATATATATATATACATACCGTGAAGGCCTCTTCCCATAAAGATTTTACAGCACTGTGTATAATTTTTATTCATCTCAAGAGAAAAGCCAGCTACGATATCTGCTCCAGTTGGACTATTAGAAAAACACACTGACAAGAGCAGCAATAAAACGGCATTAAAAATCAACTTTAATAATAGAAACGATATTTGAATTGAAGAATTCATAATCACCAGAGAGACTCCAAAACTCACTCACGAAACACATCTATCACAATACAGCCATGATGGCTGCGGTGTGGTCTGAACAAATTATTCAGAGACACACATCCAACTCCAGTGCCATTACAGGAAATCATTTCATTCGTGTTGCTGAACGGAGTTTTCCTTTTTATGAAAGGCTAAAATAAGTGCTTAATCAGTTAAGGCTTAGCCTAAGAACTCTATTGGTCGAAGTTGATGGAGGGTTGCGTGACAGTGTCAATGGAAGACGTATAAGGCGAGTTGAGAATGTCTGCTCGAAAGCCAAGCAATTCTGTGCACGAGGGCAGCCGCTAAATCACTTAAGCTGGAGGGTGAAGAGTGATATAAAACATTTGACATGAGATGGATGAAAGGCTTTGAACCAGCAGCCAAGACCATCAGCCTTTGGGATGAGCAGAGACGCGGGGAAAAGGGGAAAGGAGTAAACAACAAAGAAAAGGCACTTGAATTTCAAATGCCGAGACTGATGCAGTGATCAAAGGACAATATGCTTGAATTGGTATCATGAAGAAATCTGGTCAAAATCAGTTTACAGTTTTTGAATGACACCACTGGAGATCCATGGATTGAGATTGCTAACTCCTAGAGGTTATTAAAAAAAAAAAAAAAAAAATTTTTCTGAGTTTATAAAGTCAGATTGAAAAAAAAAAAAGAAAAAGAGAGAGAAGGAGAGTTTATAAAGCCAGTTCTGTATTTTTTCTCCAAGTTTTGCAAGTTTATAAAGTCAGTATTTGAGTTCATTTTTCTCAGAAATTTGTGAGATTAGAGTCTTAGAATTTCTTTTATTCTTTTTTTTCATAGGAATTTTACTTCCCTCCGCCGTGCATTTTCTCGTTTCTCAAATAGTCCTAATAAGCCATTGTGCTAATTATTTTACCAGCTCAATGTGAACTTGAACTTTAGATTCACAAATTTAGCCATTTTTTGTCTTAAATGCATTTGCCCCAGATCATCTTAAAGGGTTTAAACTCCCCCAACACCCCTGGAGTTTCATTAAAGTAGGGACCCCTGACCAGAATGGGGCATAGGCCCTCAAAAAGCTAGGAACGGCCCTGTAAATCCTGAATTTTATTGTACATTTTTTTTCCATGTAAAATATTTTATTTCAATGTAGTTACATGATTAGTAAAAAAAAAAAAAGATCAAACTATGATCTTCTTAAACAGTTGCTGGATTTTATTCATGTTCAATATCAGCAAAAGTAAGTATCCTGGATATTTCTTTCTTTCTTTGTTTATTTCTTTTTTAATTCCAAGAGCTCATGTAATGGAAGGAATATGTCCCAAAATAAAAATGTTGAAAAAAAAGAAAAGAAAAGAAAGGACACATAGCATCTTGCCAACTGCTTCTTTTTCCTCCACCAAAGACGTACATGCAACAACAACTCAGGCCTCGGCCTGTGTGACACTGAACCTCTGTACGAAGATTTATTCTGAACTATAATTGTAATAAGCATTATGGTCCTGGCAAGTTTCAGGATTGTGTGTCTTGATAAATTCAGCAAGAATGTAAACCTGGGTCTCTCCTCAACATATAACAGAACAGCTGCTTGCACTTGCAACTCAAACTCACAATCCTGTCTTACACACACACACACCCACACACACACACATACACTTGACAAACAGGCATCCGTTTGCTGTTTTAGGATCAAATTAGGGTTGCAAGAATTTCACACTGATGGTAGATAGGAGTCAGTTCACCTGCTCCAGTCTGTTGTAATGACAGATGAAAGACCGACTTAGCGAGATTAGATCTGGCCTCACATTCGGCGTGGAAAGGCCGAAGGCAGCTCACAAAACATACAGTAATCCGGATGATGACTGACGATAGCATTCATATAATACACACTTAAAATGCCGTATCAGCTCACAAAATTTTTTTCCTGACAAAAAAACAAAAAAAACAAAAAAAGACATGATGACAATCCTTCCTCAGATAAGAATCAAAAAAAACTAACATATGTTCACAAGAACATAGGATAACTGCTTCTGGAGTGGACTTCAGCCATGAATCACTCGAGAAAAAAAATCCACACGTACTCGTGTAACTGCTGCCGCTCACACTTTGCTTGACACCCAAACAGAATTCATGTGATCTTTTAAAAGCGCCACTGAAAAAACGTCCTCACTTTCACCAGTATCTCTGAGCAGACACACACACACTCAAGCAAACACACATTCACAATGCAGCAGGGCCATGGCGGTCCGGCATGAAAGCGTACGCTCTTCAAGCCCTTAAACACACTCTGGAGTCTGTATAAACAAGACAACTGCTCTCACACTCTAACAAACACACTCCAAAGTGAGACTTAGATAAGAGGAAAACAAAATGTTTAGAAGTTAAAAAAAAAAAAAAATTGTATAAATAATAAAAAAAGATAAAAAAATGAATTGAGCTGACAGTTAAGTTCAACAACTGTCCATCCAAAACATTATAATGAAGGCACATCAACGTCTCTGCTGCAGCGAGACGCCATGTGTTTAATCAATTGCTTCTCATGAAATGAGGGAGTCACCGAAGAGATTCCCCAACTCAGCTTTAATTCAACGTACCTTAATTCATTGAAGAGTACTCAAACAATTTACAGTCTAGATCCCACTTCACAATAAATCAAAGAGTTATGCGATTACATTTTCCTGTACACGTTTCTGAGCCCAAGCTGCGTATGTTTGAAGGTCGTCGACATGTAAATACTTGCAAACCATCACTTAAACATCTGCTTCGGTCACTTTTAGCCGTCTGTAGCACTGTAAACATGTTTTCGTCTTCTTCTGCCATAGCTTTGCGGGGTGACCTAATCCCATTCGGCCATCTATCTGTTAACACAGAGGGTCTGGAGAGCAAGCTGCATGATGGGGCCCCTGACGGCTGCACACGGGGGCTGTGGGGGCCTGTTGGTGCAGCTGTCTCACTCCACCGTAACATAAGACCTTATTAGAGTCCATTAGACCACTCTGAAACTAATAAGAGATTGTCAAATACATCCAAACATTCACACAATTCACAGGGAGACAGGAAGTGAGAGGAGGGTGGTAGGATGGTGGGAGCAGAGCGCCATTTGTCTGCATATTGTCATTCACTTCTTTCAATTACAGCTTTCACGTTCTCTCACATTTTGGGTGGGGACGACAGAAAGGCAGCAGGATAAAACGATTAAACCAAAGATGATCAATTGTCTCCCTGGCCATAGGTTTGTTCATGTCACTCAGGACCTGCCAGGACATGGCACGCAGACAAAAAGCATATCTCATTGTAATCCTTATTTTGTCCGTTCTTACAAATTTTCACGTGGGATTCTTAATCTGGAAGCTCTCGTGGACGTTTGTCCCTGCATCTGGACAGTGAGTTGGGCTCGTCTGGAGTCCACAGCTCCAGAAAAAGAGCCTCCCCTGGCCCTGACAGCAGGGGCTTGACCTGGTAGACTGCCTTTGATCTTTAATTAACACTGGGCATGCCTCTGGAGGGGAGCGAGCTGATGAACAAGGGACCATTTGGGACGACCTACAATAACTGAGAACGCTGGAGACCGAGTTCTTTGTTTTAAACTTCAGCACCGTTTTAGATTTAAAGCCACTGTGGGAAATCTGCAGTGCAGAGGTGACTTCTGTCAAATAAAGACTGCGTGTGGTGTTTCAAGCAGAGGGCAGCGCTCTAAAACATAGAACAGAGTAACAAATATAGAGCTGTGTGCACCACAGCCGGCTTCTACACAACAAAAGACAAGGTGAGGCATCAGGACACATGCAGCTGGAAGTCCAGGTCTGCTTCGTCACTGCCTGTTAACTTTTTTGCACAGTCGAACAACAGAAAGATGAATGAGTGAAGAGTAAAGTAAGCAGGCATCCATCACCCAGCACAGTAATAGAGCTGCTGCAAAGGCCAGACTGCTGTAAAGACTCAAACATTATTGTTGCAAGGAAACACAGATGAAGGTCACTGTAACATTCATCACACTAGCATTCAACTGTGTTCAGATATTTTCAGTTTCAAACTGTTATACCCAAAAAGATTAAAAACACAGTTTCAAGGATTTTTAAAATAATTGTCTTTTGAAAAACAAATTGATTCCAGTAACCCAATATTGTCTTAAGAATCCAGTTTACCTTTGAAGATAAATAACATGGAAAAAGATGAAAGAATGGACCAAACAACCTGAATTAGGTGCGATCGATTATATTGATGGACTTTTTTTTCCATGTCGAACGTTCTTATGAAGTTTAGTTGGGAGTAAATGATTTCTTCTTTTTTTTCTTGTCAAGTTAAAAGAACTTAGAGAAGTAAACTCCATCTGCCACACAGATTTAGTTCTAATTTGAAACTTGGCATAAGACTTTGTTGTTGAAACAGCTTTGTTTTTCTTTTTAATTTTTACAACTTATGAAAAAGCATATAAAAGCAATGTAAAATTCATCCTTGAAGAAAATGGCTTATTTTTACTCACTGGTTTCAACCAGTGAAACCAATGTATGTATATACAGTATATGCATCTGCATATGAGAAGCATTTCCTGTTTGTGTAAATTAGTACACACCTGGTTATAAATACAAAGTTTAAAAATTGTTAAATGCTCAGTGGAAAACAATTGGGAATAAAAAGAACACTCAGTTGTAAAGAGACTTACAACAGATGCTGCCAAAGATTCTTAAATGAAAGGCTCAAGTGGATATTTATCCTTTGACCCCATTGGTCATCTGATCCCAAAGAGATCCCAAACATGGTAAAACCTTCCGATGGGTCTCATTAATTCAGTCTTTGCTCATGTCAATTGATGAGAGAAGTTAACATGGATGATACAAGAAGAATTACAAATCAATTCCTGTCTTCTTCTAATGAAAAAAATGTTTTTAAGGTGTCGGGTATTTGACAAAGTGTTATGTTCATTCATGACCGTACCCACCATTGAGGTCCATGAGGGCCCCAGTTTACCCATTTTTTTTTCTCCTTCTTTTTTTCTTTCTTTTTTTTTTTGCCAAGACAATGATGGCTTTCAAGTTTTGGCCAGTATCTCTGGATTAGCTGAACGCTATTGAATATCCAGTAAATCCACTTGTCATTTTTTTTGACCAAGTGGATTCTTTTTGTGGTGACTCCAAATATAAATATGTAAATCGTAAATAAATAAATATGTATTACAACAGAACAAAAGTTCAAAATAATAAACCTTATTGTATCAAATACACAGCTCAAAAACAAAAATTATGAAGGTGTATATTTAGTTATTTTAATGAATTTCAGCTGGAATGACAAGTGAGGAGTCACAGGCAGGAATAATAATAATAATAATAATAATAATAATAATAATAATAATAATAATAATAATAATAATAATAATAATAATAATAATAATAATAATAATGTATACAAGATGTAGTATATTTTTGAATCTTATTTAATCAAATATTTTATTTAATTTTTGGTTTCCACAAATTTTTAAAGCCAGTATTTAAGGGGTTACTTCTTCAAACATTTTTTTTTTTTTTTTCCCACTTGTGCCTTTGACGACACACACACACACCCAAAAAGAACATTATACAGAGCACCGACGGTTAAATAGTCACTTAATGACTTCTGGCTTTTTCGATTCTTTCCAAACCAAATCAACAACGCCAACAACAGTTTCCTTCAAAACATGCGTGATCGTTGTGTAGCACGCAGAAAGCAGCCATTGATGATCAGACAATGAAAAGGAAAGACTTTTGCAATCATTTCAAATGACACCCACTCATGCCTTCACCAGCACTCACAGCTATCACCACAACTCTTTCATTATTCACCATGCACTCCAGCCCACTCCTTTCTTCTACGTTATCAGACCCATCTTTGCAGCTCTGGTTGAGATCTTCCCAAAGCTAATGATGTGTCAAAGAGAAGATTTCTGCTGAACCACTGTATGCTGCACAGTGCCGCTGAAGGACCTGGATAACACATCAGTCACTACATGGAAATATGAACGTGCGACTGCACAGCCTATCCACAGATGCCCTGGGATTCTCGGGGTTGTTTGAAGGTCTCACATACAGAATGCATATGGACAGAGATACATATGCACAGAAAGACTGAATGCTTGACATTAAAGCGCCTGAACTGACAGATGTGAAGTGTAGGAGTCTATGCATCAAACACTCTGCTTTTGCAGTCTCAGAAAACCTTTGATTTGTTTAGTCCATATGTTCCAAAATAGCAGAAATGAAAAGGAGACAGGAAACATCAAAGAAAAATACATGCAGAATTAATGAGAGTATTGTTGGGAAATTAAACACGTGAATGAAAAATAAAAGTGTCTTACTTTGGCAGGTGCTCCTTCTCTCCTCGTAATCCTGGGTTACATAGACACTTCCCAATAGGCACAAGCCACTCCCCCTCTGTGCTACAGTACATTCGTGGAGGCTCCTCTTCTTTGGAGTGATTGACACATGAACCTTTGACCTCCACCAGCGACTGGGAGTCCATGGGCACTGTATCAGGGAAGGAGGCCAGATTCCTCACAGTGTATGGGCACTTTTTAAAGTAAACCCGCACCGAAACTAAAGCTACACAGGCACCCACATCCTGGAAAGCGAGGTAGAAACCCTTCTTGGTCATGCGTCCCACCTCGCGCACCTCAGTATTCAGCTTGAGGATGCGATCGCCGAGGTCCGTTTGGGTAAAACTTTCATCAGCAGCGATCGGTGTCGATCTTGAGGAACTGGTGCTCTCTGAAATGACTTCCCTGGTCGTCGTCTGTCTCCAGGTAGAGGAGGTTGAAGGTCTCCTTGCATGTGCCGAGGACCAGCGGGATAGAGTTGCAGTCCCTCAGGGTGAACTTCAGCTCCACGTAGATTTTCTGCGCTGAGTGGCGAGGAATCCAGTTGGTGCGAAGCCAGTTGTTCTGGTTGTACTCTATCACATTGCAGACCTGGAAGGTCCGGATGGGAGTATAGTGCTCATCCACTCCACTGATCTCCTCCCACTGGAAAAAAAAAATGAGGAGAAGGAGAGGTCGACAGGAGAAACGGAGGGAGACAAGATGGAAAAACAGACCAGAGAGACGTAGAACCAAACAGAGGGAGAAGAGAGGCGGCAGATAAAGTGAAGCATAGAGAAATATGGTTTTAAGTAGAGGTGGATTGAGGAAAGTAATGAGTAAATTAGAGAGTGAAAACATGGAGGTAGAAGTAAAGATGATTACAAGAGAGGAAAACAAGAGCAAAGAGATTCATAGAAAGTTTAAAAAAATAGGAAAGTTAAAGAGGAAAGGAGGGGGGGATAGAGAAAAAAATAAAGTTATGTCCATTCTGTAAGCATTTAGAAATGATTTAGTTCCAGATTCATTCTTGCTCAATTCTAAGAATCTAATAAACACATAAGGGTGAAAAATAACACGACCAGATCTCTTGTAAATTAGTCAAATTAATTAAATGCAAACTTGCTGCCAAAGCTAAAATTCCACATTGCACATGCTGTGAAAATATCTTTGAGAAAAGCTATGAAGTGTGGCTTCTCATTTCCGTTGTGAAATTATATAATTCTAGGATCAGTGTGAAGCTGCTTAATTAATGTTTTGTTTTGTTTTGTTTTTTTTTTAAATAAAGATCTCATAGCATTTTTTTTCACCCTTTTACTAACATTTTTTTTCTCTAAAAGTGAGAACTTTCAAGCTGTAGTCTTGGTTATTTGCATCACAATTCTACTTCTACTAAAAGGAAACGTGCTGAATCCACTATAAAACAAAAGAAGCTATGACGTATAGACAGATGTGAGTGTATACCAGGAACGTTCGTGTCTATCTTACATTTTCCCTCCACTGGGAGAAAGCAAAGAGAGAGCAGAAGAGAAAAAAAAAAAGAGAACGGGGTCATTCCTTTTGAATTCAACACTGCGGGAAGACTCATTGATCATGCGCTTTGGCTCTCCTGTCCGGGCAAATCAACACTAAATCACAGCGATAAGGAATGGACAAACATCTGAAACAGTGGACTCATAGTGGTTAAAATGACACAATGAGCATAAATGTGTAAATGGATGCTTTGTCTATTTTCTTCCTTATGTGAAATTTGAAATGGAAGTTTGCCTGAGAGAAATGTGGTTTCTTCAGAGGCAGACAAATAAACAGAAAAAAAAAAAATATCCCTTTTTTTTCCCGCAATGCGCGTTTACTTTAGTGCTCACCAGCACAAGAAAAGCTAGAGAAATTAAAAGTAAAACCACTTAAAACAAAGAAGAAAAAAAGAACTAGGAAAGACAGAATGATAGAAAGACTTAGATCATGGATTCTGTTGGTGTTTAGTGTCCTCATCATATTTTCTTTGTGTCACCTCATTTATCAGAGAGCAGTCCGAGATTCTTACAGACTTAACAATAACAGGGGAAGGACTTGAGTACGCACCGAATATAGAAAAATGAAATTGAACTTAACTTGTCTCCTGAGTGTACTCGCTGGTTTAAAAGCTTGACTTTAAATACTGTCATAACAAGCTCATGTGCAAAAAGGTCTGTTGACAGACTTCAACACGACAGAAAACAAAGGCTAGAGAAGATCCGTCACAGTGATTAGTGATTCTGCTGATACTGCATTCGATAAGACAATGTTTGCTGGATATATTCTGCTACAACTGGATATTTAACTTTCTGCTGCAGATATGGTGCATTACTGCAGAAGTTTTACTTGCTATGAATGCCAACAGAATTATACAGACTTGCCGCCTGTTTCATAATGAATGAAAATAAGCCCCCTGTGTTGTTGGGACTGTTTTTACTCAGGTCAAATAGCCTAGATTATAATAAACTGTGATGGTGGAGTGTGGTCTTGAATCAACTCCAGGGCAAAGAGGTGGGGTAAAGGTTCAGGGAAAGCTGCCCAGTAAGTCTAATTAATGTAGCAGTGGGGCATTATTAATCTCTCTATCAATGATCCCCAGTCCTTCCTGGACAGGTTTCAGGCAACAAGTGTGGCACATAAGTGGACAGTGTAGAAGTGAACTGTGTTTCTCATGCTTATACTGACACAGGAGGCACATATGCTAACGCTCAGCCTTCCGCTGAGGGCAGCCACTCTTTCATGCCTAGGCCTTCCTGGACAAGGAGCGTCACCACTGATTTCAAAATAGCCTCCTGTGCACTCCCATTAGTGATGCAGCAACACTAAGGTGACTCTGAACTTGATGGGGAGAGAGGGATACTGAAGCTGGTGATACTGGAGCAATTAGTGGAGATATTTCCAGGCTGGGACATTGTTGTGGTTGAGGTGTCCTAAGGCAACTTGACACATTTGATATGATAAAACACTGAACTGGTGAATTCCCTGATTTCACTGATGAGGAATCTTGGGAGTGAGCTTCTCAGCCAGAGTGCCAGCTTCTTCATTCACCTCCATTTCAAAAATGTCTTCACACCCATTACAATTTACAAAAGTTTCATTTGAGCACATTAAGATGCACCCCATCAAGCCATTTCACTGCAGTGCATGGGCGTATTGTTTTTGTATTAGCTAGGTGGATTATGCAACACAGTATCCTGAAGCACTGACCCTAGGGAGCATCTCTGCGAAGACTGATGCATAGGATTTATTTCCAGGTCATCTCCTAAGTAGACTCCCAAAAAAAATTGTTTGACTGACCAGGGCTCAGTGTCCATGTTTTGCACGCTTAATGAACTGTGTGAATTAGTGTACGCTGATTCTGTTGAATTGGTGTGTAGCATGTGAAAAACCAGTTGGCTGGTTCAATGTGAGCTTCAGGTTTATTTCCTTGTTCTTTTGCTTACGTGGAAGTTGTGCCAGCCAGCTGAGTCAACTCCCACTGGGAATGTGAGGAACTTTATGTCAACCAGGATAAATAAAGGTCCAAAGTGAGCAGCAGCCCCCTTGTTTTTCTCCGGAGGGGTGTTCCTCCCCTCCCACTGCACTCTAATTGATATATAATAAGACTGGGACCCTACAGCAGTCCTTTTGACCTCTGACTCTGACCCTTGATAGTCACAGCTGGGGCACAGGTTGGTGCGACACTGCCAATGGTTTCTTTGATCTGTGCTGTAGGTGAGGGAGCTTACAGGGACAGTAAAATGAAGTGTGGTAACTTGAGCCACTCGAGGCATAACTATGGCTACAGGCACGTTTCAGAGCCACCGAGTCAGCACAGTAGTTCACCAACTTCAAAGACATTCGGGTCAATGATAGTTAATGGACCAGTATATGGGCCAGTATCGAGTGACAATGCACTTAGATGTAACTGAGACTCATCTTATCAAATTCTTTTACTATTCTAAATTGGTTATCATTCAAAATATAAAATTTCACCTGAAAATCTAGGAATTGCTGTTGGCTTTTCTGAAGTTCCTCATACAAGGCAGCGGTGCTGCTGCAGACCCAACAGCAACATCCATTTTGAGGATGTTTTGAAGGGTGTGGGAGACGGGGGGGGGGGGGGTCTTCTTGTGGGTTCAGATTAAAAGAAGCCCTTATTCTATCATTATTGTAACATCACGCAGGACAAAGTTCCAGCTTTAAAAAGATTTCACAGCTTTAGGTAACATAACCTGACAGTCTATGTGACTTGTTTGATAAAGGACAGGTATTTTTCAAAAGAACACAGCTCATGAGATTTTGAACGAATCATCTGTCTCTCATGTCACGAGGAGAGCATCAACCAAACAGATGAACTAAGAATTATATGCATAAGGTGAATTAACTCTCGATTTTTGTCGCACCTAAAGCCCGATCCAGATAAAAATGTAAGAGACTGGCTCACCAAAGCACAGGTCAACTGATTACAGTCTTGGAAATCTCAAAAGAATGTAGCTTCTTCATGAGGAAACAGATAATAAGAGTGTCACAGCAATTTGACTTCATAAACAGGAATAACATGAAAACTACATTTCATTAATACCAATTTATGATCATCTCACTACTAATTGCATCTTAATGAAACCACTTTGACTTTGTAACAAAACAGGTTTTCTTCCTTTCTAATTTTGGATTAAGTCTTTGTGCTTTCAGTTTTATGAAACAAAACTTTTTCAGATATTTTTTTTGAAAAAAACAAACAAACAAACAATGTTTTATATGTATAACTGTCCTGCAGCTGGAGAGAAGTACATTTAGAAGCTGGAGGGTAGCGGTCATGACAATTGTGACACAAAAGAAGATGTTTCATCACCCTCATCTTTCTTCTGTCTGTGGACAGCTCGGAGCTTTGAATGAGTAATCCATGCTTCATGTTTTGCTAAAGGCTAAAGGACACACCAGAAGCAATCACTGAAGGATGTTAAACTTCACTGCAGACGGTCAATGCAAGGACTGCAGGTTTTATAAGACCTGCTTGTTGTTATGGTTAATAAGCTTTGCAGAACACTGGAATATTTTGGTTTGCAATTTTGTCATGTTGCATAAGTTAAATTTAAGAAGGCAACTAAAATACATTTTATAGCTCCTTCTCCCTCCCCTCATTTCCGATCCCTAGCTTTTTCCTGCTAATCCCCATTTATGGATGAGCTTTTCCCAATGCTCTGTTGTTATTTGTTTTTCTGTCGTGTAAGGAGGAACAAGTTTATGCTGGTCAGGCTGATTTTACTGATGGGGTGGACGATATGGACGAGTGGCTTTAAAAGCCCTTGGGTAACTCAAGAAGTTGAAACAGCAGTCTCTGCTCAGAACGCAGACAGAAAGAAAGAAAGAAAGAAAGAAAGAAAGAAAGAAAGAAAGAAAGAAAGAAAGAAAGACAGACAGACAGATGAGGTGAGAAGAGTAGGAACACAGGGGACCAGCATGATCACTTGTCCCTGTAAATACCATTACCTGATTAATTTGCTCGCAGGACAAGTTGTCCGATTCGATCCTAGCTTGCATTTATGCTTGAACACGACGTTCTTTTACAGATGTTCAAGTCCTGTGTTTTAATGGAACTCCGTTAATCTGGTTTAAGTCATATTTCTCTGATAGATTCTAGTTTGTTCAAGTGTACAAGTCTTCCTCACACACCAAAGTTAGCCATGGTGTTATGTGTTTGGACTCATGCGCTTCACGTCATATATGTTTCATTATAAGACAGCACGGCATAAATCTTCATTGCTATATGGATGATACTAAACTATACGAATGTACAAAGCCAGATGGGACCAGTCGGTTAGCTGGACTCAAGCATCTCTCAGAGATGCCTGAATAACTGTCTAAGCCGCAGTCATTTTGGATGGGATTACTTTGGCAACTTGTACTACCATTTGGAAACTTTTACTTTTTGTTACTTTTGGCTTGGATTCATTGACTGATACATTTGTAGGACTGCTTTCTTTCACTGCTTTCATATCATCAAAATCTGAAGCATCCTTTCACACAGAGAAATGGTAAGACACCAACAGGTAGACACTTCTACCTGTTCCAAAGTTACTTCTGAAAAGCTTCAAAATGCTGCAGTTTCTGCAACTTTGCCTTTTCCTTATTTCCTCTCCTTTAAATCCATGATGGACTGGAGTTTCCAAAAGTAAAATGGGAGGCAGAGCCTTCAGCTGTCAGTGAGGAAGGAGCTCCCACTTTGGGACTGAGCAGCAGGTAGTCCCTCTAACTAAAAGTTTTCACTTTAAACCTCTGCTATTTGATAAAGCTTGTAGTAAGGGGTGGCTTGGGTGACCTTGTGCCATGGACTGAATTGGACTATATTTAACTGGATTTGTATTGAACTTGTTTACTTCCTCTGTAAAATGAAAAGACTTTTGTTGTGAACTGGCACTGCGCAAAGAAACTGCAATGAGTCTGGTGCCTCTGATTGACATCTGCCCACCTCCTGAGTAAGGTCCACAGAATTTCCAGTCTGCGCTCCATGTCTGTAAATGGTTACTGACTTCAAATCATAATGATAGTGAGCAATTTGTTTGGTAGATAAAGTACAAAATAACTTTTTGTTTTGTATCCGAACATCAACAAAAATCACACCGGTGTTTAGAGTTTCGTTGGCACTTGAAGAAAGGAATAAGGACTTTATATATTCTGTGGCAGTATACATATGTCCTGGCAAAGACAGCAATATTGTATTCCCTATCGCTATGAAGAATGGAATTCACTTTGTATGTGCCCATTAATTCTATTCTGCATGCACAGTCGGTGTCTGGGGTGTTGGTTTGTTGTTGAAGAATGCTTTCAAAGCATGCGAGGATGTAATCTTTAACAGTCTTTAGTGATGGGCTAAGCCCCCTGGACAATGCAAAGCAATCAGCCTGCCTCCCAGACAGATAACAGTATATCTGGATCACACGCACTCAAATACACAGACACACATCCATCAGTCCATTCGGTGGCTCCAGAGTGAACATCCTGGGGAGGCTAAGCTCTTAATTTGTTCTGACCGGAGCACGTTGTGTCTCGGCAGGCCAATAGCCGCAGCCTCTCCATCAGCATGAATGAGTGTTTGACTGTGCATGAGTGTGAGTGTGTGTGTGTGTGTGTGTTAGCAAGAGAGGGCTCAGTGCCACTGCCACATTATGAGAAATCATTTGTGAGCAGCGGTCTCCCAGGGCATGCAGCTTATCGAAGCGCAGTCAGTGGATGACGTGAGTAATTACACATGATTCACCTTGAGGACGTGATCATCAGCAATATCTCACTGTTTATGTGTCTGCGTCCCGCTCTTTCCTGTCTTCCATTCGCTCATCTTCTTTTTGTTTTTCTTAACTCTCTTTATTTTTCATCCTTTTTATTCTTCTTTTTGATCCCTCTCCCGTTCTTTTCTCTTCCTCTCTGGAGTGACTCTCAGGATAAGGATGGCGCTGGCTCATGTCCCTGCAGCATTTTTATGAACTGGATAACCACGCACTTTTTGTCCAAAGCAGTTCAAAGCGAAAAAACTTGAAATAAAGCAGACATGTCGGCGTAAACTGCATAACCTCTGTCACACATTCCAATGTCCAGTGCGGGATCACGTATCCAGTATGGGTGCACGGTTTATACGTGAATAGCTTCAGTCAGCATCAACATCAATCTCATCCTTCGATCAGTCATGCAATTGTTGCGTAGCATCCAGTCGTCTCTGGACTGAATGCATTTGAAAATCCCTGCAGTTTTTCCTTTGGGTCATGTTTTCTTTCCGTGTGGTTCAGCCTCATGAAGAAACTCGGTGGGCTCTGATGGTGCCAGCGCTGAATACGGAAACAAGGTTTGGCAGCTCCATGGAACAAATGACTAGATTACCTTAAGCCACTGCCAAGGAGTAATTCTAACACTTAATAAAGGAGAAACGGGGAAGTGTGTGTGTCGGTGGGTGTGTGAGTGGGAGTGCGCGAGAGGCAGGGGAAAACAGTGGGCCAGCCCTGAGGCGCAGGAGTCTAACTAGTTAGACAAATAAACACTGAACAAGAGCCCACCACAGGGTTTTGGTAGCAAAGGGAGATTGATAGATGAGGCTGCAAGACCTTTTTTCCCCCTTTCTTTTCTTTTTTCTTTCCAAAATGTGAAATGTTGCTGCGACATTGGTAGTTGACTTTAATATAATTTCAAAGCATTTTACCATTTTGAGAAATAAAACAAAACAAAACAAAAAACATTGCAAAATTTGCAGAAAAAAACTAACTGAAATAAGAGCAAAAGTATAAGGGTTGTTCTCTTTTTCCTGTTTTTAAAAAAGCATAAGGATTTAAAAGATCACAAAGTAAACAAAGAAATATCTCTAATTATATGACACCATCATAAAGGTTTTGCAGTAATTTACTTAGATTATAGAAATTATTTTCATATTGCATTTTCTCTTAAATGTTATGTAAGAAAATAAGCAGGCCTGCTACCTATCTCTGTATTATTTTCTTAAATTTTGATTGAAAAAAATTTGAAGACCCAATAAAAAAACAATTTCCCAAAAAATCAATAATGACTTTATAAATCATAAAATACCAGCAGCAGGACTGCGCTGGCATTTAATGCTTCAGCGATAAAAAAATATAAAAATAAAAAAATAACATCTAGCATTTTTGTTTGGATAACGATGCCAAACAAAATGTTTGTCAGGGAAATATCACTGTGACTCTTCTCCAGGTGATTATATATGTTCATCATTATTATCATTATAATTATAATCTTAAAATGCTATGCTTAAATATGACATTGTTAAATGAAATGGGCTGAGTCACGTATCCACTTGCCACTTCACAAAATGCAGTAAAATGAACACCTGGATGCCACTGATGTATATTTTGGTTTGCAGTTAGTATGAGTTTTCTTTCCAGAACCCTAACAGAATACATTTATATGCAGAATGACTTGGCCTGACAGACAGAGTGAAGCAGTGCACGCTGTTCACAAGATGAATTAAAAGGTAGCATGTCAACAATGGGGCATTAGAGTTCACATGCAACAGCGGTAAAATGCTATTAGGGTTAATGATATGGTTTTCTGACAAAATAAATAGATAAAGGTGAGTTCCTCTGTTGTGATATGTGGATGATTCTGAGCATACAACGTAAAATTCTTTGATGCCGTCATTTGTCTTTAAGCGCACACAGACATGAACAGCCACACATTAATGCAGAACAATTTCCCCTGAACCTTTTAACCATGTGGCACACTCTGAATGCTTAACCCTTAACCTGTAAGGTGAAGAATGAGCAAAAACATCGAAAACAGAGAAGTAGGTTAATCTGCACTTGACTCTGGCTCAACATGACAGAGCAAGAACCGCTCGGGTCTGATCATCTTGATTTTTGTGACTGAAACCAACATCCAGGTGATGTTAGTGCACTGGTTTATAGAAATGAACACATTCAGGCTGGAAGAAGAGAAACGGAAGATACTCACCCCATGTGACGGGTAGGAAATCCATCCTAACTCCCCTTGGCTTGCTTTAGAGTCTAACAGGTTAACTGTGGTGAGGAGGAGAAAAAGAGGAAAGAAAAACAAGAACAAGAGAACATATGAGCAACTAAATCTTGTTAGCCTGTTAGCCTTTATTTCATCAAACAGTTACAGTTATGGATGAAATGCATCCCCTGTACTTTACCTCGACCTTAATCATCAGCTAACACAATAGCTGATTTCCAATAGCCAATTTCATTGTACTTTGCTGTATAAGGACAATAAAAGGCATTCTGATTCTGAATATGAACTTGAACACAAAAACAAAGGACAGTTCAAAAACTGCATTCTACATCACAGGTGCACACTGATTTTGCCAAAATGTAGTACATAGTATGCAGAATGCAAACAATTTCACAATTTGCAGTATGCAAGAAGGTTTTAGCGCTCAAACAGGCCTTCCAAGAGTCAAAACGTCCTGGCTCCCCCAAAATATGCATACTCCGATTATTTAAATCTTCAACTGGTCTTCCTCTATTTATAATAATCATGTTTGCACCAAAGAAACAGGCTATTTTTTCGACTCCCCCCCCCCCCAGTGACAGAAACGTCATAGTCACGGTTGATCCCACGTTACCATGCTTACCAATTACTCCTGATAACAACGCGACAGTACGACGGGGGGTCATTCAACCATCTCACAGGCTGCGGTGAACCACATTCTGCTGAGTTGAATTTTAGAGAAAAATAGTTTTGAATCGTTTGTTATTTTTGACTGGACAGCGAGAACCTGCCTATACAGCGATATGGAGAACTGCTGGGCTGTGCGCAGGTTGATTAAATGGATCGGTTGCGTCGCTTTTTATCCACAACTTAGTGCTCCTCTGAGTTTTCAAGCCTCTGTGTTACACGGCTGGCAAATTTACTGCAGCTTTGAAACATATTTTGCTCACCCTTGCAGCTCCTAGCACAACCCTAAATGAAAATTGGGATGACTACCCAAGCCACATATTTCCATTGTGATACCTTTGAAAACTGCAGACTCACTTGACTGAACTATTGTTCCCTTTTCCTTTTAAAGACAAAAGCGAGATGCTAGTGGTGTTAAACACTTTTATCTGGTGAGGCAGGGGTTCCAAATAGCATATAGTTCACACTAAGACAAAAAAAAAAACAGCATTTCTTTTCTCGTGCTGCCTTGAAGACGTGCTAAAATAAAGTACAGGCAATATTTGAAAAACCACCATACATGTTTATCTTCAGAGGCCCCTGCTTTTAGGCACTCATCCGTGGTGATTGGATCGTAACCAGGTAAAGCAAAGCTGCTTCAAACCTAAATTCAAATGCAATCACCAGTTTCAAAAGTGGTCAGAAATTCAATTGGCCACACTCAGATCAAAATGTGATTCATTTATAAAGAATGGAAATAAAGTTGTTTGTGTGTGTGCTGCCAGGAAGCCACTCTTCTCAAGACAGAAACACCAAAGAGAGGAAATCCATGTCTAATCAAGGAAATATGACAGAGGAACAACAAGACAGGGAGCTCAGCGTTATTGTTGTGGAAGGTGAGCTTTTGCAGTGTACTTCACTGAGATTACGTCTTTGCCGTGTTAGAGGGACAGTAAGGCACAGCTGAGGTTTTCTGATATACTGCTGATAGCCACTGTAATGCCTGCATACGGAGCAAAGGTTGGAGATAAGTAGTAATAGGCTGCCTTGTACACCAAACTGACCCGTCAGAAGCTCAAAAACTGAACTGAAGTCTTTTCTATTCTTAGGCTGCGGAGTGAGTGATAGGCAGTGAATGCAACTGTCAGTATGGGTCATGACAAATGGAACGAGGAATGTAGAGGCAACTTTATGCTCCATGGATGCCCCACTTAGACAAACTGTGACAAGACTCTGTGTAGTAACACAAACAGGAAATGCTGATACAGCTTTTAGAATTGCCATTTCAAGCAGCTAAAATGAAATGTCTGGAAGTAAATTAACAGAACTCCTTATCGTAATTGTTTTACGAGTCAAAACATGTCATTATTTCAATGATTTTTTTTTTTTTGTTGTTTCTGAAACAGAGGACTGGACTTGAATCTGACCAATGGTTATAATGTTTTTTTTTTTTTTTTTTTTGGAGCATGTGTTTGGTTTTTCTAAGCAGGAGTATTTTTGCACCAAGCAAGATGAAAATAATTTTGTGATTACACGTGGTAACATTATGTGATCTGCATGGAAAACTAAAGAAGAAGTAATCAGTAGAAAGCTTCACTGTTCCAACAGAATTAGCTCATGTTATTTCACCTCATCCTGCTGAGAGCCCAGTGGTCCACATCTATACACACAGATGCCTGCGGCTGTTACTCCATCCATTGTGAAAATGTTACAAATGCATTCTCCTGTTCAAAGTTTCACAAAGCAAGAGCGTGCACTTCTTAAGTCAAAGAAAATATTTGTGAGCCATGAAGAACAGCTGTGGCACAGAAACCGATTTCAAACTAAATTCACCCTGAATCAAAGTGCCGAAAAGAAGTGATTATTGCTTCACAGAGTACTTCAGGTTCAGATGGAAATAATCACATTTCCAGGCATATCTGATAAATATCAGCTCATATGCCAAAACAAAAAAGAGCTCCAAAAGGGTAAACTTATTATCTTATTCCAGGCTTAAAAGCTGCTAAATTGAGGCTCGCCTCAGCTGTAGCCGTGCTACGGCGGCCAGCTAGTTGAGTGGCAGTAGACACATTCCTATTAGAGTCTAATGAGGCTATCTGTTCGTGTCAGATAATAGCAGCTCAGCATCCAGGGCCATTGCTTCCAATTTACATTTCTCAACGAGCCAAGCCCACCACTCAAATTGGGCTGAGTGAAGGAATTTGAGAGCAGAAAATTAGACGGCTCTTATACCACGGGAGGGGAAAGGCCCCTCCAGCTGCGCTTAGCTGGAAAAATCAGCACCCACACATGCGTACAAAAATACATGCACTATGTCACCCAAAAAACATGGATCCTTATGCACGAAACAATGGAAGGAAACACTGGATGTATTTGAACAAAAGTGTACCTACAAAAAAAAAATGAAACAGTTGCCCACAAGTACTGGCGCACAGCCACATCTACCGTGTGCATACACGCCATCAGAGGCACATGCTTAATCCTGCACATGCGTATTTAAACAGGCACAAAATAAGGGCATAGACAAACATTTCTGACAGTCTTCACTCCCTATCTTCCTCTCTCTCACTCTCTCTCTCACACACACACACTCACACAGTCAGTTAGCATGCTAGCGTCAGCCAACCAGATAGCCCCTGCCCCATCAGGGGAGCGCCTCTAAATGGGAGTATTAATAGCAAACTCAGCCAGCCTGTCTGAGAGAGAGCAAAACATCAGAGGTAGAAACAGGTGAATCAATAGAGCAAACCGAGACCACCATCTAAAAAGCCACAGGCGTAAACTGAACCTGACAAATGGAAGTTGTCAGTAACACCAGATATACGGTGATTATACATGCCCTATAATATGATGTCTAGTATCACTTGACGTAGCATATGTCGAGCACTGGAACACAGGCACGGACGGAGGGCGCTCGAGTTGATGTTGATGTTCTCATAATTTACAGCTCAGCTCACGCTTGTGAATTTTTCGGCACGCAGTTAAATTTGAGGCAGGAGAATTAGTCTCCTGCCTCAAGAAAAACCAATTCGCAGCTGATTAACGTGGAAAAACAGAAACAAGATGGTGGATGAGTGGAGAAAGACAAAGATGTCAGGCAGTGATGCTGTTCTAGAACCAACACAGACTTTGATCAGACGGAACAGAATAGGATGTCCTGTGTAGTAAAGTGGATGGGTGTTGCAGCCTGGTACCGTTCATGTGAGGTTCTGCAGGCCGCAGTGCAGGAAAAGCGAGGCGACTTGTGTCTGTGTTAAAGGGTGAAGTGTTCACCTCCCATTATGAATTATTCAAGAGCAGAGTCGCTCTGTCTGATGTTACTGCTGCTTGCCCGGCCCCTCTGCCCCCATTCCTTTCCCTTTCTTTCTTTCTATCTTTCGTTCTTTCTTTCTGTCTTTCTCTTAGTCTTATTACTTAAATTTGTAAGCCCTTCATACATACATACTTATCCACTAACATAAAGACACACTTTTTCACACTTACTGTACAGTCACATATATCTTCACCCAAATCTACACACATCTGCACACATGGGAAAACTCTTTTACCCAGATACCTTCTATCCATATTGATAAATCCAGAGTGCCAGTTCACTTCTCTAGATTAGTGTTTGGTCAGCTCACAAACACATAAGCATGGAGGTAGGTGACTTTAATGTGCATATAAAGAAACTTTTTTATTTATTTATTTGCTTATTTTTTTTAAATTCGGTGCTCTCACATTTGCAGTCCACAGGAAAGCCCCCCGCCCCAGCGGGCTGTCCAGGCCGAATAGCTAAATATACCCGAGGCCTCCTGACGTCCCACAGCGGCCCACAGCAGGCTACGTCCCCCCACCTGAAGGGCCAGGCTGCACGAGCTCAAGGGAAACAACAACAAAAAAACAAAAAAAGCAACTTTTTGAACCTCTTGTCTCCTAAAACTAAAGGAGAAAAAAAAAACTAAAATTCCCGCGACCAAATTATATTGCTTTCTGTTCTCCTAAACTTTTTTTTCTTAGAACCGTTTTAACCTAATGAACCAAGGCCACAAAGTCAATGAAGCAGTGAGAAAGAGAGAGAGAAAAGAAAGAAAAAAATCGGTGTCGACCTGTTAAATGAAAGGAAATACAGCCAGACCTCTCTGATCTCCTTTCTGGGTTGTTAATGCGGACGGGGGGGGGAAAAAAAGACTCGCCATAAACCTTTTCAAGCTGGCTTCGTTTTTCGTGAAAATATTGACGCTGGCTGATTATATAATTATTGTATTTGCTCTATTAAGTCAATGAAACGTCCCATTTGTGACCCATGCCAAGTTGGAAAAATACATCCCCTGTTGAATTTCGAAATTTAGGCTACTGATGGTTTACTACCGTAATCTGTCAGCATCTGCTTTTTTTTATTATTATTATTTTTTTTAGAGATCATAAAATGACGAGAACCTTTCAAATTTGCAGTCTTCCAGGTTAAGCCATCTCCTAAACCCTGGACTACTAATTGACTAATTGAATCTAAATAAATAAATAGAATGCTACAGCACAAGTAAAAAAAAAAAAAACTTGAAAAGAAGAGGATTACAGGATCATATTTGGGGATTTGGTAGATGTTATAATTCTAGACAAGATCGGAATCTTGTAAATGGCCTACTTTTCAAGTACGTTTTTACAAACAGCCCCATGAGACCGTCTCAGATATTATCATGAAAGTAGCCTTTTTGACAGGCCAAAAAGAAAAAGCAAACACATTAAACTGCTGCTTCGGCTCGTGCGCTTTTAGTCGGTTTCGTTTCTGCGCGTCTGGGATGCCAAACTGCAGATCCACCGTCACTGCGCGCTGTTACGCAGTCATTCCCCAGCCCGTTCCCCATTTGAAACTCGGCATATGGCTTCATTAGTGTTTTTTGATTGTTAGAATAGAGCCAAACGCAATAGTAATGACGGCTGGAGCACGTCCATCAGTTCTGGTCACCGTGGAGCGGACATAGAGAATTTCTTCTCATCCAGTTCAAGCTGCGTCCTGGTCCTCGCTGTTCTTGTTGTGTGAAGTCCGTATGGATCTCTATAGCCTTCAGTAGCCTATAGAGACGGAACAGCTCGAGACTGACACTCTCTGGCTGATTTACGAGTTGGAAAAGTCTGATTTGCTCCTTATTTTTGACTCTCCATACTGCTCCCATCCCTGTTCTTACAGGAATTAGTGGGTTTACCTCTCCTTGTGTGTGTGTGTGTGTGAGTGTGTGTGTGTTCTCTAACTCCCACACTCTTCCGACAGAGTTTCTGCCTTTCACACAGGAGCTCACAAACACACACACACATTGCATTTTTGTGTGCATTTCGTGCGGCCTTTCACAGTGTTTAGCGTCACGTGTTTCCACTGATCTATCAACCAATATTTCAATCCGGAGACTTGTTCCGTCGTTTAAATTCAACAGAGACTTCAACAGAGCCGCAGAAGGCCTGCGTGACTTGGTGGGTTTTTATTCCGTTCTCCTGACTCATGCCGTCTTGTCAAAGCCCATAAATTAGACCTATTGGTCTCTAAGCAGGGCCTGACTACAGAGCCCGTGCGCAAAAACACAAACACTCTAAATGGCCTCACTATTTTTCCCCCCTCATAACACCAAATTAATAGCTTCCATCCCACATCCATTGTTCGCTCAAAATTGACTTTGTCTCCAACTGTATGTCTTCCTAAACTCAGTTTAACTTCAAGTTCTGTTCGAGTTTCTGCTTCAGCCCAGACTGCCTCCAACTTTCCAAACTACTTCACGAGCAGAACCAAGGGGATTTTTTTTCTGTCTCTTCGTTTATTTCAACTCTCTATGTTTAATTGGGGGCTATTTCATTTAATCACTTTATCGGTGCTCAAGTTATAAATCGCAGCCGTAAACTGCGACCTTTGTGCCTGCGCGTGTGTCCAAGTGAGCGTACATATATAACCTACAGCGTGGATTTAATTTTCTCTGTATTTTTATGAGGAATAACTCAATTTGTGACCCACTTAAGAGAAGCGCTATGGTCCGCATTATTCTCATCCCGAGAGTGAATTTTCAGTGTTTGGTGGAGTGTTAAGGGTTACACTCCTGAGCATCTTCAGCACGCGTCTCCCTTTCTCTGCGTCGTCCTGTTGTAACGCACTTTAACCTTAAGAAGTCTTAAAAGTGTGACAGCAAGAGCGCAGATTTTACATTCGATAAACGCCGTTAAAAACTTTCCATAATAAGAAGCTATTTCACTGTTATTTATTTATCTTTGCCTGGAGCGCAGTTTTGCGGATTTAAAAGGTGAGGCTGTGCCGAATCACGCCAGAAGTCCCCGAAACTTCCACAAGAAACGTCAAGGAGGTGAGATTTAAATATACTTTTAGGTAGACAGTCAAAGGCAACAGAACTTCTTTTTAGATCTTTATGTGGCCGGTTTGTAACATCACCACCGCATCCCAGGAGTCCGTCTTCGAGTCGAAACCATTAAAAGAAGAGCAGCCGTGCGCGTTTTTACGCATGTCCGCCGCTGCTCATCCTCTGTTTGCTGCTTTTAAATCGAGTTTGGCTCACAGTCTCTAACTGGGGCGTCTACCTCCAAACGGGTGAAAAAGACAACATGGACCTCTCTCAGAGATCGAGGATCCCGTAATAACCCCCCAGGCGCGCTTTGGGAACTGTCTTGACACCGCTCCTCTAATTCATCCCGATTTAAACAACTATTAACCCCTATTAGTTAAACTGTCTGGAATCAGGCTACACTGTCTGTCTTGTTTCGATCCAATCTTCAAGTTGGATATCTGCTTGTGTCTCCCACTGATCTGATGTCTGCTACACCTTCACACTGTCTTTCTTTTTTTTTTTTTTTTAAATAGCAGTAATTTAAACAGTAAGTCCGCGACGCGCTGCGATCTTGTGCCGTAGCGCACCGCTCACACACGTTAATACCCGCGCGGTGCGCGCACATAAACACGAACGGCTGCAGCCAGATAGTTCTCTTACCTTCGTTCGGGGGGTAGACGATGGGGAAGGCGGGGGTAACGCAGGACATTAAAATGTGTAAAATGAAAAGGAGCGATCGCGGATTGCAATCCATGGCGGCGGATCAGAGGCGCATAACTCCATGAAGCCACTGACTGGTCTGAGAGCGTCTCCTCTCCGCTCAGCGCTCTCCCTCTCCTGCTCCGTCTCCCTCCAGGCTGGAGCAGTTTTCCGCTGGGTCCTACACACTCTCACAGACAGCCAAACGCGGCGCGCAAGTTCATCACAGGTCAAGCTGGAACGGTTATTCCGTGAAATCTTCTTGTCTTTGTTTTTTTTTTTTTTTTTTTCTTGTCCCTTCATAAATGACGAGAGTTAAGAGGTTTATGTTGGACTTTATTCTGTGATGACAGCATTGCACCACGTGTCCTTATGCCCCAATAACTGAACTGCAGTCGCCAAATCTAACTTGTTTTTCATATTTGAAGTCTTTCTGCTCTTTCCCAAAATATGAAAGTCGTTCAGTTTTGAACAATCACAGATGATGTTTTAAACTGAGAGAAAATCAATGCTGACAATTTAAAATTAGAACCAATCCTTTTTTTTTTCTTTTCAAAATCCTGATTCTGATACTGATACCAGGGCTTTGCGTGACAGATCCAATACCACTGATAAGTGGAAGATGGCACCAGGCTTCACTTGAACACTACTTTCCTAACTTTATAAAGCCAAACATAAGACATAATTGAACAGATGAACATGCTCTATATTGGCATTCATTAAAACGTATGTGAAATCTGAAATTCTTTACCATGAAATCTGAGCTAAAAAAGAAGACTCCTATTAGTGCTTGGGTTTATTTTTCAGTATAAAACAGAGTGTTTGATAACATGAAATTAATCATAATCTTTAATCTCTTCTTGTTCTTGACGTTTAGACTCACACAGGTCATATAGCTTTTTTTTGTTGCCTGCAGTTTCCGTGTTAGTCTGGTTAGTGTTAGTTAAATTAGTCTGAAAGTATTTATACAGATGGCATTTCTGTGAATGTACATGTATCGGGGCGTGGGCAATTAGGAAAAGGACTGTTGTTCAGTGTGGAACAAAGGAAAACACGTTTCTTGTGGGATGCTGTAAATAAATGGCTTGCAACCTGAAGCCTCACAGAAACAGAAAAAAGTCAGGTGAACTGTATTTCCCTGACAAAAGCTGTCTCTCTGTAATGCTCACATGGACTCAGACAGTTAATCTGGAAAGCTTTAGAAGCAGTTAATAAAGAGACAATGTGCTTTTGAAAATGATCTAACATTAGCGGGTGTGTTTTCTTGTTGAATGTGCAGCGGTGGCTGGTTTCGAATCTGGGTTTGGAGAGAAATATTTTCTCACTGGACAAAGAATTTCTGGCTAAGAATCTTTTACCAGAATGGAGTTCCAGGCGGTTCTGGCCTGATGTCATCCCTGGATTCAAGTGAAGACTTGAATCACATTCAAGGCTAATAAATGGAGGAAACCGGGTCACATACTTCTTTCTTGCCACTGCAGAGGTGTGTGCAGCCGACACCTGATGTCCCTGCTTGAAATAACAATAATTCACTTTTAAGTCTATAAAATCTCTAAAACCGTGGTGTTTTTCCGTAAATCAGGCAAATGCATAGATTATGCAAATTTGAGTCCAGACCAGGCACCAGTGCCCTCCTGCTTTACAGTTAGAAAGTGGAACAACTGTCGGTATCCTTTGTTGGTTTTAATCTCATTTCGGAGAGCCCACAGGGCCCACAGGGGAAGTGAAGACTGTCAGAGCAAAGGCTGAAAGTCAAGCAGGAAAAATGAAATTCTGACATACGAAGCTCACAAGCTGAAGTCATAATCATCTTTAAGTTTAAAAAGAAACCTTTTTCCCATGAATAGTTTACATTAATATACCAGAGACCTACTTTTGAGGAAAAAAAAATGTTTATACTGTTTTCCGTGTTGTACTAATCACCCACTGAAGGACAAAGTTTTATTTATCATTATGTTGAAGGACACGTGATGTGCTCATATTTAGTTCTGCTGTGGACATTTTTTTATTTTTTTTCCTGACGAGGCCATTAGGGGCCCCCCACACCACAATGCTTGATGTGTAGTGAAAGGCTGGAGTGGCAGTGTAGCGTCAGGGTCCTCGCTGAGACACCAGCTGTTGTGGTGGGGGGTTGGAGGCTGGAGGTTAGGAAGGCATGTGATGTATGGGAAAAGTTAAAGGACAAGGCGCACACTGAGCCCAACAATACAAGTCCGTTTGGACTTGGAGAAACTGCTCCTGAATTTAAATGACTTTGTACAGTTGGACATTCACTTGGAAGTAGGAGATTGTGTTTAACTACTGGGGAAAACTTCAGCGATGCATCAACTAAGATTTTTTTTTTTTTTCTCTTATGGAAGACTTAATTTACTGAACATATTTCATATTAGTATTTCAAAAGCCACTGATGCAAAGGGTCAGGCGCCCAGTTTAACTAATGCCCATGTTATGATTGCCACTGAATGGGTTTCATGAGTCTTTAAACAAACTGTTGTTATAGAGGAATTCACTGCTAAATTTAATGTTTTCGTGCCTGTTCAAATGCATCGTTAATAACGCCGTTAAATATATTCTTTTATAAGAATTTCAATGAGTCCAGATCGTGTGGATCTTGCAGGGGGAGTTTTTGCAGGGCACTTGCAGTGAATCTTTTCCAACAAATAACTGAACAGTCAGTTTGGAGCGGCGACCCGGAGAGATTCATGAGTCTTAGGTTGTCGTTGGAGAAGAATGATGCCAGGCGGTGTCTCGCTACATTATTAAGCGACTGTGGCGTGTGGATTTACAGCAGGTTTTAGACATGCCAGCCTTTGTCATACATCATCTTCTACATCCCACTAATTCACTTATTAAACACTGAAAGAGATTAATATGAGAGGTCACACAGCTAACGATCAATTCAAAAGGTTAGACATTTTGGGTTGGTAGTTTAAAGGACATAATTCCACGGAGCACACCCGTATTTTGATACGAAGGAGTCTTAGGTGCATAAAAAAAAGGAAAATATCTGCTTAGTCCTATATTGAGTCTTGTCATATGTTCCCTTTGACTATAAGAGAGGAAGTGCTGCAAACAAACGCTGGACATTAGACTGTAAAAGAATGTGGATGGATAAATTATTTTTATTAACACACTAAAAAGTGACAGAAACAAAGGAAATGATCACAAGCATTCTTGACAATATAATATGAGTTATAAGACTACGATGTGGTGTTTGAAGGAACGTCATGCTGAGAGTCAAACATAATAAGTGGTAATTGTTTTCATTCGATTGTCTGAGAAGCAATGTCACTGTGTTTTTAGTCAATAAACCCTCCAAGTTAGTTGAGACTAATTGCTGAAAATCTGTTTCTGATTGTGGTGAATTGAAAGAATGTGATGGACCCCTCCCATCTATATGCACTCCAAAATGTTCTCTCTTTGCTCAATGAGCGCTTGTCCATCTTGATCGCTCGCCAGTGGAACAACCTAGTACGAGAAGGAGGAAAATATTGATTTATGGCCACAGTTTAAAGTCATGGTGTGTCTTGACTGGGCTGCACGGAGCTCTAAAGTCGTGGAGCAGATGTTGTTTCGGAGGGTTAGCCTTGAAGCTGCCAAGGCCTGGCCGTCTTACACAGTAACGTGCAAACAAACAAACACGTAGGCTGACTGTGTTTACTGCTCGCTGTCAGTACCCTCTTCCTCCCCGCGGTTCTCAGACGGCGCATTCCTCCATACTCGCAGTGTAGGAAAGGAGGAGAAGCCAGCAGGCTGCTGGCATGAAATACTATCCCCCCCACACCAAACATCATACCACGGACGCTTTCATACATTTGCCAGCACCACAATTCTTCACACATTCTGTCGTCCTTTTATTTTCTCAGAGCACTAAAGGAGATTTTGAGCATAAAGAAAACTGGGATATTGCTGTTATTGCTGTGAAAGTGCAGTTGATATCCCCTTATATATATATATATATATATATATATATATATATATATATATATATATATAGATAGATAGATAGATAGATAGATAGATAGATATATACGAGAACAGCAGAACATATCGTTTGTGTGTTAAATTAAGGGGAATGTGTCCTGGCTAATTGAAGGTTGATGCCAGTATCATGGGTGTCAGTTCTCATGAATAAGTCCAGTAGAGTGTGTCTAACTGTTTACACCCCCCCCCCCCCCCCCCCCCCAACAAAAAAAAAAAAAAAAAACAAGTGCCCCACTCTTTCCTGTATTTGCACCAATGATTAATTGGGTTACGGTTCATGAGGTAAATCCCCCCCCACCCCCCCAACCCATGGAGAGAGCCCTGATAGGACTGACTGACCAGCCATAACAGGGGCCTCCCTCCACAGCCTCGCTCTTTCCACATCCACCTCATATTGTTATAGTTCTGCTGGAAATGGGGTTGGCAGGGATCAAAGTGGAAAACTTGCTGGGAGTCAGTCTGGGGTTTTTGGATTATTTCCTTATAAACAGGAGGGAAAGAACGGATACAAGATAGAAAACTTGCAGACGTTTGATTGAATGGACTTTTGCCTTTAATAAATCAGGAAAAACAGTAAGTTGCTACACTCTTCATAATCACTGTGAGTTAACAGGATGGACTTCTATGACCTGCGATATGCAGATAGAAACTTTTATTTTATCTATTTTTTTTCAATATGGCTTCATGATCAAGTCTATGGAATACAATGATAGCAAAATTGTGCAGTTTCATAATTATATATATATATATATATATATATATATATATATATATATATATATATATATATATATATATATATATATATATATATATATGTGTGTGTGTGTGTGTGTGGATATATATGTAAATTTGAGATTATACTTTACATCGATTCCACAGATTTTCCTTTTTAAAATTTCTGATAAGGTGAAAAAAAATAATCCATCCATTTTCTTTCTACTCTCAGGATTTGTGTGCTCAGCCGGACCCTGTCCCATCTGTCATCGGGCAAGAGGCAGGACACACCCGAGACAGGTCGCCACTTAAAAAGAACAGAATAAAAGAAACATATTGTTTCTGCCAGCTTTATTTTATTCATTTTTCCCCATAGAGAAGAAATACTGTACCTTTTATCAATCAATAAATTTGAAAAATGCATTTCCTGATCTTATTATATTCAGGTTGTTTTATTATAAAATGATTTTTTTTTTTAAAAAGAAAACCTGTGGACAGTTATACGATTTAATCATTTAGGATTTATATTTAAGAAGTTGTATTATTTTTAGAGTTTACATTTGGTTCTAAGATGATAATTGACAATGATCTTTTCCTGAATGAAGTAAAAGCCACATTTATCATTTTACAGCGGTGTAGTTGGCAGCGTGCATGACAGGCAAATAAAGTGAACAAGTATCACCCCAGAAACCATGGTCTGCATCCAAAAACCTCTTCGCGGTTAGGTTTGAGCAAAAAGAAAAAGCATATTTGATAGGTACAGAAGACATGAATGACATATGGAGAAGACAGGAAAATATATCAAAGCACGATGCCTCAAATCACTGTATTAAAGGAGCTCACATTTGCTCCTTTACTCTTAACAAGTTCTGCCTGTGACAAAGGAAAACTAATATACATACATATATATATATATACACATATATATATATATATATATATATATATATATATATATATATATATATATATATATATATACTAATCAGCCATAGTATTAAAAACACAGACATGTAAAGGGAATAACTCTGACCATCACTGATCCACTGGGATCATTGTATACAAGTGCTTGTTACTTTGGCCTTACTTCATAATATGAACAGCAGAAAAACTAAAAAAACTTCCAATGACAGCAGTGTTCCCTGACAACAGGCTTCCCAGAAGGACGAAAAGCCCCACCAAACCACAAAAACCAGTCAGCAATGGCTCAAGAAATGCAGTAAAGAATGATGCTGGCTCACCCAAGAACCCAGAGGACCCAGAGAGACTGACAGTCATGTACAGAAGTTAGTACCTCCTCTTTAAAATTAGTCAAATGCAACCAGAGATTAACAGCAACATATAACTTTTGCCTCTGAGCCATTCATTATTTCACAAAAATGAATGAGGTAAGACAAAAAAAATCACATATGGACTATACTAAGTACCCCCATCACTTAATAGCTCATCAGTAACTTGTTGTTTCCTGTTTGACTTAGTTTCTCACATCATTATGAATAAATTGTGGCTTATTTCTTTTAACCTCAATTCAATTCAGTGAGCTTTTGGGGGGTATTTGCTTACGTACAGATCTCTTACACAGCATGTTCAGCTCAGTTGAGGACTTTAGACCATTCCAAAACCTTGATTCTTTATTTTTTTTCCCAACCACTTCTGATGTAAATTTGCTAGCGTGCTTTCAATCTTTACATGACCTAACTTTGACCATGCTTTAGCTGTCAGACAAAACCCCTCACGTTTGATTTTAGAATACTCTTCTATGTTTAGAAGTTCATGATCAACTTAGTGACTCCAAATTACTCAGGTCCTGTAACTGCAAAACAACCCCAAATCATCACCCCCTCCATCACCAGGCTTGATAGAGGGTATGAAGTGTTTCTGTTGAAATGTCGCATTTGGTTTTTGCTAAACATGGTGCTGGGCATTGAGGCCAAACAGCTCCACTTAGGTCTCATTGGTCTATGGGACATTGTTCCAGAAGTCTTGTTGTTTGTTCAGATGCAGTTTTGCATGCTTACATTTTCTTTTTAGACAGAAGAAGTTTTCTCCAGACAACCCTTCCACACAAGCTGTACTTGTGCAGCCTTTGTCTAATTGCACAGTCATGGACTTTAACATTTAATGTAATCAGTGAGGGCTGTAGGGTCAGAGATGTAGCTCTTGCATTTTTTTTGTATCCTCTGAGCATTGCGCAGCATGACCTTGGGGTAAATTTTCTAGGATGTCCACTTTTGGGAAGATTGGTAAATATTTTCCACTCGTGAATTGTCTTTCTCAGTGCAGAACGTTTAGCTCCAATTTATTCGGAAATGCTTTTAGAACCATTTCCAGATTGTTGTGCAGCAGCAGTCTGGCTTCTCTAAGACCATCCTCGGAGACCATTGCTGATGTCTGCCTCTCTTGGCATTGTATTAACACATACCTGAATGATCCAGATCAGCAAAGAGCCAAAAAATGACAAAAAAAAAAAAGTGTCTGCTTTAATAAAGGTCTGTACACCTACGCAGGTTTATGAATAGCAGTACCTGGCTGTAATTTATCCTCTGAATTTATATGGAAGTGGTAAGGAGGTACTAAGTATTGCCATATTATTATTTTTCTTGTTGACTTCTTTTTGGAAAAATAAAAAATGGCACAGTTTAAAAGAAATGTTATTGTTCTTCTGAAGTTGTAATTGGCTAATTCCCACTGAGTCCCACTATGATCATATTAAAAAAAAAAAAAAAAAAAAAAAAAAAATATATATATATATATATATATATATATATATATAAACGCACAAACAGACAAAAATGCATTGTATTATAAGAGGTGATACTAACTTTTGCACCTTACAGTACTCTCAGAGACTCCACAGGACAGACATTACCCACATGATGAAGGGATCTTTTGTTAAGGATGGTCGAACGTGAAAACATCTCAGATCAGCTATCGTTTCCTCTGAATGTGAGTAATTATTCCTCTAAAAGAATATAAAGAAAACACAGTCATACCTGGGAACACATGAAGTTGGTACAGCCTTAAATGAAAAAAGTGCTTGAAACAAAACAGTCAGACATAAGGGCTTCATTTACTGTGGAAAGCAAACCAAACACAGCTAAACCATAAGAGCTGGTAATTAGAGAGGCAGGAGACAACTTTTGGTCTCCTCAATGCCATTGAGGTTTCGTCACAAGGAGGCACACAAGAAAGCAAACAAGCCAACAGAAACTCAGAATTTTCTCTTTCACACACATATTTACCCACATACACACCCAACTGATATTGTGGATAGAAAACTTCAGAAGAAGTTTCCTGTAAATCATCCAGATGATCTTGATGATCTCTGCAATTTTAGATCCTTTAAGTTAAAACTCACAACTAATCTGCTGACATGTTCTTATTGCTATAAAAAGTTTTGCACTCCAGTTTGACAAAAATTGAAATAAGATAAAATTTGGATCGTGAAATGTGAAAATGAATCATTTTACGTGAGTGAAAAAAAATAAAATGTTGGAAGTAAATTGTGAGATCTACAGTTTTAGTGTAATTACAAACTAATTTCATGGAGTTGCAACAACACAGTCATGCTCAAGTGCTGCCTGAGGTAATTAGAAAAAGTAGAATGGAGGCATTGTGTTTCTTGGGAGGGAGTTCTGCCTCGACGCAAAAATATGTCTCAGAATGGACTCTCATCAATCTTTGAAGGACAGCTTCTTGACTCCCATCTCACCCCCTCCACCGTTCCTTCTGCCAGTATTGTGTTGGATACTATTCCTCCTCCATCTGCTGCAGGATTAAAGTCATTCACCCCACTGAGCCACGTGCACCCACAAACATGCAAATAATGCCAAATAAGACCAAGGCAGGAACACTCCTGACCAATAAGTTCAGTTTTAGTATTTTTGATACATAAAGTAACTTTTCTGGGAGAATGAAGCAACGTGTAGCACCTTAAGTATTGATCAATGTTAAAAAAAAAAGTTGTGAGAGATTACTGGTGAGTTCGGAGTATCTTATATATGAATCATTTGCTCTAAAAAAAACATTGATTCTTAAGCACAAATCTGTAAAACAGTATTAAGGGAATATCTTCCAAGGAGTTTTATTCAAAGAACATCTTCTTCTTTGGGAAAATTCTCAGGTCTGCGGCTGCACTGTTGCAGAGATGTTCAACTAAAATATTCAGGAGAAAAGCATCTTAATTATACAGACGGAGGACAGGCCCTGAAGTTGTGTGTGTTCGTGAGTGTCAGCATGGCACCGCTTCCACAATAGCAGCTAATTGGCCAGTGGCTCGGCAGATCTCCCACTCTCATTGGGTGCATCTGTGCTGTCTAGACTGCACTTTTCAGTTTTTTTCTCTTTCCCGTGGATGCTCATTTACATACACAGATGTGCACACGCGTATGTTTATTTGCACATCATGCATATATTCAACGCGCATGTGAAGTGAGCATAAACATCCAGCCACCGTTCACATCCACAAAAGCGGAGCCACAGACTTTTGAGATTACTTCTGGTGCTGCGGGAGAGGAAGAGGAGACAAAATGGAAGGCACCGCAGGGTCAGGAAGCACGTGCAGACATTTGTTGTCTGCTCTTTGCCAAATGTACAAAACAAGGTGCTCCTCTTTCATTAATCAAACCTGTTGTTAAATTCACTTGGGTTGATTGTCAAGCTGTTGAGCAAAAGAGAGAGAGAGAGAGAGAGAGAGAAAGAAAGCAGCTGGAGAAGTGAGTGAGTCTGAGGGGTGTCATGAACATGCTAATTATACCACATAAATATCATTATTTCAACACCTACTCATTAAATTATAGCCTTTCAGAGAGAAAATTTTCATTAAGGGTATATGGCTGATTTATTTTTAAAGGAAAAAATGTATGAGGCTTTGACACAGAAGCTTTTTGTAGACGGAACAGTGTGAGGATTAATGTGCCCTCTGATGGATAATGTAAAACAAATGGTGCTTTGAGGGTAACCGGTTCTTAAGTTGTAGCTAAAACAGAACAGGTTTTAGTGCAAAATTCTTCTGTCTTTGTATAAGTTCTAAGCTATCCATTGTGTGGATTTCTGGGTTTCTGTCATTTGCTTTTAGTCTTGTCTGTGCAGCTACAAACATTTTGGCAGGCATGGTGAAAACCAGGGCTATGGGTGTGGTGCGCACTTTAATCCCAGCTGCATTAGCGAGGCCTTGTGTTGAAACATCATGAGTGTCCGGGCTAAATCCATCGTGGAAGTCTCGCTGGAATGTTGTTTTGTTTGTGGCAACACTCTTGAGTGTGCTGCTATGCAAATTCAGAAAATTACAAGCCCACTCTGAGCGCAGCTAAACATTTCCTACATTGCAGTTATTCATTAGTCACAACCTTTCAACCACGAGCCAGTTTAACTACTTTAAGCTATGAAGTGGTGTTAAGAAATGTTTTCCTTGGTGTGTAATGTGTTTAAAGAGATCCAAAGAAGCAGACATCAACTAAAAAAAAAAAGAAAATCAAATAATCCAAAGAAAACTGCAATATGTGCTATTTTAGATGTATTATTGCCTTTATACCTCTCTATTATGGGATTAAATACATACTTTTTAGGTATTGGATGGTGCTTTGAGTGCAATAATAAACACAAATTTACAAGGAGCTGATAGACCATTAAAACGCTTTTATGGAAATTGTTGTTGCTCATGGATAAGCAAGCCCAAACTCTGTCAGAGATCGCACAAGGAAAACGTTTGAGGACATTGATGCTGAGTTGCTGATGTGAGCAACTGAACAATTGTGTCCCTCTCGGACTGGGATATTGTTTGTTCAGGTGAAAATAATCACATCAACTCATAATAAGAGGCTGTCATGTTCATGATTATATATTGCTGGCGATGTTCAAAATTGCTTGCTCATCAAATAAACTTGCACACTCAGACAAAAGCTACCAAGTTTGAAAAACAAGGCATTGTATCACTTTCCCACACTCAGTGTTGGGTGTGGTCACTCTCCTCTAGCTGTGGTTACAATAGCATCTGAAAGGACAGGCAGGGTCTGCTCAACTGCTCTTAATGTCTTAGCCGAAGCTCTTGAAGACAATACATAATCGTTATAGTTTCCATTGCACAAATACATAACACTTTATTTTCCTTAACATGTGCGAGCTTGAGAGCCACAGGACAGATCTAAATGAGGCAAGGGCATTTGATCATTGTTCATCATTACTAACCCTGTTCCCGTAAAACCCACATGGCGCCCCATCATGGAACAGGTATGTTGGTATCCATTAGCTCATTATTTGTCAGCCCAGTCTAAATATGAACATCCTCTGGAACACATGGTTACCATCAGCACAACTCTGGCCACAAAACCACAGTGTTAGTCTAATCTCTAAATACCATGTGTAATGGGCCCTGTGCCATTATGCTTTGCTTTATGACACACACGTCGTCCACATCCAACCAAAATACTGAACGGTAAAACCCTCATCAGGCGATGCATGGGCTGGCTTTCATATGAAGAGCGTCTAAAGCGCTTCCTGTCTTGTTTCAGTCATTCTTAATGCACTCTTGAGAGGGATTTACATGTTTTGACAAACAAATAAGCAGGATGCCTTAAGACTGCAAGTCTCTTTTTTATGTGCAGCTTGTGAAGGCGAATAAGCACAGACGTTTGGATACACTTTTTTTTTATCCCAATTGTGTTTAGCTGTCACCATCTTTCTTTCTGTGTCTCTCCAGTTCACTTTTTCTGCTACAAAGACATCCTGAGAACAGAAGGATTACCTCCATTTGTCTTCATTAGCATATTAGCTAACAGGCACTTTGCTGGAGCCCGTGGGAAACTGCTATAATTGCTAAGATAGCTGTAGACTCAACCACTGTGCTTGTTTCAGTAATGGAGAGATTTTAGAGATGAACTTCACCTTGACTCTCGTGTCCCGCGCTCCCCTTCTCTGCCTCGCATTTGTGTGTGTCCTCGCTGCATCGAGAGAGTGTAGAAACTATCGAGGAGACAACAGCCCAGAAAATTAGTCTGAGCAGCCAGCTGTTGCTGAATCTCATCATAAGAATTCATCAACGAGTATAATCCTGGCACAAACCTCTTATGGTGCTATGAACATTTCCATGAAAAGAATCATCACACCACTTTTCCATCAGCGCTCATGAGAGCTAGCTGCTCATGAGGGGAGTCTTTGGGTTTTCATTTTATTCAGATGAATGCAGAAATGAATCTATTGCTGCACATCTTCACCATTCAGGAGGAGAGGCTTTGATCAGTTCTAATATATGGATGGTTTCAATGCACTGTGATTCGAAGCATGAAGCAGGCACTCTTCCTCACAAACAACCCATACAGTCCAAGAGCCTGCTGAGATGTTTCTAATTGCAAGGCACAAACAAACATGAAAAATTACAGCAACTGTGCCCAATTAGGGCATATTTTTCATTGCTTTCCACGCTTCTATGGATGATTAGTTGCCTGTTCAGGTAAGATGTTAGAACTGCACATAAAGTTCAGAGTTTAGATCAAAAATGTAGCCTCAGACTTTACTTTAAACTAAATACCAACTATGGGAAATTGTAAATATAAGGTATTTTAAAGCTGGGGGGTTCTGTCTACTGGCATAAAATTATAGTAATTCTCACTAAGAATGCTCCTTTTGTATTGTCAGCATACATGTAGTTCTCGGTATTATTGACTGAGGGCAACAACAAAGAATGGGAGGCACAAATACACAATAAGCTCAACAATTATTATGCATGTGTAAGCACAGAATATACTCAATTTGCCAAGAGGGGGTCAAAGTCATGCATGTGTAATTCACCTAATATGCACAAGCATGCTTTTTTGATTCCCTAAAGCATTGTGACATGGACCCAGTGGCACAGTTATACTGACACACATATTTACTGTCACAGTCTCCCACACCTTGAACTCAAATGACCACTTTCTCTTAGCATCTTAGCAAACCATGTTCCAGGTGGGACACCTCACTTCACTCTGATTAAGTGAGGTGCTTTAAGAGTAACTTCTTCTAAGTACTTTTGTCATTAATTGAGGCTGGCCTGGAGCCAAATGTGTTCCTTTTTTAACAATCTGTACAACAATGCACACAAGTATTAGAGCTTTTCTTAGCTGATTATCTCAGGTCAGTAGAGAGCCTAACCAGGGATTCATTCACACATAAATGCTTTTGCAGCTTCCCTAATTTCAGATAATTTCACACACTATAAAGACATGATGTCTTACAAAGCTCCAAATATGAAAATAAGTCAGTAAACTTGAGACTGATTTCAAATCAAATTTCTCTTAAACCTTCATAATAAAATGGATTATTTCGTTGAAATATCATCTGTGAGGCATGGTTTCAGGGTCGACTCCCGCTTATAAGTTTTTACAATGAGATGCAATTATGGTTTTAGACACAAAATGAAAGGCTGTCAGCCATATGTTGTTAAGTAGGAAAAAATACAACCCTAAATTATAAAAAGTTTAATGATATGGTACATGCAAGAAAAAAAAGTGCTGTGATTCTTACATTTACTTTGACTTCTAATTCCTTGCAAACAGTATGAACCCAAAACATCCCATCCTCTTTCTTGTGATCTCAAGTCTGCAACATATTCCCAAAAAAGCTGGGACTGTAAAGCTTTTACCAGTTTATAATGTTGCAAATCCTTCTTACAATACGATCTGGCATCGATGGTACCACCCATGCACATCTTACGGTGTGCTAGAGTACAGGGTTGTCATCATATTTTTCATTTCAAAATTCTGCACACATTCTCCATTGGACATGGTCGACAGGCCAGTCCAGTACTCAAACCACCTTCTTTCTCACCCATGCCTTCTTATGCGCAACATGTGGGTTTGCATTGTCTTGGTGAAAATGCATCAGCATCCCTGAAAAATATGATGTCTTGAAGGCAACATATGTTGCACTAAAATCTTAATGTAGATTTCTGCATTGATGCTGCCATCACAGATGTGTAAGTTACCAAGGGAAAATTAATTGTTTAATGAAATAATTAATTCATTACATTCTTTAACAATATTATGAACTATATAAGGAGATCTATACAAATCCCTTTTAATGTTTCTTTCAGAAACACTGTTTTTTTAGGTGTTTAAGGCCTGGCATACAAAAATGGATGCATATTTACAAATGAAAGGAAAACATGGCATATATTAGATTCATATATCATCCCAACTTCTTATTATCTGGGTTTGTACTAAAGTTATAGACATTTCATGATGACAGAAATTATTGGACAATATGAGTTCAGGTAAACTGAGCTTGATATCTCAGAAATGATCATATTTTTCCGATCTGAACCGAGCAAAAGACCATAAAGATATTAAAGTTTCCATAGGTTCCTTTCCGACACTGATGTACATTGTGGTCGACATTCTTCTATATTTTTGTGCCTGTAAATCACATTCTTCTATATTTTTGTGCCTGTAAATCTGCTGTTAAATGCTGACCATGTGTCAAAGACCCATTAAATCAGCTAGCATGGTTAGCTATAGCAGCATTCTTAAAGCTGACTTAGTTTACCGATACACAGTTCCCCATTTCGTGTGACAGACTTAGTGACTTAGTTGTGTTACCTCTGTTTAGGGCTTGGTTCAACATCATGTGTGCAGTTAGCTTGACGGAGAAAGGCAGAAAAACTCACAGTCGACTTGAGATAGAACTGGTGAGGGTTGGATTGGTGGTGCCAGCCTGTCTGAAAGAGTACTTAGACCCCATTCGGATTCTGCTCTATTTTCCAACCCAGCCAGTCTTAAACCTCTGAAATGCCCTCACTGTCCTCGCATCTCTTCACTTGTCCCTTCCATCCACAGTCAACTGCATGCCAGGGGCAGAACCACACGGGCAAGTCCTGTGAGAACACCATTGTAATTGCGCTGACTTAGAAGAGTCCTGAATTGACCTGCCTGGTTAAAAGAAGCAGGGTAACAGCGTCCTCTTTTTCCACACATGGTCTCCCCTGTCTCCCTTTCCATTCCTCCCCCTCTGGAGTCTGGTCGTCAGAGCCAAGACCGTTCAAAGACATGCCAGGTTGAAGAACTCAGCCGCATGTCAGGCAGCTCCCTCCAACACGCTGTTCCTCCTTTTCTTCTTTCTCTGCCAACCTCCTAACCTCATCATCCCAGAGGCTTTCATGGAAGGTTGCTCTCTTTTGTTTTGCCAGAAGTTGCATCCTAACACTCCTCCATTGCTGTTTTTCTGAAGGTACTGAGGTAGCTGAGGTCTTTCAGATGGATTATTTCACATTTTACCACACTCATAAATCATTTTATGGTCTATCCAAAGGAGAGTGGTACACTCTTTATATGCATTGAAGGCTGGGATGGCCATTTAAAATTTCAGGGAGAACTTTAAGTTGCAATAAGATGCTTTTGTGGCCTATGGCAAGCTCCAAATCATCCATTACTTTATTACGTGTAGTCTTGTGCAACATGTTATTTGTCGTCAGTGGGAGTCTTTCTCAAAACTGATGATGATGATGTCATTATGACTTTGGAGAAAAATCAATCTGAACTTGCATTTGAAACTCAAATATTACTATTAGGTGCTATAACAATGACAATAATTTCAACAATTTAGATAGATAGATAGATAGATAGATAGATAGATAGATAGATAGATAGATAGATAGATAGATAGATAGATAGATAGATAGATAGATAGATAGATAGATAGAACTTTATTAATCCCTTGGGAGGTCTCCGTCAGGGAAATTGTGGTTCCAGCAGCTACAGCACCGACAAAGCAGTAAAGAAAGTAAACACAGTTTGAAATATAGATTCAGATACAGTGAGAATATATCAATAAGAGAGTAAAAAATATTATAAAAATAGAATAAAAAAAATAGTAACAGTATTAAGAATAGTCTTAATATTGTATTGCACACCCAGAGAATAAATTTATGCATCCTGTCCTGCAGTGGACAGACGACTTATCAAGGGTTTACACTGCCCCTCAGTATCTAACAGTCGGAACCCCCTATAATCCCACATAAGACCATGCCAGGTTAAAGCAGAATGAAAAACAATAAATGGAAAATAAATAATAATTTTGTACATCTGCTTAGAATCTGTTTACATTCTGAGTTTTTGCTCATATTTACAGTTACTGTTACCAATCTGTCAAAATCTCATATATGCCGATACTGTTCTTTTTTTAGTTATTATTATTAGGAAGTCATTTTTACCTGATGCACTAGTTTAGACCAATATACTCAAAAATATGCAGGGAGAACACCAGAAAAGTGGGCAGAGAAAGACCCAGACTCCCACCGTCTCACCTCACAGCCTTTCATGTTATTTTTGTTTCACACTGGCACCTATACATTTACATGTGAAGCAAACCAAGCAGACATAAAGACACTGCCTAAAAAAAAAAAGAAAAGAAAAAAGATAACTGTCTGGGAGACAGCATAGAACCAGTGCAGAAAGTGCAATGACTGATGTCAAACACGGGAACAAATGAAGCCAATCAGAACTAATCAGGAATGGCAGCTCAATAAAACAGAGTCTAGCAGACAGAAGGAGTATGTCCCAGTCTGACAAGGATGCAGCTTCATCCTGATTATAGTAGCCGCATGCCATACTGTATACAATCTGTTTCTCTGTTTGTCTCAGCTCAGTGTACAAATGTTTACCTCGGGATGCGGACGGTGAACAATGACTTTCATGGGAAATACAACAACAATGAACAATGTGTTACTGACATTAACTTGGGAAACATTTACATGGTGTTTTGGCTGCAGCTCTTGCAGATGTACTCAGACTGGTTTTCATTTTGTTCTCAGAATACAGAGGTGACCGGGCACATTCAGACTGTTAGAATTAATATTGACTTTCAGGTTTTGCAATCATCAAATCAGTAAACATATACTGCAGCTAATTTAAAATGAGTAAATCTCAGCAACTACAAGATGCATTTGATTAAATCTGGTGTCAAAAAAAAAAATTAACACATAAGATTGCAGAAGTGTATTACCAGACCAGTGAAAATGAAGATGAAACAGAAAAACTCCCCCCCAAAAAAGAAAGAAAAAAGATAATCTGACAAAACATTCCACTTTTTGAGTTCATGTCTCGTTGGATTCATGTAGGAATCCATTCTATAATATTTCACCTTTTATTGAACCAAGATTGACTTTTCTATTGAGTGACTGGGTTATTAGAGAGGTTTTTGAACAAGAGTTTTTAGATGGGCTTTCTCTATTGGCCTTTATGGCACCTTTACTTATACTCATGCCACTGAAGGTTTTTTTGTTGTTGCTATTAATTTCCAGGTATCATATTCATAAGTCACTAAATGTAACTATGTGGAATTGTTGCTGACGTATGTGTGTTTGTACAAGGCCTTATCTCAGGAATGGTGTAACTAATTTACATGAGTGAATCTTCCCAGCAAATTGAACCAATGGGCAGTTCACAATCCATGCCCCTTAAGACGCTATCCAGTTATATTCATTTTCAAGATGATGACCCCGCAGGCCTGCTTTTGTACGCTATCACATGTTAACAGAAACAATCCAGGGGATCAAAAATTATTTTTGAATTGGCACAGAGACTTGGGATTACATGTGATTTATAACGGGTAAACACCTTGGGAAAGACAAAATTAAGAGTTTGGCTCTCGAAGGTTGTTTATTGTTGTTCTTGAACTGCTACATTTGTGAGCTTTTTGTCTCAGGGTGGTCAAACTTGCACCATTGCATTCTGCTGATCTTTAAAATGATAACAGGCTAATGTTTGCAGTATGTAGCAGCTGGTGGCTAGTCTAATTCGGATTTTCTGTGGTACGTTGCATTCTTATCTTTTTACAACGTGTTGACTTACCTGCTCGGTACTGGAATAGGGAAAAACCAGAGTACCACGAAAATGATGTCCACTGGGTGGCAGCACCGGTTGAAACCAGTCATTACCGTTGCATTTGGGCCTTTTTCTGGTCATGAAAACTTCTGCTTTCGAAGCAACTATGACAACGCCCACTGACTCAGGAAGGCGCCAAGGTAGTGCAAATTCCCCCAAATGGGGAAAAAATATTGATGCAAGAATATCTAATGGAATTCCAGACTATGTTCATATCAATTTGGCGCTGAACAGATGAACACAGACTGCGAGATGAGTGGGGATCCTGCCGACTTCTCTCTGGAATAACTGGAGGAAGCCATAGGAGAGAAAGACCACACATCTGCAAAGCCCCGGATGAATGTGAGTTCTGCCTCCTGACACATGATATTCCGTCAGTAGTCAGGTTGTCCCTGTCATGTTTTAAAGACAATCCTTTTTCCTATTTGTTTTGTATGCTGTAGCATGTATTGGCGTGATTAGAAATTAGCTTGAATGATCTGTGTCATCTGCCCCTGATTATGGGCCAGCTCCTTTGGATGAGGTTAATATGTGTACTTTTTCATTTAGTACTTCTAGTTGTATCACTCTATTCAGAATAATTGACTTATCTTTATCCAAGTTTTTAGAAATGTCACAGATTTTGTGTGCATATGTGCCCCTCACATTTATTTTCTCTCCTAAATATATGGTATCCATGAATCAGTCCTAAATTTAACTGGATACCTCAGAGTCACCTTCACAAAGGACAGTGTTCTCATTAATGTCAGTGCCCCTGATGCATCAGAACTGAATGACAACAACAATCCTTCAACATCATGGAGTTTTTACCTGGAAAAAAGCTTCTTCAAAACCAAAAACTGGCAATTTTTTTAAAATTAAAATAAAAAAAATACTTGAAGGCTGATATCCATTGCTATTGTGTTAGCACTGCAGGTAGAATTGATTGAATTCTAACCTGTAACATTGTTGTACACCTTATACAGATGCTTTGTATTTGAATAAAGGACAAAAAAAAAAAAAATCAAATGGGCCTTTTGCAGCTTTTGAGATGCGTAGGGCTTTAGTATGTAGTTAGATTTGTCCGGAGGTGCTTTCAGGCCTAAAGCAATGGTGTAGGGTATTTGTCAGTGTTGTAACATGTGCTTCAATCTGACAATGAAGTATGAAACAGACATTAGAATCGTTATACCAGTATAATACCTTAGTTAATTCCTGCTGTTTAACTTGCTGCATCACTTAGGAAACACCTTAGGTTTTCTCTGGTTATTTCCAGATCAGGTTTAGAGACTAAAACTATTGATGCTGTATCAGGTGATAAAAATCACTTTGGATAATCTGTCTGAAACTGATAGACATCAAACATCCATCACACAAGGGAGCCAATAAAATAAACTGGTCAAATTTGACTTGTTGATAATTAAAGTGCTGATTAATGGATAGAGTTCTTTGGCTGTGTTGTTTTTAAAATGTATTTTCGTCATGCACAGGGGGAATTTTCAGCATGCCTTGCTTGACTGAACAGCAATTACCAAGTAATGTGCCAAGCTTTGTTTCACATTTCAAAATGCAAATGTTGATTTTCTTTTTTTTTGTCAGTGGTTTGTTTTTAAGTTATCTTTTTTTCTTTTTTTTGACTATTAAAAAGTTTTGACCTAACATGAGAGTGCTATTGCATTTCTTTAAATGAGCTGAGTTTCTTGTAGTTAAGTTTGTAACACTTCAAGTGATTTAAAATTAAAGTAAAATAAATAGAGTAAACAAACATCTTCAAATTGAAATAAGTTTTATTGTAGACTGATTGATAGTGGATATTGATATAGGCCAGATTGATACTGGATAAGTTATGGGTAGGCACGCCACGATTCACTCAGCTCACGATACAATTCGAATCACGATTCGAATCATGTACAACACAAAATTAATTTACAGGCAAATGGCAGATTTAAAAAAAAAATTTATTATTTCTTTTAAACGATTCCAGCTTTTTTCTTTTTAACAATACTGTAGTGTTTTCTCTTACGCTCTTTTCAATACAGTAGATTAGAACTAGCAGCAAATGACAAAAAAAATGTATCAGTTCTCTTCTTTTTTTTACAATGTTGTTTTTTTCTTATCCTCTTTATACCTGCATAGCAAATGGCTAGAAAGTGCAAACTGTTTTATCAACTCTCAAATCTGTCAATCCCGTTTTTGTTTTTTTCTTTTTCTTTAACAATAGGCCTACTGCTCTCTTTACAATAAATCAGTACAGTATTCAGATTTTTTTTCCTTAAGTACATAACAAGTCAACTCTACTTTAAGCCAGGCATAAACTTAGGCATTATACAAACATAAACACCAGAAAACTGGTCTTTTCTTTCCAAATCAATACTGCATCAGAGAATGCTTTTTTTTTATTCCTGATGTAGATAAGCCAGGCACAAACTAAGGCATATTTATTTTTGTCGGAACAAAAATTAAATACCAATTTTACCGGAGTACCCGAAGGAAACTCACACAAGCACGAGCAGAACATGCAAACTCCACACAGAAAGGCCCCTGCTGAGGTTCAAACCAGGAAACTTCTTGCTGTGAGGCAACAGTGCTAACCACTAAGCCACCACGCTGCTCTTTTTAAATATCATTTTGGGAAAATAAAAGTATAATGAAGACAATAAGGTTATCCATAAAACAACTTTTTATTGTACAATTACTATAGAAAAAAATCACACAGAGAATAACAACTGTTAACTGCTGTATTGATAAACATTTTAATGATTTCATCTTTTTTAGGAATTATGGTAGCATACTTAAAGTAAGGTACATGTCAGATTTCCATGTTATTCAAGATCAAGGTAAAGTACTATTAAATAAACTTTATTCTCTTCAAATCTGAGACTATGACTCAGTGAGTAGTAACAACCATGTAGTTCAATAACTGCATTCATGATGTCAGTAACTGCATAACTATCAAAGTCGAGTTATATTCGGTTTCAAGAACAGCATTAATAATTCAGTCTGTAAAAAACAAATTCTGGACTGCAACAAAACTTTCTAACCCCTTTGTTTGAGTCAGTCGCATGATCCTCCATTTTACATCAGATCCTGCTCGCATACATTTGCTGTGATGCTCGATTTGCTTACTGTTTACTTAGGTGCGGGCTCCATCTATTGGGGCAGATGTGTAACGACAATAGCACGTGGCACCTCACACGTATCATCGCATATAGGGACGTTGAACAAGAATGTAGGTTAACTCGAGTGGACCCTCTGCTGGCCTGGAGACCACATCGTGATTCATGGCTTAATTAAATCAATTTGAATTGTATTTTGAAAAAATAGATTTAAATCAATTTTTTTTCAAAAATTGCGGCATGCCTAGTTATGGGGTGATAGTTTGCTGCTGATTATTTATTACTCCTTGGATGCTTTCACACTACATGACTCCTGCTGTGCTGTTCAGACCACATGACTTGCTGTCTTGTGATTGGCACCTTTGGTGTTCACAGTAGTTGTGGTGTTCACACTGCGTGAATGATGGACGCAAATTTATACACACTGCACGATGTGACAGCAACTCAGTAACCAAACTGGTTTCCAAAATATCTTTGTCAGTAAAACATGTGAGAGATGGGATGTAGTGACTTGCGAAACATACCTGGTTTTTTGAAAATGCTAAAACTGAGGCCAGTAGCTTCGTAGTGAGTGGCTTCGTAGTGAGAAATGTTGCCACACAGTAAAAAAGATTCCTGGCCTGGATCCTGGCTAGGGTCTTTTGGTGTGGAGCTTGCATGTTCTACCTTTGCTTGTGTCAATTTCATCTGGGTACTTATGCTTCCTACCACAATCCAATAACATGCATGCAAGGATGACTGGTGAATAGAAATTGACCACAACTGTGTGTGGTTGTTTGTCAATGACCAGAAAACCGTCAGGGTAATACTGTGCCTTTTACTTGAAGACAGCTGGAACAGGCTTCAGCAGACCCCTGTGACCCTGAACAGAATGAACCAAGTATAAACGATGGATGATGGATGGTCAGAGGGAAGATATCAGTGGTGCAAGTGGCTTTCACAATGATTTGTTCAGAACATGAATAAAAATGAAAAATAAACATGGGTGAAGGAATGAATTAACACACATAGAGAGCGGGAATTTTCTGTTACAGAGACTTGAAGGTAAAAAAGAAACCTTGAAAACGAATAAGTAGCTGCCTGGTTGTATTGTGGTATGGAGTGCTGTGTCTTTGAAAGCTTATAACATTTCCCCTTTGCTTTGCCCCTCCCTCTGCATGACCTCACCCATGCCTAGTTTCTCTCAGAAATTTAAGGTGTTGAAGAATCATAATAATCCTTAGATGGCTAATGGTTGATCATTTAAAGGTAGGGGAAGGGATTTCAACCAAACACGAAGAGACTTTACTTTCATTGGCTGCCTAATACGTCCATCAAATATCAATGCACTCCCATCCACCCCTCCCTCCCTCCCTGCGGTTCATGTAGTTGTGAATCGTGTGAAGGCGTGGTTTCGAGGGGTGAGCTGAAGAGGAGGAGGCAGAGCCTTTGGGAGGAGGGAGGGAGTGTATATTTTCAAAATCTCACTTGACTTGGATTGCTGGAACCGTTTTTTCAAAGAACACCCACCCCACCTTTAACAACTGTTTCATGCATCAAATTCAGGTTTTGTCATTTTGTCATTTTTTGGCCCTCCAGACCAAAAAATAAAAAATTAATAAAAATCCAGGCAACATCTTTAAATGTTTTTTTTACGTCCATATTTTTTATTTATCTGTGCAGAAAAGCAGAAACAGTGAACCTCTGAGCATTAAAGGACAAAACAGCCTCCTTTCTGAATATAGTTTTAGCCACTGTACAGAAGTGTAAAATACACAACGGTCCCCCCGTTTTCCACTCCTGAGTAAAATTAAAAAGAATTTTTTTAAAACTGCACACTACCCCCTCGCTTGTTTAGAACCTCTCTATTTTCCAAAACAACTGCAATAATAGCATGCTCCACACATGTTGATGACAGATGTCTTGTGTCTCAGTCAAGTTACTGGCAGCACAGTAACTGTACCATTAACCATAGACCTGCGGTGAACTTCCACACGCACACAAACACATTAACACATCACAGTGGTGCAGTTACTCACTCTTAATAAGGCAGCAATGTTTACCTAAGCAGCCACAAAAAGGAAATTACCTCAGTTCTATGTATACCCGTCTTTCTCTGATGTATGCATGCTGCTTGAATATAAAAACACAAATGACTTCAATGCACATATACAAACACATTTTGGTTTAAACAAGAAGTAGCACACTAGCTGAATCACCCGACTGAGCTATGGGCAGTGTGTCAGTTTCACTTTACATTTTACAGTGTGACCTAAGATTTTGTGGCCCGACATCTGGTTTCTTCTTCAGGTTCAGTGTTTCAGTAGCTATAGTTGGAACACCAAAGCTGATATAACGACAAAGCACAGAGTTAAATTCAGCTGCTTCATGTCTGGATTGAAACTGTCTTTTCAATTTTGAACCATGTACTAAAAAAAAAAAACAACAACAAACACACAAGTTTACAACAAGTAATCAAGGATCAAGGTGATGAAGTGAACAGCCAATAAAGAGAAAAGAAATCACAGCTAATGTTTGACCTCATGAACTATTTGGTGTGATATGAGATAACTCATGAAGTCCTTTTTCTATACCTTCTTCATCATGCTCAGGGTTCCAGTGGGCTGGATCCAGTATAAGCATTCGGGCAATATGTGGTACACATCCTGGACACGTCACCAGTCTTCAAATGGAACCAAAACCATAACTCATCTTGTAGTCCTTCAGTGGCTCTTAAGACAGTCTATGTCAGGAAAGCATTATAACGTAGGCTCTAGTGACAGCTCTGCTTTTGTGGAAGGTCCTTAAGCCTGAAATCCACTGTTCAGTCAGTGGTGGGAAATCAACAACAGAGTTGAAAATAAGAATAAAATTAAATTAAATTAAAACAAAAATTAATATTAAAAAAATATATATATATATATCTTATAAACAGAGGAAATCTGCACATTGCCCACTGTCACTCCATGGGCCAAGAGTGAGTGATCAAAGCCAGGTGTCTTGAATGACGTTCTGATCTTTGAGCTTGAGCTCCACCCACAAGCATCCATGGGCCATCTTGGGAATATTAATGGGAAAGCATCACTGAATGTGACTCAAAAGAAGACGTACAAGTACTCTAATTCATGTGGAATCAAACTGTATTGTGTGTTTATTCAAGTCACCAAGAACAACTTCAATCGTATCAAGTTCATTGGGGGTGATTAAGAAAAAACACACATACAAAAAAAAACAAAAAACAAAATGTGAAATGCAGATAGAGATCTGCTGATAGAGATCTGCTAGACACCAAACATGGACCCTGATTATTGGTGTCCAGACTCGACTTACTTCTCTGTAGGTCACTTTTGAAAAAAAGGGAGAAAAATTTAAATGTATTTGTTTTTCTCTAAAAACATTAAAGGAGCACACAATAGTTTTGTTTTTTTCCATGTTTAAATATCAATTTCAATTTCATTTGAAGGAATAAATGATTAATTTTAGGAAGTGTGGTGTAGCTTTCATGCTCTTCTATACTGACGACTGGCAAAAAACATCTAAAGTAACTTTGGACACCCATCTCAGTCGTCTATTAAGACAACTCAGTGTCCCTATACGGCACCATGTGACAAGTCAGCAACAATGAAGCTAGCTCACAGAGCTACAGTAGACAGCAGGGTGACGAGGAGCCTCCAGAAAGTAATGATGGAAGAGAAAACAAGAGACTGACCTAGCCAGAGATCAAACAAGAGCAGGCTTAATGTTGGACTATGTTATAATCTCAACGCCTGTAATAGGACACAATGTTTCAAAAGTTCCTTTTAGTATCATTCATGAACAAACTTATCCAGACAACCGAATGTTTTAAAGGAACAGGAACGACTAGTTTGGTCAAATGAGTCAGTCTTTCATCAGTTCCTTTTGTTCACTGCAGAGTAAAGAGAGCTGCTTTTTCAGCCACTCTGGGTCACTGTTGGGTGTTCATGTTTCAGGTCGGCTTTCGAAGCCAATGAACTGACTGACTCAAAGAACAAAACGAGTGGTGGACCCAGACGGTAGCAGCAACCGATCAGTGACTGATTTGGAGAGAGAATTGAAAGTTTTAGGGATATGTATAACTTCTCTCAGAAAACCTGACCATAGACTTCTTGTGACGTACTGAATATGTGCAATCAATCCTGCCTGACAGGAATCAGTTGTGCTTCTAGAGAAATTGTAGGTGAATGAAAGATTTTTCAAAGACTCTTTTTAGACTTCTTTAGTTATTTTGTGCTGCTTTAAACCAAGTTTTCAAATTGAAAGAATATGCCCTTGATTATAGACAGTGATAAACCCACACACTTGCAGTCAGTGTTAGGTTGAATGACTGCGGCTTGGTTGGACTTGTTTCAGGAAAAGTTTGCAATAAGCTTTAACTGCTTCACAATGTTAACCCATCATGCTGATAGTGAAGTGGGAACAATTTCATTTCTTTAACAGATCACATTGACCACTGACTTTAAAAGCTTCCCTCTGTGTTAATTTGTAATGCCAGCTGGTCTTGATAAAATCACAGTGTATGCCTCGGTGTGAGTGGAAATCTCTCACTGACAATTTAAGTGAGATACAAATTACAAAGGAAGAGTTGATACTAGTGTGCGGGTATTTTCTTAAAGATTGGAAAATGTGTTTACTTTACTTTAGACAATAAATGCTGCGGTCTTTCGTCTTAAAGGTACAGTCCAGCCGAAGGCATCAAACCCACACTCCACTGGTAAAACATCTTGGTAAGGAGTACATCCTGTTTTGCCAACAATCACAGTATTGAGTTGTTCTCTCAACAGGCATTTCTTCTGCTGCAGCCCTGTTAAGTGGTTACACAGTGAGAGGACGATGATGTCTCCCCCGGAGGTGGTAAAGAAGTAAATTGGAAGTGAAGTGAGGGGCTCTGTGTCCACTGTGCAGAGCAGGGCAGGAACAAACCCTGGGGTCTTAGGGGCCTTCGTTAGCAGACTGGCCTACATGTTTTCATTTGCCGGCAAACTGCAGGAGGTCAATTGCTGCTAAATTACTAGCTTTGGCTGGGAAAACAGCATGCAGATAATTAGTTCACTCTGCCTGTCCACACGATTGAGTTTTCTGAAAAACTGTCTAAGAGATGATTCAGGGCTCCAGTGCTGCAATTAGAGCAGCATTAGTCCAGCATTTGCGCTTGCCTGTGTATCTTTGACTGAGGGGCAAGTGCAGAGCATGAGAGAGAAAAGCTGGTCAGTGAAGAGGAACCCATATTTCATTTCAGCTGCTTACACATTCACTTCAGCTTCTGCTCTCATTGTGTTGAGCTCTATTGAAATTAGATACTTTCACCACTTTCACAGACAAAAACCAGAAGTGGCATCTTTTTCATAAAAAAAAGCAAAAGTAGTCCAACAGCGTTCGGCAGAAGTTGGAGTGAAAAAGCTCTCATTGTGAATGACTAAGTAATTCAAAATGGTCACTGGGCTGTTCTGAATAACTGCACCCTAAAGCAAGCTTTTCCCAGACAAAGGAATAATTGTAGGACTGCCAGGCTGAAGATTAAACTTCATGTGTGACAAAAGCAGCTTCACAGTGAGATAGACGTATGCAGAAGGGAAGAGATTGATGTTTCAATGAGAAGATATACATTCCCTACATACCATTCTGTCTACACTCACCTTTATTTGGTTTGCTATTCTAGATAGTTTTTTTTTTTTTTTTTTTTTTTTTAGGCATCAACTAGGCCGAGGTTCCAAGCCAGGTGAGCCAGTAATGAAAGGTGACGTGAAAACGCTGGAGGACATTTGTCAGAGGATACAATTGTCACCTTTAGGCATACTGACAACATCTCTGGCATCAGTCCAAGAAAAGTCTGTGGATATGGCTTGCAAATATGTGTGCATGGACTGTAAATCCAACAGCACAGTTAATGAAGTGTAATGATTAGATTGGGTTGATACATGGGTCTTTTTTTGTTTCTCAGGTGACGGGCAGCCTGTCCAGGTTTTATCCATGAATAACCATGACTGTGACTGGAAATGATCAATATGGCAGAGCTGCACATGAAAAACCAGTATTTTGTCCATTTTCTTTGCTCACCTACACTTGTGAGTCACGGAGTCCTCTGCCTGTATCAGCATGTATTTGATGATAAAGAATCAAACACCCGACACAGATTGAAAGTCAAACATTTTATGAATTGCCTGTTATAACGACAAACATCTGCGTGGTCATCCATCCTTGCCAAGACGTGCATTCAGTCAGGGAAATTGTCCGCACATTTTTTTTTATTTTGCCAAATTCTTATTCTTAGCATATTTTATGTGGATTAGTTCTCCAAGAGTTGAATAAATCTTTAGCCGTAACACATGGTTGCCAGAGGCCTGTGTTTATAGGTAATGATACTCGTTTGATTTTTATATTCTACACAGTCTGCAAACACACTGATTTTATTACACAGTTATTGTCATTATGTGCAGATGCTGCAGAGATGGACTTCTACTGTGCAGCATCATGGCTTTAGGCTTCGCTGCTCTCTTACAACAGTACAGTGGAGACAGTAAAGTTTGGGGTCACGGGGCCGACAATGAACCCTGCAGACCTGTGAGCATTTCACATTGTCCTCGGTCTTCCCTCTGTGTTTCCTAAGCAACCTGAGGAATTCAAAGCCTAAGAGGCTCCTAGGCTTTGACCTCATTATGGAGCTTTGCAGTGGTTCATGCAGCACAGAGACAGTTCTATTCCATTTCTCTCCAGTCATGCATGACTTCAGTCTGTCCCACGCAATTAGCGCACCTTATACCTGTGGGAGTGTTTATTCATTCCATGTGCTCTATACTCGCCGCATCTGTCTTTCAGTTTCAGGCTTTTTCAGCTCTGCCTCTTATCTCACTCACCTCTATCTTGTTGATCTCAGTAACAAATGCCCTAATCTTGATCTGAGTATCTGTCCATCTGACTTTCTACTTTCTGAACAAGCATTCATGCTTATTTTAAACTTGATGGATGTGTGGATGTGAATGCGGTGCAATGTGTGAAGTGGTTTTGATAAAACGCGGTTTCATCTTTTTCTTCTGTCATGGGGGTTTGGTTTATGCTAGAGCCTAATCAATATTGGCACTGTGAGGCTTCTGTGAAGTAACTAACATGCCAACAGAGGCTGTATCCCTGCCAAAGCCAGCTACTAATAGGTCAGGAGTGGAAAATGAGAAGATGACTACTCGTTCAACTTATCTTACAACTTTAACTCTAACCCTGACTTGAATGGTTAGTAGCACAGCATGACAAGGAGCCTGGAGACCAAAAACCAAAGCCAGGACTCTAATCACCATCTTTTTCAAATCAGCCACCTCTATATTTGGAGTGTGTCCGTTTTGAAAACATACAAAAAAATACACTGAAATGTTTCAGTATGAAACTTTTTTTTCTTTTATATCTTTAAAAAACAACTGATATTATTTATTCTTTCTGCATATATTGTTAAATTGCTAACATTTCCATAAAATGCAAAATATTTTTTTGTGGACACCTTCTATTGAAAGTCAGATGCAGAAATATCAATAAATACAAAAATGTTAATTTAGTCAAATCCAGTAAATTTGTACTGTCTATGATTTCTTTCATAGTTTTTTCTTCAGGAGAGTTGGGTTTTGTCAAGCAAATTATTCAAAGAAACTAAATTAAAGTTAGATAATTTTACATGATGGTCAATGGAAACTGACTCACGTTTGGAGCCAGCCCCTAATGGTCGTTTAAAGAACTGCACATTTTGGCGCTTCCAGGTTGGACTCAAAAACACAAAACTGCAGGTTTCCCCGTGGTTACAACTCTATGTGGCCACGCCCACTGAACCATATTAAACAAATTAAATTACTCAAAAGCTATTGTTAACCTTTGATTTATTTTATTTTGATAAGAAAAAGGTAGCTGGTCAAACCAAAGAGGAATCTCAAGAATATGTTGTTTTAATAAATGAAGCTGCTTTTCTTCTGTAATTTTTACCAATTTAGATTAAATTAAAAGGCTTAAACACAAGCATTACACTAACAGCCAGTGATTGCTTTGGATCCTTTTAAGCCCAGTGAGAGACTCATTATTTTCTCAATGTTTGTCTAAGACCGGACACAAATGTTGACCCTTGAAATCGAATAGATAATCGCTGCGTGACCAGGTGGTGGAAACAACACCTGGTGGTGGAAGCAACGGACTCCGAAAGAAAACCTGTTCTCTCCAGTTGTCTACAGTACATAAACCTCAGGATAAACAGCAAAGTAATATTTTCATGGTGGACACAAGGTGTTTTGTATGTGTTAAGATAGAGAATCAAACACAGTTAACTGCTACACATCCACCACGCCACGAGCAAACTGTCACAGCTTTAATTTCAAAACTAACCTTTAACTATGCTGCACACATGGAGAAACAAGTCAACAGACCAAAGCAAACACGCTAGCACACACAAATGGCTCGCTTGTTTGTTCAAAGTGTGTACATATTGTGGGGATTTGAGTATGTTTGCGACTGAGGTGCGTGAACATATAGAGCACCCATATAGTTATTGTTTAATCTTGCCTTGTTTCGGTATCTGCATCATACAGGCCTCTTGTGTCTCCACAGCAACAAATCAGGGTGTGTGTGTATTCTCCCAAAATGACCTTTGTTGAGAAGACCACACCCCCAAGCAAGGTTCTTCAGTAAGGACACACACAAAATCACTTTAACCCTGGATTTGAATACATGATGCCCACACACTGCTGCAAGTCTTTTATTATTATTATTATTATTATTACTATTATTATTATTATTATTATTATTACTATTATTAATATTATAATCTCACTATCTGTGTTCAGAAAATTATTTAAATGCTTCTCACCGCTGTGATAGAGTGGCAACCTGTCCAGATCGGACCGCATCTCTTGCCTGAAGACAGCTTTGACTCTTCATGACCCTGAACACCATAAATGGTTTATAGTAAATTAATGCATGGAAATGCATGTCAGCTGTAATTTTTTGAAATAAATAAAATCAACTGAGAATCACTCAAAGAGTGGAGCTGTATGCTCTGTGAACACTTTGAGACAAAAACTCAGAAATAGAAGTTTCTTCCAGTCTGCAGGACACAATTACTTTCATTCTCACTGTGAAAATCTGTGGGACATTATTGGCCAAATCTCCTTACTTTTGGGATTGGCTTTCAGTTAATCCACCTATTGTTATTCATTAGGCCTGTCTAATGCCGTAGCTTCATCTGCGACCTTTGACTCTTCTGTCGAGATAGATTAGCTCATCGACTCTGATTAGGACATCATCTGCCCCACCTCAGGGGTCAAGTTCATCATCCACCATCCGAATTACAGATTTACCTTGCTTAATTGGATGTGTTCGGTTGAGGGAAAAAGGGTCAGCAGAAGATGGATTAAGAGTCAATATTCAAATAAGTCAACAAAATGTCATTAAATTATGGGACATTTTTGAAAGACTCAGAGCCAGTCAACATAGTGCTCCATATTTCAGAAATAATTTGCAGAGAGGGTGAGGATAACATTACAGCTCACAATAAGTCCCCACAGAGGACTGCAGGGACTAAATGAGCGTCATTGTAAAACATTTCCTGAGACCAATCATCAAAATAATTGAACCTTTCATCCAAAAGCTTCACCCTGGTTCTCTCATCTATTTCCAATTCCAGTTGCAAAGGCTTCCTTTATCTCGCTGGTAGACGTGAGTGGTGGCCATAACTCATGTAGATGGAGTGAGAAGGGAAAAAAGAGGAAAAGAGAGGGGGGGGTCTATCTCACGTATGAACAGTAAAGTGAAATATACACCTGACGTTCAGAGAGGGGCATTTCTTTTTTTTCTGAATCTAGTGGGCAGAAATGGAATTTATAATGAGGCTATATTTAGGGCCTGATAACATGACTTTCCTGAGTAATGAAATAGCGAAGGTGGAGATTCATTACCTGCCGCATTATGATTTAATCAAACTGCATGGAATTATATTCATTTTTCTCTGGTAAATGGGCTCCTTCATTTGTGGCCTTTTCCCCCTCCTGCATGCTTGAGGTCAGTGGTGTTACTTGGAAAATCTTGCACCAATGAGTAAAGGTCTGCACCAAGAACAAGAATCTTCTAAGAGGATTTAATTTTTTGAAAAATGCTGTTCAAGCTGTGCCAGGCTTTCATTAAAAAGGAAACATTAGCCTTTTAGCATGTGAGCTTGTTGCTTGCTATAATTAAATTCATAGTAATTAAATGATGATCAATGAAAATGATAAATAAGACTCTGTCATGGTGCGTGTTGATCTAATGGTCAGTGCGCACATTGCATGCTGTGATTGTAATTTCCACAGTTTGATTCCCCCCTGGGCCTTTTATAAATCTCAAACCTTTCCTCCTTGCTATACTGTTGACTGTTGTGTGATGGCAGAAATGCCACAAAAATCAGTAAGACGACTTATAGAAAGCTCTTTACCTCAGTTCTAATCACCATCAAGCATTTCAGGCAACACAGCCTCATTTCCAGAAAGATATGTGGCCAGTTTACACATAAAAACCTGAAATAATCCATCCATCCATCCATAATCTATTCCTGCTTGGTGCTGTGCAGGGTCACAGGGGTCGTTGGGTGAAAGGCAGGGGTGCACCCAGAACAGGTCACCAGTCCATTACAGGGTCACTTGAAATATATATATATATATATATATTTTCTTTTTTTCTTTTAATTCTTTAAAAATTTTTGATTGGCAACTGAAAATGGATAGAACGAATGATACACAGATTGATAAAGTTAGAGAACATTTTAAAGTTCTCCCAGATGGCTGATTCGACAGAAACAAGGTTATTTGTAACCACTGACAAGTTGAAATTCCCGTTAAAAGTTTTCTGCTGTTACCTCAGAAATGACCTGTTTTAATGTTATGATTGTGGCTCAGGATTCTGTTGATAGACTTTTTTTAATTTTTCATTTAAAAAAAAGGATAACATTAATGCCCTGGCAGTGGCAATAAGCTTTATTTTATTTTTACATTTTTTAAAGATGAGATTTACACTAAATATGTGTTACTGACAAGTGCTGTATGGTATCAAGTAAAGGTGTTTTGCACAACAAATGTTATGGCACTTTAGTTTGTATAGCAGCAGAACACCTTACACTACTTTTGAATTCATGATTTGATTTTGCGTATACAATGTGATTAAACGTGATTAATCGGGGAAATAATGAGATTAATTGCTATATATATATATATATATATATATATATATATATATATATATATATATATATATATAGCAATTAATCTCATTATTTCCCCGATATATATATATATATATATATATATATATCTATATATATATATATATATATATATGCAACGATTAACATTTTTAATCACAAAATGCAGAGAGGCTGGGCAACGATTATTTTTTAAATTCATACACATGGTGTTGACATGCCTTATTTTCTGGAAGAGGGGCTGGTATTTCATTCTTTTTCTTTTACTAACCATAACCATTTACGGACACTTTACTTTACTGCTATGAAGATTCAAGTTGTGAACTTTCTTAAATACAAAACAAAGAAAAAAAAAGGTTCTCAAGTCCAGTTTAGTGTGTCAGGATCATTTGAATTATTCTCATGTTCACCAGGTGATGGAAGCAGCAATCAATGATGTTGTCAAATGCTACATGTCTAAATATTGAGTTGTCTTAAGCCAAAACTATTATCCATATGTACCAATACAGTAAAGTGCAAATGTTGGACTCAAATGGTTTATGGTTCTACGTAGTAAGTTCACACGTAGCCTACATACAGGATCCACATCGTTGCAGTTGTTGGATGTGCTCAATAATTACACCACCAATCACTAGGTGGCGGTGTGGGTTCTTTTCTGCAGTGCTGTAGCTAACAGTACTGAGCTGGCAGTGCTGTTCCCTACCATGCGAGAGGTCCCGGGTCCGAAACTTGTGCTAAACCCTGAACAGGGAGCAGCAGAATTTGAAGCTTTTTACTTAATGTAGCTCAGACATGGCAATGGAGCAAATAAAGCATATCATATATGAGTTGGTGTTGATGGATGTTGTCCAGCAGTAAATATTACAGACACTGCAGCAATCTATCTTTCCACTTTGAAAACAATGAAGAAAAAGTACAAGCAGGAAATATCCATCCTCTCTGTCCTATCTCCCTCCTCTTTTCTTCCCTTACTTGACTGGCCTTTAAGGCCAGTCAGCCTTTTAAAGTTTAACTGAATTGAAGTGAAATAATTAAGAAAAATAGCAAGCAGACCCATCAATTGTGTTGCAGTCTATGTCGATCAACACATAGCAACATTCCTGGGGAGATGCCAAAGCATGAGGTTACAGCGTAGGATTCCCCACAACAGCGTAGGGGAGAGTGGGGTAATGTGAGACGGTCTTTACGGTCTTTTACTCCCTGCCCTCTAAGCAAGCTAAATTGATGTGTCTATAAAATTAACACATTTTTCTTTAATTTAGGATGTTTCCTAAAGACGGAAACGATCAGAATGTTTGCTGGACTAAAGACGGTGAAAATGGGATCGTTTTTATAAAAAGAGGTCAAGTGTCTCAGTTTACCCCAGCTATGGGGTAAAATGAGACAAAGCCAAGATTTCAAGGGGGTAAAGCGAGCCAGCATGGGGTAAAGCGAGCCACCCTGGGGTAAAGTGATCTCCTTATTTTTTCCACCACTCTGAGGTGACTGAACAAACACAAATAATGCAAATTATCATTCAAAAAAAGTTTTATTCAACTTAGAGAAAATAACCACTTCCACAGTAGGGGAAACTCAGATTATATCCACTCACGTCCTCGGGATTAGCTCGGATTTTTAGCCCTTCCTTTGCATTTTCTCATCAGTCTATTACGTGTCTTTTCAAAAGCTCTGGATCAGCTCATCCTTTTCTGCCCTCTTTTGCACTTCCTCTGCAGCCTGCTACATCTTTCTTCAAAAGCCCTTTCAAGTGCCTGCATCTCAGGAGTGTCGGTGAGGATAGCGGTCTTCACGTGCCTCCATCTGGTTTGTTTTCTGGGGGTGAACTTTGGAAGCACGATGATTTCCTGTGGAGGGACATATCCAGGCTGGTTAGTTAAAGGTCCTGGATCCATGTCAGCTGGCGCGCAAGCGGGCGAATTCGTACAGGAGGCTGCGTTATCTGCAGCAGGAGGAGGGTCATCTTCAGGCAGATCATCTGAAGGGTGCAGGCCTTCAATAACTTCTCCCGGAGGTGGAGCATCTCCGGTGGCAGGCTGTAGTTCAGGGTTTTGCCGGTCTGACGGAATGGATGGTGCAAACGCTTCATCTGGGAAAATGTCACGATTGTATTGGAAAATCCCAGTGGACCAAACCCAGAAGTCAGTTTTGGTGGTGTCACGGTTGTCATGAAGGCTTGACTCACAAGTCCTGCAACCTGATAGATGGTGACTGTTTTGCCAGGATTCGATCGCATCCACCCATCGAGAGCTCGGCTGTATTGGGCTTTGAACGGACCGTACACGGCCACATCCAGAGGCTGCATGCGAAGGGATGTGTGAGGTGGGAGAGTGAGCATAACGGTACCATTGCTCCTGGCGAGTTCTACTGTCCTGAGTGATATGTGAGCTTTAAGATTGTCCATGATGAGAAGCATGGGGTGGTCAGGTGAACAGTAAGTGTGGTTTATCAGGTGACTGAGAAACTCGGCCCAGGTATCTTCATTCATCCATCCTGTTCTGGTGGATGTACCTTTTGCTCCTGCAGGTGCATTGATCATGAAGCAGACTTTAAACTTTACTCTGGGAAAGACCAGCATTGGTGGTGCAGCGTCCCCAGCAGCATTCACAGCACAGACCAGGGTTACCAGCTCCCCTCTCTCGGTCGATGTGATGGAACCAACTTGCCTTTTCCCTCTTTGTGTCACCACCTGAAACAGACAGAAAGTTCAGAATTAATGGCATGTTTGATCTGTAGGTTACATACAGAGCTCCAGCAGTGTCCTGAAGGTGGATGAGAGGCTGCTGGCACCATTCTCGGCCTTGCTCGCTCGGAAGTCCCGCCCAGCCTGTTTATTACATTATTACAAGCTACGCATGTCAGCCTTGTGTGTGCGCGTTTATCTCACCTGGTGAGGCCTTTGTACCGTATGGAGACCTGTTTCGTCCACATTAAAAACCATGTGTGGGGGGAATTTATGCCTGTTAAAGATAAGGAGAAAGGGAATCTAAACTACTTAACCCTTAGATGCATAAGTGGGGTCAAAAAATGACCCCATGTATTGTTATTCTTCAAAATCTTTAAAATTAAAAGTTGTAATATTTTTATATTCCAGGTATTCCTCATAAAACATGTTTGTGACATAAGACCATTTGTATTTTTATTCATTTTTTCATTCATTTTAAGAAATTTCAGTTTTTGTATCACTACCCCACTATTCTATCAGCGGGGTCAAAATTGACCCCAAGCATTTCCTGTGGAATCTTCTTTGAACTTCTATGAAATTCTATGATGACAAGAGGACCAGAGCCTACTGACTGGAAACAGACCACATGGCAGCTTTCCGCTACATATGGGACCTGATCCTGGTCAACTGCAGGCAGAAATTCATCCCCAGTGATTGTGTTACAGTAGATGAACAACTTGTGCCATTCAGAGGGAGGACCAAGTTTCTGCAGTATATGCCGGGCAAGCCTGCCAAGTACGGCATTAAGAGCTTCTGGGTTTGTGATGCATGCAGCCCATATACAATTGATGGGATCGTGTACACACGGAGACAACCAGGGGAAGACATCCAGAAGAATCTGGGGGAAAACACTGTCCATCGGTTGTGAAGTGGATTCAGACACACAGGTAGTAACGTTACCATTGACAACTTCTTCACCAGTGTGCGTCTTGCAGAGCATCTCCTGGAGAAGGGTCTGACTATTGTGGGAACTTTGCGACAGAACAAGCCAGATATTCCTCCAATCATGAAGGCTTCCAGGTCCAGGGAGGTCCACAGTACTGAATTTGGGTTCAATGGCAGCATGACCATGATCAGCTATGTGAAAAAAAAGGGAATGGCTCTTCTGCTCCTTAGCACAATGCACCACAGCAAGATGGTGGATGAAAACAGCCAAAAGAAAAAGCCAGAGGTGATCTTCTTCTACAACCAGACCAAAGGAGGAGTAGATACTGTGAACCAGATGGTTGGCAACTACACCTGCGAGCGCCAGACACAGAGGTGGCCCATGGTGCTTTGGTACAACATGATTAACGTCACCACTCTGACTGCCAACTCATTTTTCAGGGCTTAGCACCCTGAATTTTATACAGGTATCACCAATGGACGATGACACTTCCTCACAGAGCTCTCAGAGGAGCTTCTGACTCCTCGTATGAAAAGTCGACTGGACGGTAACCTGAACCCACCAACCTACATCCCTGAAGCAATGGGAAGGTGTGGAGTGACAAAAACTGCTGCGATCCAGCCACAGGAGAGAAACACACAGGGCCAGCAGAAGAGAAGGAAGTGCCAGTTGTGTGTCGAAGAAACAAGGAACGCAAAGCCACCAATTGCTGTTGGAAATGCAGTACCCCTGTGTGCAATGGTCACAGCCAGAAGCAAGTACAGTGTTATGGTCCTCAGACCTATTGAATGTTCTCTGTTCGTCCTCCATATAATCAGGCAGAAGGACACAAACATGTTTTGATACCTGATTTGTTGATTGTTATGTGGTCAAATGCAAATAAAAAGTGAAAAATGAACATGACAAAAATGAAATTACTTTTTTGTTGAACAAAATATATAATCTCTAACCAAAATTAAAGAAATGTCTTAAGTTTTTTGAAACGGATTGATTTTAATTGGGGTCATTTTTGACCCCACTCATGGAAGAGTGTAGGTATTGGTAGGTCATGCATCCAAGGGTTAATTTTAGAGAATAAAACACATGCATTGGAACAATCAATTCCCCCACCTGTCCATGACTACTGCCAGATTATCAAAGAACTCCCCAACAGTCATTCTATTGAAGGCAGTGGCCCTTCAGAGGGATGTGGCTTCTGGAGTTCGGACAGAAAGCCGGTGACGTGCTAGAAAGGTGCGGAACCACTCTTGACCTGCAGACTGCATCTCCTTCCAATTGGCAGGCATGGGGACATGGTTCTTGTCTGCATACTCAAAGGCCAGTGTGCGGCACTTAGCTGGAGAGAGACCATAGGACTGTTCAGCAAGTACTTTCAGGTGTTTGGCGAGTTCCTCCTCCATCTCATCTGTGAAAATTCTCTTTGCCATGGCTACTGAGTCCCAGCCCACAGTACCACAGTCCAGGCCCAGCTGGTTCTTTGTTATAAATCTAAGGAGGCTCGATTTGTCAATATTTCGATCCTTTGAAACACATCTTAAGGGCCTCTTTTTCTCCATGACCTCAGTGGCTGCACTTTCCATCCGTTCAATGGAGGGTCAGGCCCAGGTTGTCTTCCTGTTGTATTTCCTTGGCATGATGGATTTTTCATACTGTTTAAGACACAAAAAAACAAAGCTTATTTTTTTGTCTAACTTTACCTCCAGGGGAAAGTGAAGCAGTGTCTTACTTTGCCCCATGGCAGTTGTCTCACTTTAACCCTCCACCACTTTTTATTAAAACAACTTCTCTGCAGAATTCAGGCCAATCTTTGGCCCGCAGCACCGCATCATTTTAAAAGGTGATAGTTTGACAACATACAGGATATAAGTTTGTCCGCTTGAATCAATTACTTCTAGCACCAGAGTTAATTATGGTGAAAAACCAAAAAAATTACTTTTACATCCCAAAAATTTATTTTTTGTACAAAACACACATGCTTACCACAGCACAGCAGAGTCAGGCTCTTCCTGGCCACGGTGAAAAGGATGAGCCTTGATAATCAGCCGCTCAAATGACCACAGCTGCATCCTGTTTCTTAGATACACGGGGTGTCTCACATAACCCACTGTCTCACAATACCCCATTCTCCCCTATATATATATATTGTCGTCGGTAAGCATAAACAATGCATTACGTTCAAAATGGATTCATGAACAGCCTCATATAATGGAGAACCTGTTCATAAGTGAAGGACTTACTGTGTTTGATGTCATAAACTTGAATGGGAATTTAATTTTCTAAAATAACCAAGCCCTAACCCTAACTCTAAAAAACATCAGTAGTTACAGGACTCGCAGCAGGTTGAAAGAGTTCAAATTTAAAAGAAAGAGATGAACAATTTCTTGCCAGAGTTGAGCATAACATTCCTATGGGACAAAGTGGGTGTACAACCATGTGTCTCTGAAGTAAAAAAAAAAAAAAAAAAAAGACAGGATTCTTGCTAAGCAACACCACAAGCCATGTCTCTAGATTTTGGCAGTTCAGTTGACCATTGACTTTTGTTGACTCGATTATGAAATAACTTAATCAGAAAATAGAATTTTGTAGTTTTAATAAAGACTTACAATATTTCTGACAATATTTCTGAATTATCTCTATGGTAATTATGCGTTCATGCTCTCTTAATTTTACAGTATTATTTGTAAGGAGGTGACGGTAGTTTCACTGGGCTCAGTAAGCAGAAATGTGCTAAAAATGACCAGATCCCAACAATATTCCTTGTAACAAATGGTTAAATATTTCCAAGTGAGTAATTGCTTGGCTTCATATCCATATGTTATTGAGAAGCTGAATGTTTATACAAGGAAAAAAATCTACGTGCATATGAATCTTAAAAAGCATATAATTATGGTCTCTGAGCAGTTACAAAAGATAAAGTGACAGGGGATCAGATTTTTGCATTTTGAGACACAAAGTTTGAACTGGAGGGGCTTTCGAGGCCCCCCTCTGCCCTTTAATTGGCCAGGATCCAAAATCTTCTCCTGCTCTTGGAAGAAGGTCTGTGATCCTCTTGGGATAATGAAAAATTTACATCCATCTTTTTGGAAGTTGAGTTAACTGCCTTGTCATCTCTGTTTGGGAGTCTGGCTCTGCTAAACAATCTAGGATGAGCTTTGCTTACTGGCCTTTAGTTGAGCATGGACCTCAGTGATGTCGTCCAGAAACCTGTCTATATGGCAACTTATTTTCCTGGCAACAACATATAAAATGTCTAAAGTTAAACAATTTATATGTTATCTGCCATTGCTGTATTCCAAATTCTCGTAGTGGACAAAGATCTCCTGTTGTCAGACATCGTCATATGTGCAAATGTCTGGTTTGTTTTAAATCATTTACACAGACATACGTGAGATATGTGTAGACGTGAACATTTATCTACCAAGTCAGTAGCTCCTTGAACAGGTCAGCAGGGCATATGGACGGAAATAGCCGGAAAATGGGTCTCACCTGTGAATGTAATTCTCATTTGGCACTCAAACTCTTTTGGGTCTTTGCAGACCTGCACCTTTCTGCACCATGGCTTTCTCCAGTTATTCCAGGAAAAGGAGACAACATCACCACTCATGCTGCTGTCAGTAATGATCTGTTTCTTGCATAAAATGACAGGAACATAGCCTGGAGTTCCTGGCTCTTGTAAGGTTCAGCACGTCAACATTCATCCCTGTTTTGTCCTTATTCTCAGGCTAAATCAGTATTTTCCAACTCAGTGGGAGTTAAGTAATGTCACATTAAAAAACAGACGTTTTTGTGTCTTCCAAAAGCCCCAAATGCAGTGTTTACAACTGGTGCTGTCACCAAGTAGATACATTTTTTCTTAGGAAGTCCCTATTTTAACCATCTCTCTTTTGACTTTTAGTCAATCCCCTGCTTCTTTTGATAACAAAGGACAATATTTGAGAAGAATCACTCTGAGTTTGTAGGCTGTTCTGTAACAGAAACTTGTTAATTTGGGGAAATGTAGGATGGAGTTGCCATTTTTATATTAGCTAAATTACAGATTTAGTTAAATGCAAACGAATTCTGTCTGCTGATAAACATGTATTTATGTATTGGAAGTTGAAGAATGGACTCTATTTTGCTTTTTTAAGGGGAAAAAATGAGCTCACATCAAATATGAAAGTTCTGTTTTATAATGTTTTTAAATCTTCTTCCTTTCCTTTCGGCTTTTCCCCTCAGGGGTCGCCACAGCGAATCATCCGCATCTATCTTACTTTGTCCTTTGCATCCTCTTCTCTAACACCAGCTAACTTCATGTCTTCTTTCACTACATCCATAAATCTCCTCCCTGGTCTTCCTCTAGGTCTCCTGCCTGGTAGTTCCAACCTCATCATCCTTCTACATATATATTCACTATCCCTCCTCTGTACATGTCCAAACTCAAAATCTCAGTCTGGCCGCTCTGACTTTCTCTTCAAAACATCTAACATGCGCTGTCCCTCTCATGTACTCATTCTTGATCCTATCTAACCATTTTTCTTTTCCTTTCCTTTGTCTTTTCCTCAGTGCCAGACTCTCTAAACCATACAGCATTGTAGGTCTCACCGCTGTCTTGTACACCTTTTCTTTTATTCTTCCTGAAACCCTTATCACACACATCACACCTGACACTTTTCTCCATCCATTCCAGCCTGCTTGCACAAGCTTCTTCACTTCTTCACCTCTTCCACACTCGCTGTTGCTCTGAACTGTTGACCCCAAGTACTTAAAATCCTACACCTTCTCTACCTCTGCTCCTTGTAGCTTCACTGTTCTACATGGGTCTCTCTCATTGACACAGATGTATTCTGTTTGGCTGCAGCTAAGCTTCATTTCTCTCCTTTCTTTCTAGGGCATACCTCCACCTCACTAGATTTTCCTCCACCTGATCCCTGCTCTCACCACAGATCAGAACGTCATCTCAAATATCAGAGTCCATGGACATTCCTGTCTAACCTCATATGTCAGTCTGTCCTTCACCACAGCAAAGAAAAAGGGGCTCAGCGCTGATCCTTGATGCAGTCCCACCTCCACCTTGAACTCTTCTGTCCACACCTACAGAACACATCACCATTGTCCTACAGCTCTCATACATGTCCTGCATCGCTCTAACATACTTCTCTGCTACTCCAGACTTCCTCATACAATACCATACAGTTGAAGCCAGAAGTTTACATACACTGTGCATAACACACACGCCTCATTTTTTTGTCTCACTGTCTAAAGCCAAATCAGACTAAACCTCTCCTGTTTCATGTCAGTCAGGATTACCAAAATTACTTCTGGAGACATGTCCTGTGGTCTGATGAAACTAAAGTGGAGATGTTTGGACCACAATGACCAACGTTACATCTGGAGGAAAAAGGAGGAAGCTTGTAGACCTGAGAACGCCATACCAACTGTGAAGCATGGAGGTGGCAGCATCATGTTGTGGGGTTTGTTTTTGCTGCAGCAGGAACTGGAGCTCTTCATAAAACAGACGGCATAATGAAGAAAGAACATTACATGAAAATATTAAGGGAACATCTCAAGACATCAGCCAGGAAGCTAAAACCTGGGCGCAAATGGGTCTTCCAAATGGACAATAATAATAATAAGCATACTGCCACTGCCAAATGGGTCAAAAAAGTGGCTTGAGGATAAGAAAGTCAATGTCTTGGAGTGGCCAACACAAAGCCCTGATCTGAATCCCATCGAATATTTGTGTGCAGATCTGAAAAGGCGTGTGCAAGCAAGGCGACCGACAAACCTGACTCAGTTACACTAGTTCTGTCAGAAAGAACAAACCAGAATTCCAGCAGCATTCAGTCAGAAGCTTGTGGAATGTTACCCAAAACGTTTGACCCAAGTCATCCAGTTCAAAGGAAATGCTACTCGATACTAAGGAAATATTTGTAAACGTTTGACCTAGAAGAAAATATCATAAAATAATCTAAGAAATTCTCTATCTCATTACTGTGGCATTTAACAAAATGAAATAATTTTGGTAATCCTGACTGACCTGAAACAGGAGAGGTTTAGTTGGATTTGACTTCAGACAGTGAGAAAAAAAAATTAAATGTGTGTTTTTGCACAGTTTATGTAAACCTCTGGCTTTAACTGTAGCTCCTCCCTTGGAACCCTGTCGTATGCTTTTTCAAGGTCTACAAAGACACAACGCACCTCCCTCTGACCTTCTCTTTACTTCTCTATCAGCATCCTCAAAGTAAATATTGCATATGTAGTACTCTTCTTTGGCATGAAACCATACTGCTGTTTACAGTTTATTTATTTCAATTTCAAGTTTATTTGTTCAGGGACAATGCACATTGATGAACATTTCTGTAAATGTGCCAGTTTATAGCTGATTAGCTAATTTGCAACTGTAGTCCCTGGGCAGATGTTAATTGCCAGTGAAAGAAATTCCAAGTGAGAGGAATGATCACTTAACTAACATACATGTCTTTTGGACTGTGGGAGGAAACCGGAGTACCCGGAGAAACCCACGCACGGGGAGAACATGCAAACTCCACACAGAAAGGCCCCTGCCGAGGTTCGAACCAGGAACCTTCTAGCTGTGAGGCAACAGTGCTAACCACTAAGCCACGTGTACGGAGTACACCGGAGGTGTACGGAGTACAGAGGCTCACTTCTGCCCTCAGTCTAGCACCCACTACTCTTTCCCATAACTTAATTGTGTGGCTCATTAACTTTATTCCTCTGTAGTTGCCACAACTCTGCACGTCTCCTCTGTCGTTTAAAATTGGCACCAGCACACTTCTCCTCTGTTCCTCACTCTCACTCTCCAAGATCTTCTGAATGTCCAAGTCAAAAACTATGCTGCTGCCCAGACACTTTCATATCTCCACAGGTATATCATCAGGACCAACTGTCTTCCCACTTTTCACCCTCTTTAATGCCCTCCTCACTTCACTTCAGCCTTACTAGTTTTTTTGCCACATCTTGGTCCACAACAGTCACACCTCTTCTATTCTTAATTCTCTTTTTACTTAAGTTACTTTATTAAGTCTTGAAAGTGATGAAATGCATTGTGTTTCTTTCTTGATCACCTGTAAAATGGACCAAACTTTGTCCTTGAATCATCTGAGTTATTCAGTAACTCCCAGACCCATATGTGTTTTTTCCGTGTGCCAAGTAAAATCATCTGCTCAAGGAGATTGTTTGTTAATACCTCCGACCCTGTTATGCTTGCTGTCACTTCTATACCTCATTGAGATGCACACTTTGCAAGGTAAACAGTGTTCTAAAGGATCCTAAATGAGGTAATCCAGCTGAGGCCTCCTCCTCTTGCCGCAGGCAGCGTTTTGAATGCGAGAACTGTTACACACCCTCTTTTATGTTAATCTGCAAAATGAGAACCACATGTCTGGCAGAAAGAGCTATAGAGTGCTCTCACAGACTGCTCTTTCACAGTGAGGATGCTGTCGGACCTGACAGGGACACCAGCAGACATACTGAACGGCTGAGAAATAGAATCTCCTTATGATTTTAGGAGTTCTTGGAAGAGTAGATAAAATCATTTCATAAAGCTGACATTTGGCCATATTAATTACACAGGATATGCGCCTTTAAAGATATTACACATAAGTAAGAACTGCCCGGGTGTTATCTCTTTCTGATTGTAACAAATTAACTGTCATCCTCCAGTACAGTATTGGCCCCGAATATAGGACAACTCTGATTATAAGACGATGCCTACTTTTCAAATATCCTTATGGGAAAATGAAAATATGATGAAGACAATAAGGTTATTCATAAAAAAAAAAAATATTGTACAATTACTCACAAAGAGATAACTTTCTGCTGTATTGTTAAACATTTTAATGATTTCATCTTTTTTAGGAAGTATGGTACCATATTCAAGGTAAGGTGTCAGGTTTCCATGTTATTTAAGATCAAGGTATAGTACTATTTAATAAACTCTATTCTCTTAAAATATGAGTCTATGACTCACTGAATAAGCAGTCATTCGGGAGGGACTCAGACTAGAGCCGCTGCTCCTTCACTTCGAGAGGAGCCAGTTGAGGTGGTTTGGGCATCTGGTTAAGATGTCCCCTGGACACCTCCCCGGAGAGGTGTTTCAGGCATGTCCAACTAGGAGAAGGCCACGGGACAGACCCAGGACACGCTGGAGAGATTATAGCCCTGATCGTACACCTTCCCGCTAGCCGCTACCTGCTTCCCGCTACCTGCAAATTGCGGGTTTAGGAACCTCCGCTAACCGCTATGCAATCTTCCGCTTCCCTAAAGCCGCTATCCGCTTTGCCGACTCCCTTATTCACATTGTAGGTGTGCCAATGGGCGTGTCTTTTGCGCTTTCCGCAAACACAGTATCTCACGATCACGGGTTTGTGGAAAACACAACTTGCATGTCGGCGTGTAAAA